>OZ024917.1:47056425-47636544 GCA_964017125.1 Flabesymbios commensalis
CGTATTGGTAGAGTGTCAGTTGCAATAAATGTGCAACGATAGACATTATGGAAACAGCATTGTAATAGACAGAAATTTGTTCAGATAAAGTCCAATTGCGATTTAGAAAATGTAAAAATAAGTAATACTATAATTGATGAAGTAATGAGTACAAAATTATTTTATGTAGACAATACTCTCTCTGGGGTATGCAGGTCGCTCAGGTCAAAAAGTGTGCCTCCTACCGTTTATTCCTCCTTAGAAAATTTAGAGAATACCTGCCATTGAAACCATAATTAAATTTTATGATTATTATGTTAAACCACTAATTGAATATTGTTTATGTAGACAATACTCTATCTGGGGTATGCAGGTAGCTCAGGCCAAAAAGTGTACCTCCTACCGTTTATTCCTCCTTAGAAAAATTAGAGAATACCTGCCATTGAAACCAGAATTAAATTTTATGATTATTATGTTAAACCACTCATTACAAATTGTAGTTCAGTTTGGGGGTGTAATAATATTTGAAAGAAAATCAAACCAAAATTATTACAATCCAAAAGAAAGCGCATTATTAATACTAGAAGCACCTCCACTAACTCCAAGTAAGCACACGTTTCAACAGCTAAAATGTTAACTGTTTGATGAAATTGTAAAATTTACGCAGGTTAGTCTTGCTATAAAGCAATCAATGATATAGAGACGAAATTCCCCTATTTCTGTTTTTTGCCATGGTTGTCAAGAATAAGAAATCAGGAATTTCGTCTCTATATCTAGCCTAACTGGTGAATGCGCAGCACAAAAAATTTCAAAAAAACCTTTTGCAGTTCTAGTCTATGGTCATGTTTCCATCATATGGTCATATTAAGAAGCCAAAATAAAATCACCGATTTTTTTATGTGTTTAGTCACAGTGTATTCTAACATGCTTGGATGTGCTTAGTACTTAAAATGACGTCATTATTGTAATAGTAAATATGTAAAATGTTGTCCACCTTGGATTTTACGATAAACTATAGGTCAGACGATGAGAGAGAGGGAGAGGGATAGAGATATTGAGAGGGATAGGGAGAGGGAGAGAGAGAGTGTGTGTGTGTAAGAGAGTGTGTGGGAGTGAAAAAGAGTGAGAGAGAGAGAGAGAGAGAGAGAGAGAGAGAGAGAGCGAGAGAGAGAGAGAGAGAGAGAGAGAGAGAGAGAGAGAGAGAGAGAGAGAGAGAGAGAGAGAGAGAGAGAGAGGGGGGAGGGGGGGAGGGAGGGTAGAGCTGCAGCTGTAGAGGGTCATTATTTTATTTGCAGCGACAACAAACTAGAGAGGGAGGGAGGGAGAGCTGCAGCTGTAAAGGGCCATTATTTTATTTGCAGCGACAACAAACTAAGTCGTCACAGATTTGTTATGTTTCGCAAAGATTTAATTTTAAACGTATTTTCAGCTTGCGTCATGCCGAATGTTGTGGGAAGCTAGGCGTTTAATGAGGCGAGGTAGGTCAAAACATTCAATAATCTTCTTCCATGGTATTGAAGATATTTCCAGTATGCAAGTTGGTTTTGGTTGAATGAACATATAACTGATATAGCTGAATAGTAACAAATGGAGATGATTAAACTATGCAAAGTGGGCCAAGTAGAGGCGAATCGTCCAGCACATCAAAACTGAACACCTACCTGATTTGTAGCTGTATGTCTTCAGCCAGGTGCAGGCCTAGCAATGTCGGGTAGAGGTCGGCTGGACAGCCTATATTATTCTCTACGAACTGAATCAGGTCTGTGTATGTCCGACTCAGGTGGACCATATAAATCAAACCAGTCACCAGAACCGACTTCTCACTGAAAACATGCTATTCAATTGAATGGATTTGTTTTACTTAAAATAATCATGTAATACAAAATTAAGGCATTGGCTAATAAACCATGTAAAACGCACAATGATGCATTTAGTAAGAAAAGTAAATAATCCCGAGCCATGTGTTGAGTCAAATAGTACTATGTGTCAATAAAAACATACTCTCTCATTTGCAACAAAGTCATAAGCATGATAATGAGTTTATCATACTATAATGTCAGTTGCAATAAATTATGTACTGCAATCATTATAAAAAGGGCTTATTGCAAATTAGTACGATGTTAAAAATGGTCTACCTTCTATAGATGAAGTTTATTATTATTATTATTATTATTATTATTATTATTATTATTATTATTATTATTATTATTATTATTATTATTATTATTATTATTATTATTATTATTATTATTATTATTATTATTATTATTATTATTATTATTATTATTATCGTTATTGTTATTATTTATAACATGACATACTAAAATCAATGTTCAGTGTTTAGGGATCGTATATTGGTTACTCACATATATTTTAATGTAATACTCATAGATATTGGTATTTTTACCACTTGAGACAACAACAATTACTTGAGAGGTATATAATAGCAAAAAAAACATATTTAAAACATATGGCTACATTCATGGCAAATCGGCCATTCTGGTTGTCTTCTTGAATTTACTAAAAAGATCAATGATGCCAACAGGGCATATTTCAGATTTTGAATCGACATGACTTGCTTCATCAAAATCAGTCAAACGTACTTGGATGGGGGCCTTTTTGTTCCACTGCTGGCTGCGGAAGTAATACTATACACCAGGAATTAATCCCAAAAGTGGCTAATAAATCAAGTCAAGTAGCACGGAATGTTACAAGCTGTCACCCATTTTTATGTTGTTCCAGGGTCCCTCCAATTTAAGCCCATGTGACATTTTATATTTTGATTTTTCTCATAATTATGACCTATTTCAATACGAAATAGCCGATTATATGAAAAAGTGGCAGATTAATAAACCACAGCATATGACCCCAGATGACTCTTGATATCTTGATGTTTTGCATAAATATTATCTATATTGTAAGTGTGAGTAAATACGATAGAGTCGATTATTCGAAAACAACAAAATCGTTAATGATATTTCCTTCAGAGTCTACAGCCTTCATAAAGGTGGCAAAATGTGCACATTAATGAGTCATAGCATGTTATTGCAATTTAATTAATAATTTATTGTTTTTTGATGTTGTAAAAGACAACAATTACCAGTAAAATAAAAAAATGTGGAGCTTTCTGAATGCCATTCGAAAAAAATCCATATAACCTGTTTTTAAAGAAAAGTCTTACATGCTGTCATACATTCAAGTATTGCGATATGGTCTATTTTGGGCATTCAGAGCCCAAAATGACCCTTGTTATATTTATTTTCTAATAACTATGACCTAGTTTGTGAAAGTTTCTAGATTACATTCAGCTGATTATACGATGAAAAACACTATAAATGCCGAAATGTCTCATCATATTAATAAACTTTATGTAACTATTTCTTACTTTTTGTGTTGTTAAAGGCAATCAAAATAAAAAATAAAAACAATACATATTGTTGATAGTTCTATTACGATGCATGCAAATTATGCAAGAAATAAACCCAGGAAAGTCAGTAGTAGTGACAATCCTGTGAGGGCGAATGGTGGGAAACCCATTGCCCTGCTGTTAGTGGAAAGATTAATACAGACGTCCAGTAATGGTAGGTTACCGGTGATATTCGGGCAGTGAGTGCTACAAGAATCTTATGTATCCTGTCCACGTTTATTCATTCACCCCAGCAGTTACACTTCATATAAAGAATCACAATCAGAAGCACGTCAGTCTTCAATATCTTATCTTTGAAACAAGTCGTGGGATCTCATTGGCTCTCAGAGGACATAAATCCAATAGCTGGCTCTCATATTTTCTCAGCTCCAATTGGGATATTCGGACACCTACAAGTAATAATATCTAGGTGGTGTCCACATAGGTAAGAATTTTATAAAAGGGAAAGGACCGAATGTTACGACTCAGGTCTACATGGCATTTGGGCTAAGAGCTCTATATTTGGCTAAGTACTGCTGAGAACAACATGATGACTAAATTGTACAATCGCATAGTCAGTGCATTAGCATGGGCAGAACAGCACAGACTTACAAAAAACATGCAATTGGAAACAAGCTTCTAAACATGTAGTAGGGCCTACAATATTTTGATGATGATTGTGCAATTGTGGCACTGTACATTTGGTGAATGCACCAGAAATGCAAAATCTATGAACTACAGGTAAGAACTGACTGGACATAATACATGCATGATGCTTCATGTTGCTGTGGTTTGCCTAAAATACACCCTGGGGTACTGTTTATGCTGCTGACAAAGACCAGCTAGAAATATTTTACCCAGATATCTGACAGCTGTTCAGAGTTGGGCCTGGAGCATGTAAACACAGTTGGGAAATACGTAATTGGCCTAACACAGCCAGACAGTGCAAGAGATGCATCTTTGACTTGGAAACTGATGACACATACAACTTCTTCTTCTTCTTCCAGCAAGCAGCTTCGAAAGTCAGGAGTCAGAGTGCACTTGCTGAAAAGTTTGTGGAATTCCGATTGTCGATCACGTGAAATGCTGAGTGAGTTTCACACTCAGTGTCAACAAATACCACGATCTAGTGTTACTATGCATCATAAGTTTGAGGTTTATGCCATGTTAACGATCAAACACAGGGATGAGGAACATTGGACAAATATATGATCATTGTTAGCTGTTTTAAATCTACTGCAGTTATGTGTTTTCAACTAACAAAATATATTTCATATTCATGGACTGCACACCCAGTCTGCTTTCTAAACCAATGTTGGTTCAATGTTGGACCAACACCATGCAGTTTGAAGGAGCACAATATCAACAGTGTGTGTGACTTCAAGTAGATATTGCATGTCCCAGACAGGAATCACCAATTTAAAAAGGTTTGTACGAGGATACTGGGACTGCCAAACTGTACCCAAAGTTGAACGTGTGTGACTTTACAGATGATTAATCCGTTGGGAGCTCGCCCTACCATACTCCTAGGACTAGCATCAAACGTCCAGGGATGATGGGTCACTGGATGATTATAGTAGTTACTTGAGCAGTAAGTGACACAGAACTCTCTGAGGCACAGCGACGTCTTATTCATTCATTCCAGCAGGTGGTCCTCACACTAGACTTGATGTCTCTCCGACCAGATCACTTTGGTAGCATGTAATACATGAAAGGTCGATATTCTAAAATTACACATATTTATATATTTTTGTCGTTATAGATTTACCTTTACTGTAAAAATATGATGTGGCTCACTAATCTGCACATTTCACCAACTTTATAAATGCTGTAGCTATTTTAGTGAAATTTTATATTGATGATTTTGTTTTTTTGATGTACAACACGCTAAATCGTATTAATTAACGTTAACAAACCAAGTTATAATTATGAGAACAATTTCAATATCAGGTTCATTTTGCCTATTTTTATCCAGAAAGGGTCCTGGCAAAACATTTCAATGTTTGACAGCATGTAACAATGTTAGTCAGGTTTCAGAAATTCCTTCCATGTGATATTCAATAAAATACACCTTTTTCTGTTATTTTTTATTAATATTTGTTGATACCTTTATGAAGGCTCTAGTAATTCTAGATTTAATATTATTTACAATTTCGTGTTTTTTGACCAGTAGGAAAGCTGGAACGGAATAGAAATGGGTGACAGCTTGTAACATTCCATTCCCTCTGACTTGATTTTTTGCATTATTTTTCTAGTCTACTAAAAAAAAGGCTGCAGGCTGAGGTTTTAAGTGGGCGCTATCTGCACATGTTTCGTAGTACTACCAAAGGGTAAATCACAACCTAGATTGACGCTATGTATTGTGTCATCCCAGTGAGAATTTCTGCAGCGACCAACTTCGAGCCAATTATCTGCTGATTGATCTCTTCTTAAAAAACATGACCTCGCTGTTTGATCTCATAATAATCTCGAATAAAAAATGTGTGTTACAGTGGCTGGCTGCTTGCAGAGCATAGAGGGGCCCCCGTGTAGAGGGTAGCACTACCACCTACCACGCCAGAGTTCAATGTTTGCCTCCCGCTATCGGTATGAATTCAGATTTAAAAGTAACTTCGTCGTGAAGACGAGGCGCCTCTGTGAGCGAGAGGTGGCGTGGTCGAAAAAAAACAATACTTACGCCAACTGAGAACAAAAATAAATGAATGTACGTATATTTAAAATGAATGTACTTACTTTTTGAGTTTGTCACGACAAGCAATAAGCATAGTGAGCAAGCCAATCTTATCACTGACATTAGACGTGGTTATCAAGTCAAATGTGTCTCCTGGTAGCATACTGGTGCAGAGATGGATACAATCGCCTATGTGCGGCCTCACATCTATCTACAACACAATACAATACTATCCCCTATAGGCTATCCAGCCTAATATCTGCATACAACTGATCAAATACAATATGATACAATCTCCTATATATCTTCATAAAACAATAGGTAGTCCTCCAGCCAATTACATTTTATATAGGTGTAATGTTAACGCGTCGTTATATGATTCATGAGCCGCATCATGACGGGGTGGCTCCTCAGCTGCCAAAGCCAAGGCATCGACATCAGAGCCGCCGTCGTTCACGTTGATACTGGGTGGCTGCTCACCTACCTACGCCAACTAAGCTATCGTCGTTCCCGATAACAACAGTGGCGACTCTCACACTGCGAACAGAGAGGGGCACCACATCATCTCCATCATCACCAAAGCATGTCCATTAAACTTGTGCTCGCTGGCAGAACTTACAACCCCTACAAGGGAGGGTCCTCCGCATTCGTTGTCGTATTGATTTCGCATCCCCGGTGTCTATTGCATGCTTAATGCCGCTAAACTGACCCAGGTCGAACTTTGACTACATGAACACATCCTCATATTCGATCAGTAGGTCTGTTAAAATTTTGACCTGTTCAATATATGCTGAAATTTTCAGGTTGTTACTAATTTGTTTGGGTCTCTATGAGTTTTAGACTAATAAACTATAGCAGTAGGCCTACCTCTTCATAAGCCGTTGTAGGCTCATTAAGTTGTTACCAAACGACTTGGCTGACTACAGTGACTTGGGTGGCATAGTCCACCACGGCGGTCACAGGTTGTCCATTCAGAATAAGTACAACTTGGAAACTCCCGCCGACAGGATTGTTAGTATCTAAACGTAGATGTACTTTGTTAATCATGGGAAGATCGGTACGGTTGCCGGAGTGTGTGTCGGAATGGTTACTCGGGCTAGATGGCGTACTGGACATGGGTATTTTTTCAAAAATAGCTGGCGAATTACCTGACTGGCTGGCCAGGGGCACACCTACTAACACCGAGGTATCAGTGAACGACCCACTGAACATAGTATTTCTCCGAGAATAGATAGTGGATTACATGAGTGGCTGGCCAGGGGCACACCTGCTAACCAACACCGAGGTATCAGCGGACGACCCACTGGACAAATGTATGGGCGATTGACAGGCAGTAGATGACAGATTCACTGAATTGCTGGCCAGGGGCACCCCTGCTAGCACCGAGGTATCAGCGAGTGACCCGCTGGACAAATGTATGGGAAGTTGACAGGCAGTAGATGGCGGACTCTGTGTATGGCTGACCAGGGGCCCACCTGATAATACAGAGGCATCGGCGAACGACCCGTTGGTCGAAAGTATGGATGATTGGCCGGCAGTTGATGGCGGATTCCCTGAAGGGCCGACCAAGGGTACACCTATTAACACGGTATCAGTGAACAGTCCGTTGGTCGACCGCACAGACAATGGGCCGCCAGTAAAGCGGACTTGATCCTGGCCAGGAGACCCATTACTTACCTGTTTAACCCCTCTAATTTTGGTGACCCTGGTGACCTTGCTGATGGATCTGGGCTTTGTCTACACTCTCTCACTCTCGCACCGAAACCACACATTTGATTGCCTCGGGCTTCCAGGTGAGGTTGAGTAGCGCGGCACACCCCTCTCAGATAACGCTTTCAGGGAAACCAATAGCGCTAATTGATTCGTCGCAAACACTGACTCCATCACAGTCTTCATAGTAGACCCCTCGTTGACTTTCACTGTTGGTGCAGGTGCTAGACTAAGTGAGGATGACTGTACTGTTCTAAGTTCTGGTGAATCTAGAAAATCATCAAAGAATTGCACGTGATGCACCTTGGGCTTGTGTTCCCCTAACAAAACACGCTGATTGCTACTCGCGTTTTAACAGCCTTGGGAGCTTGATCAAGGGTGTCCAGTTTAATTTCCATTGCGATCACAGCAATTGACAGTGTACTGCGTGTTGGGATCGCACTAGTCCTCTGTAGGCTTTGATCGCAATTTGGATCAGCCATGGCGGCTGGCTTTTCTTGCAATTTGAACTGCATCGCATTATTTCCTGATTATTTTTTAAGGCCCAAACTTCCAAGACTAATGACCCAAGCTGTCGCATGAAATTTTCAATCAGTGCGTGCGTCGATTCCCCGGACACCCCATCCGATGAAGCACTTCCTTTGGATAGTGGAGCGGGATACCACATTTTTTCGCAGCATAATTAGACCAGACCCCTGCCGGGAAATCAACAATATCCTTTAAATCATCTAAGGATTTGACTGTGCCCCCCCCCCCAGTTTTGCGTTGTGGGTGAGAATTAATTCTGACCTCCCCTCCCTTATATTATTAAAGGCCATAAATTCTGCTTTTGTATCAGTATTCAGATTGATCGGGGTGAACATAGTGAACAGTATAAGTACAACTAAGCTAATCTGAAGTAAAAAAAGCTAAGAATAATGACAGACTATTAGCAGTCAACTTCAGAAAAAACTAAACAATCGCTGAATCATCAAAATATTGCTGATTATGTTAACTCAAACGATTATCATTGAAGATACATGTGGCATGATGGAATCTTCAACGTCTGTCAAAGGGATTAGAAAGGTAAGGTACAATGTTTACATTGGCGATAATCTATCAAACTATGATCCTGCAAAAAGTCTTTCCCATCGGCAACATGAGGTTGGCACCCAGCTAGTTTTCAGGCCTTAATTTGGTTGATTGTTTACTTCCGACACCAGTCAAAACTCGGGCAGGATAGTCACAGAATATTGTGCAGGGAATAGGAACCGATGCTCTAATAGAAGGGAGAACATAAACAGATACCTACTGGAAATCCGTGCACGGTGCTTGGGGAAATTATCTGATAGTCAGTAGCAGATTGGCAAAATGACGACTGGATACAGAGCACAGGGCCACAGACCAATCGGCGGAGATGAGGCAAGAGCGGTGGCGGCCAATCAGATGGCTTAGCTTGGATGGTAATGAAAGCCCCCTCAGCTATGAGGGCTGACCGCTCGATATATAGACCATACACGGTCAGCAGAAAATGGTGCCTTTCTAAATGTGCGTGCAGTGCATCCCCGGCGGTGATGCAAATAAGATCCTGGACCAGGGCACACAATTGTAGTTGTGTCCTCCTTGGTCTCTTGGTTGAATCTGATCTTCCTTGCGCAGGCGGGGACAAATTACACACGGGGTCACATGGTGTTTACCAACGTAACCATGGCAGTGCAAGTCACGACGGCCGCGTACGACGGCCGCGTATGAATTTGTCCCAGCCAGCGAATGAGGTCTGGCTCACACTCTCCCCTCTTTAATAGCATCTGGATGACCACCCCTCCTGGTTGCCTATTCACCAGAAAAGGTGAACGATATCACCGAAGAGGTGCCGAATGAGTAATCTAGCGCATTTTATGGCCACCTCGGTGGTTGCCCACTCACCAAAAAGGCGAATGATGCCATCGAAGAGGCGCCGAGCTGGAGGGAAAATGATGGGTAGGGCATCACCTAACAAAGAGCGCATTGGGATTCCTCAGGGCTCGCCAACAGGTTACACAGTATCTCAGGCACTGGCCATTTACCAATACAGGAAAACGAGCCCGAGGAACTGGAATCACTACCAAACCCAATAAAATATGGGCGCTCTACAGGATCGGATACCCCTGACTGAACCCACCCAGAACTCCCCAGACTAGAACCCGCGAGATCCCAGGACTGTCTGCTTACCAATACAGGAAAACGAAGCCTGGGATCGCAGGCACATCAAAAGAACCCGGCCGAGTATGGATGGAAACTTTCAGGGGGCGTGTTGAGGTGTCAAAACCGGTACAGCTGGTGGGCACATTTCGCCAAGCAGCGTTACACTTGTGGGAGCGGGACACCTGTGAGGGAAACTATCCGTTCAGCTATGCTCTGCAGCTGCCAGGGTGGCCAATGCCACCGTTCGGAGAATGGTGGCTGTAAAGCCAAACATCACATTTCAGAAAACGTTCTGCCAATCCTGGATCTCCCCAAGCCCCCTGGAAAACAATGGTGGTGAATAGGTTGGCACGTATCAAGATCATGATCCGGAGGCAGTCCCTACTCGCCCTTCCACTCCCAGCATCCCGACAGTGATTGACCACCGGGAGATTTCTCTCCTTGGTGATCAGCAAAGTGGCTGCCAGCACCTACTGCTGGCTCTCTGCACTGAGAAAGTTCTGATCCAAGATCTAGGCTGGACTGACTTACAAACTAGAAGAAAAAACTTCAGGCTTAGAAGCCTGTACACAATTTTGAACGGATTAATCACTGTACGTGTCAGTGATCTTTTAACCCCAGCAGACAAAGAACTCGTGGTGGGCACAACAAATAATTCAGAGCTAACATCACGCTGGGACAAAACTCCTTTTGTACAAAACCATACCCGATTGGAATCATCTTCCACCAGCTGCTATCGAATGCAGATCAATAGCAGCTTTCAAGAGCCAACTGAGAGCCTATAGCCAACGATTTGTCCGGTCCGCCGCTCAGCACCGACCTTCGTCTGATGCTCCATTATGGAGGACTGCGAAGTACTAGTGTTAAAGATTAAAAATGATCTGATCATTTCACAATATCTTATATGTGTCCCAATATCTACCTACGACAAAATATAATACAATTTCCTACAATTTAATTCGATATCCTCGCTTATTGAATAATGTCACGTGGACAAGACCCATGTCAGATCTGGAAACAGTATATGTGTGATCGGCACACCTTGCGTTAAAATCCCACAAGTGGTTTGATTCGATTATTTCCAATTGCTTGTTTCTGGCTCTTAACCTGAACTAGTCATTAAGCGAAAGTGTTGTTGTTGGGCTTGCTTTATACATATTAAAGATATAGTCAAAACAAATTAAATAACAGTTGAGATTGGTGACGTAATCATTATTTTTGAGTAGTCATTGGTAAATGACATATTTGTATTGCATTGAACATGTTAAAGAGATAATCATTATTCTTGCAAAAACATTGAGATTTCATGAACATTATAAAGCATGCTTAACATCAGTATTGTTAGCAAAGAGCTTATCATCTACGTGTATTTGCCTTGTTTCGATGTTAACATAATTTAACTTACAATGACTTGTTTCCGCTTTTCTTTGTACTCCCTCCAGATGTCTCTGAATATCTTGTAGCAAGCTTGGCGCTGACCATACTTCACAATATCCCTGGATAGCATAACAAAGCATATATAGCCCAGTAAATTATAGTACTTTACCTAGAACTGCGAAAGGGCAGCCGAAGTTAATCTTTAAGATCTCTAGTAACACAGTCACAGCCTTTTTTGGTGTCAGTTGAGATGTTCAGTGTGATAAAAGTGTCTACATCTGTACATACTTGATCGATTTGTATGACTTTTGTGTCATTTCGTACAAATACACCGATATAAATTAGCTTGATGACATTGAAGGGTGAATTTATTTGTCAATGTCAAAGTCAAACATAAAATAACATTTTTGTATGGATTAGTATGTTCTACTCTACGATACTAAACTTACATATATGGTAAATTTATGTTCCTTCTCTAGATGAGTTTGAAATTGGGAAAAATATTCCGATATTATCTTATTTGCATAAATTCAATATGGCCGCTTTTGAATATCATGTGTTGGCTCATTTGGTTCGTTTATGTAGTGCTACTTGTTGACAGAGGATACGAAATGTTGACTATCTCAGATGCAGATAATTATGGTTTAGCCCTTCAGTCCGTCAATATATTTATGTTTGAGGAAGTATGTAGTGCTGTTTAGATATTGTACCATCATACGATGTATTTTAAAGTCCCCTTTATAAATTTAAAGCAATGTAGGGCATAGCCACGACGTCCTCGTGTCACGATATCGCCACTAGAGGCAACAGAAAGTCACATTAATTCTAAAATGTTGAGGACAATAAAGAGCGGGATAATTACATTAATCCATTATGCTTACCCTCATTAATAATAAATTGCAGTTGGCAATTCAAGTAATTCCATGTTATACAAAAAAGTGATAAACTACTCTATTATAACATAATAAACACGATTAATGTGACACATCGCACAACGTCTTTCTGGATGAATCAACGCATTTACACACCAAATTAAATCCTGCTGGACAAATTAATTCTTCGGAAATACAGCGAAAATCATTCAAAGATAATAATTTAACATGCCTGAACCGATATACAGTGAAACAAATAATTCACCTTCTACAAAATTTGCGCAGCATGCCAATATTACTACAACCCAGATATCCACTCATATCCCGCGCCTCACAAATGTATATCAAAAAAGTAATTATGAATCAGCACTGATCAACGAACCACTTAAAAATGTTCTATGTGTAATCATAAGTGATCAATACTAAATTAGTGTTTGTTTATTTTGATTTTATTTAAAGGTTTTTTGGAGGGAGCTAATTTTGTCGCCATTTAAATATCGAAACCAGTTTTACAATTATATTGTATATTATATTATATTGATGTATTATAATATAAGACATTAACACTATTGGCAATTATCTTTTATTTATTTATCTGTTTTTTTTCTACACTACACATTATCATATTTTTTCTTTACTATCCATACCTTACCTAAGCCATTTGTTGTAAATAATTATTGTACATATATATGTATTTGAACATTTTTAAAAATGTATTTTATGTCATGATTCTGGCACTCTGTCAAGACTTCGAAGAATTATAATAAATACAGAGTGATACTAATGCAACATGTATTTTATAATATATAGCTGAAAATTGTGGCAAAACTTTTTACATGACAAACTTTTTTAAAGCTATAACTTTCTGATGAACACTTTGGCATATATAAATTCCAGGTAGGCCTATAGGCCTATCGTTATATGTTTCGCAGAATTTGTTATCTATGTATGAAACAAAACGAAATCATATAGTGATTTGAAAATCTCAACAGGTCAATTGAGGAAGAGGAGACATAGGCCTAATTGCTTAATTGTGCTTATTGTCAGTGGCGACCATTTTGAATTTATCTTAATTAGATCATCAAACTATTTTTTCAATAGCCACACATCTAGTTTTATTTAATGAAAACATGATATTTTATTATTCTAGTAACGTTTGTCATGTAGAACAAGAAAGCTAATAACGTTGAAAGGCGTATATTTTGTTTCTGACCTTGATTTTGTCCTATTATTTACCCTGGGCAGGTCATATAAAAAGTTCATTTAAATCGACCAATTACGTACAGAAATGGACGCTTCTCTGACATTGAAATATTGCTGATGTCAAAAAACGACGTGGCCCAAAAATACCCCCCCCCCAAATAGTTCAGCTAAAAAAATGTTTAGTGATACCAGAGACCTTATACTACAACTCAGGCTCGGCCATATTTTGACAAAAATTCCCTGGACTAATAGCATATCAGATATTCATGTTCACGATAGGGAAAATGGTATTCAAATAATTATTAAATTAAAAAACCTGGCCATTGAGTATTTCTCTGGAGGATTACAGAGAGTGAGTTTGACTATACGCCATACAGCTCGAAAAAATACCAGGAGTCAACATATATTTTTTTTAAATCCAACATAGTGGATCAAAGGAATTTATCAGAGTCACTTCATCCATCATTCTTTCTCTGCAATATTTCTGCAGAGGCTAGCTAAGGTTGAGTAGGAATGTCGAGGTCAATTATAGCTTGACTTTAAAATAATTATATACTGTCTGGACATAAAAAATGACACACGGTAAATTTACCTGATTATGTGGTCAAAGGTCTTAAAAATCAATAACAAATAAATATTTGTTTCATAGTCATATTTATACTCAAATTATCGGAAAATACTGGTTACTTATATATACCTTAATGTTGGCAAAAAAATAAAATAAACGAAATATAACGCAAATATATGTGGTCAAAAGTCACAAAATCAATGAAAATTAGAACTTGTATTGTCATATTCATCTATAATTGTCAAAAAATTAATGTAGATTACATTATTCTATATTATGTACATTATATTGCCAAAAATATCATAATAACTTGATTTGTTATAAAAATCCTAATGATATTCAAACATAGATAACAAACATAGCTTCTTCATTTTCAGATAAGTTATTGTTATTTTATTGCACGCTTGTGGTGTTAAAGGGTGATGGGGAGACTTCACAGGCGGCGAGGAGGCGGTAAATAGCGATGTGGAGGTTTAAAGGGCGACAAAGAGACGGTACATAGAAGGCGGGAGGTTGTAAAAGGCAACAGGTGGCAGTTGAAAGGTGACAGATGAGCATTAAAAGACGACGGGGGCGGTAAAGACCGACAGGGAGGCGACGGAAAACATGAAAAAGCGTATATGGCGAAAGAGAGGCAAAACAGATAAAATATGACTGAAAGACGGTAAATGGGGATAGCGACAGATAATAATTAAAAGGCGACAGGGAGGCTTTAAAGATGATATAGATGCTGACGTTCGATCTTGTTATTGAACGAAAACAATACCCCCAATTAAATTATTCGTGATAATTCTTTCCGAAAAATGAGGTATCACTTAAGCATACATTGCAGGTGGACCTATAAGTATAGTCATTGCACCGATATCGGAAGAAATTTTGTGGTCCGATCTTTGAAAATATTCCGAGATTTTTTATTTATATCAGCCTAACGGCGGCCACCATATAGGGCCTGTTGTAGGCCCTAATAGGGGCAGAAACCATCGAGAAATAATGTTAAACATCAGGGCAGGGTATAGGGTCATATATCGACCTCGGCAATCTTCTAGACTGCCTGTACAATGACTGTTACACTGTGCAATTTGGAATAAAATTAACAAGTTTATGTGTTGCAAACTATAATTATTGTCCTTTTAAAATTTACCCTATCCTTTGGCAACGAAACATACCATTATCAAGTCATGTATATAGGCCTATATCATATCAAGTCGGGCATATCCACATACAATGTCATACATAGAATAATATTAAGAATAATATTATATATTAGGAATAATATTATATAAATCGGTTTTGGAGATAATACAATATGAGTTTAACGGTTTTTGACGACCGTGAGCGCTAAACAGACCAACAAAGGAATATGTAATGTTTACAGTCGGTGGTTAACAATATAAAAATTATTATTGATCATTTATTTTAATTGGTAGGTCACATGGCTCAATTTTGGCTAAATTAGGACAAACTACATTGCAAAAATGGGCCTAGTGAGTAATCGCCCCAGGCTTGAAATTTAGAAAACTGGTTTCATATGCCATGGAGTTTACAAGGGAAACATGGTCGACAATTAAGGTATACAATGTTGCAGGTAAAAATAGGCCTAGTGAGTAGTCGCCCCAGGCTTGAAATTTAGATCACTGGTTTTATCTGCAGTTTTATCTGAGTATATAAGGGATACAAGGTCGACAAATGTATACAGTTTTGTAGATACATTGTTTAGCTCAGAGCCTATATTGGTGTCATACAATGCACACATCCGTCCGCTTCCCTGTCCACCGCTATGAGGATTTATCGCTGACAACTCCACCAGATTACTAGATCTAAAGTATGACTAAACCTTCACTGCAAATCATGTGACAGCGGCCATGTATATTAATGACTATCGTCAAAAATCGCTTTAAAGCCGCCTTTTCTAACATTTTGGTATTTAATTAGCATATTATTAGTGTGACCATAATGTGGACAACGTTAAAATGTTGCAGCTTTGAATCAAAATGGCTGCAATATTAGCTTTCTGACCGACATTGCTGTAATTTGCTGTAATGTTATTTTTTACTGTTCATCCCAAATTATCAAATAATCTTTATCGTAATTTTTTGGCCCAATCAGCCTATAAATTTAATTGGATATTCCTGGAATCGACTAGGACAGGTTTTATAATCTGTGTCGCTATGTATACAAGCCACAGTTTGAAATAACGTGTTGCAGCACATACGTATACTATGCTGCTTTTCTTAGTATAGCTTACTTTACAAGTAATAGGACAGTAAGAATTTACAGTAAATTTGGCTAACCCGGACATTTTCGATAAAAAGCAAGTTTTGTGTTTTTTTGATTGATAAGGGTCTCAGGGAGCTGCACAAAAAATTCAACCAAATTCAACTTTGGGGAAACCGGATATTGGGCCCTATTAGGCGGCCATTACCGAAAATTGTAAATTCATTCATAACTTTTTAACGGTATCAAATATCACCAAAAAAATGGTGTCTAGACCCATGTTTATAGGGTCAAAGAATACAAGTATATACCACAATCTAGCTAAATTATGTGCTAACATGTTTTTTAAACCGTTTTTAACGTTTTTATAGTCTGCCCCCGTCCAACGGTAAACGATGGTCCAACATGAAGGTAGTTTTTCATTGATAACTTTGTCAATTCTCAACTGATTTTAGTTGAAATTCCTATGGCGCCAAATGAGTGTGTTGACACTTTGTGGTTATATTCTAGCCTGAATTTCCCAAAAAGCGTCTAAATGGCAAGTGTTTATGTCCACAATTATGGAGAGTATATGAATGCCCTGATATCCTTGGACCCTCACAAGAAACGAAGCCGTATTTATTACAATGGTTTTTGTCCAGTCTCAAGCATTAAAATGTGGCATGTGCTGTAGAAATCTTACAGTTGATCAGCCACTGTATTTAAAAAATTGCAAAATCAAGCAGGACAATCATCCACAGTTCCGACTTCTGTTTCTTCGTGTTGGTGGTGGGGTAGGCTACTGGGATGGTTGCTACTAGTAGTACTTTTTGCCCCCAACCGAAGAGGGTCCTTAGGGATCTGTTCCGTCAGCTGCATGCTGTACGTCATGGTACGAAAGCACTAGACAACAGCAATCATCCAAGAGAAGCTGCAGCCTCCTCGTATCTGGCTATAATCCTTGGGCGGATTGCCAGTAGCGTACCCTGGTTCCTCCGCTCAACAGCGGTACCAATGCATCTTGCATCAGTGCAGGCGCTGGTGTAGGCTGTGGTAGCCTTAAATAACCGGCAATAAAGTGTTTGACATTAGGTCTCTCACGGGGGATGAATGGAGTTTCCCTCCCTATTGTTACTCTAGGGACTCTCCGACCCGCCGATAGGGAAATGCCACGGAGTTTCAGCATTAAATTGCACAGCGAAACCCTAATGTCTGCCCGTCTGGGGGTAGATCCCCTAGACATGCCCAGAACCCCTTATCAGGTGAGCGAAGGAAAACGCTCTCAATAACCCACCATGCCCTATCGTCACATCATCATCACCGTCACATCATCATCTGTGCATCATTCATCTCATCAATTGACTACAACGTTTTTATGGTATTACAACGTCACTTAAAAGACGACGCAAAGCAATGATTTACTACTACTACTACGTGTTGGTGGTTTTCACCAGCTGATGTCCTTTATGGGTGCTGGATGCAAATTGGTAAAAGAACCAGGTCTTGACGGACTGTGGGCTACTGTCTATGACAAGAACTCCTTGCCAAACATGATGGATCGTACAACTTATACAAAACCTTTTAAGGGCATGTTTACTGATCGATGCTGCACTGCATATATCTCTTCTACAAGCAGCTAAGTGTCCCATAAGTTCTGATTTACCATCTCATTCACCATCAGCTGCACAAAAAACTTAACGAATGGATTTGGAGGAAGAGGAACTGGCTGGCAGTAATGATGATCACGATAGAACTGACGAATTAAGTATTTATAGAGCTGGAATGTTAGTATTTCGGAGCTTTTCGGGCATGATTGACGACGGTACAAGATCACAGTTGCAGGAGCTTTACACATCACTGTATGTGTCTCGTGACTTGGATCCAGATGATGTAGCTTCTGATGATACCCTACAAACATTTCATGCTGAAATGTGCGCTCTTAAAGACAAATACAATGAGTCACGAACAGCTGAGGTCTTCCCCCATGTTAGAAATTGGACGTTATTCAGGCGAACATTGTCTCGATATCACCACAGAAGGTGAAATATGTCCAGGTTGATCCTGTTTTATTCCGAAAGTAAGAATGAAGCGACAAGACTCTCTTCACAGAAACATATAATTTTCATCAATATGCATAGACAACGATCGCTCGCCAGGCTTGTAACATAGCCCTCAAAGAGAACATATGAGCATATCTAAAACTGCTGCAACGCTCCAAATAAATTTCACAATCCTACGAGATGGTCTTGATAAGAAAAATGCCTCCAAAAATTGTCTGACCATATGATGTTGGCTCAACAGACTCCAATTCAAAGGGTACCCTGTATGACTGGGCCGCCTGACTCATTTACTTCACCGTAGTCCTAATCATACTGACCGCCATTTTGTTTCCACAGCCAGCTGTGTAAAAACGACACTGGTGCTGCCTACCAAAAAACTCGGATGCCATGAAATTGAGACAACTATTTCAAGTGTCTACGAAAACTAGGCGATTTTCAGCAGGCGTAAACTTTTGATCGTATTAGAACTATTACATTTAAAAATGGAGGTTACTGTATCAGAGCCTTGCGATGTCTTCAGGGTCCTCAAAGGGTCCACAATCGCAGCAATAGCAGATTTATGAACCTTGAAAGCTGCCAGAGACAAGTTCCTTTCCCTGAACAAGGTATTTAGTAAAACTCCCTACAAAGGGTCGTGGTTTAAATACATCATATCTGTCACACCACTCGGACCTTGATTACTATGCATATTTATACAGAATCAGTTGAGAAAGTGAAAACGCATACTTCTTCTTGAACTTCCACCTCTGAACCAAAGCATTGATCCCTCTGCTCTCATGTCCTTTCTGTATATGGAAAAATATACTGGAAGGTGAGCGGACTCGCGTGTTGCGCAGAGATCCACCTGTGTATCCTGTTGACCACCTGAGGATCCAGGAACCACTCTTTTGACTCCTGACCCCTGGAAAGAGCGTCCATACTCAGATTGGCCTCTCCCGGGAGATAAGTTGGTATCAGAAAAAATCCATGATCCTGGCAAAATATCAGAATGTCCAACGTCAGCCCGTTCAGCGGAACTGATCGAGTCCCCCCTCCTTGTTGAGGTAAGACGTGGCTGTCACGTTGTCCAAATATATGGCTATTGTCCTGTTCCTCAGAATCCTCGTGAACCGCTTTTGGAACTGCTAATAGTTCCACCTGCCACTGGCAGATCTGTGTCACAAAGAAGCGACCCATTCCCAATTTGAAGCGTTTGTCATGAGTCGTAAGTTAAACATGGATTCTATTTCTCTAGGTCCACCCCCCCCCCCCTCGGCGGGTCCGTCCACCATTTTACCGACTCTCTGGCCTCTTTGTTCAGTACAAAAACAGAGGATCCTATCCCCTTTTTCAACTGTATCTGAAGGGAACGAAGATGTATTCGACCCAAGTTCACAGCTGCCTAGAAATGTTTGATCCGTTCTCGAGGGATTCGGGGGATTCGATAGAGATCCTAATCAACAAAAATCTTGTGATTATGTCGCCGGAAGCATCACTCGAGATTCCTTCGAGTCCCACTGCAGGCACAAGTACTTGAACTTCTGTCTGGGTTGCAGATGACATTTTTTCAAATTTTTAAGACTGTACTGGTGTGAGAAATCAACTGCCTCCAGTTCCGAGCCAACACCAGGAAATCGTCCAAATAGGCTATCAATCGAATACCCTTCGCCCTGCACATAGCCACAACTGGCAGGCTGATCGTCGTGAAGGTCCGCGGAGCAGAACTGAATGGGAGCTGACGGAACTGAAAACTTCTGCATTGCCACCAGAACCCGATGAACCTTCTGTGACCCTCGCAATAGGCACGTGAAGGTAAGCGTCCTTGAGGTCGATTGTAGCCGCCCAGTCTCATTTCCTGATGCTCTGGGAAACGTCTTTCAACGCTGCCATCATGAAAGTTCGTTTCTTTGTATATGAGTTCATGCCCCTTAAGTGATGACAGATCTGAACCCCTGTCCTGTTTCTTGACCAGGAACAAATTGGTGTAAAAGCCTCTGTGCTCGTCCCTCACTGGTTCTATCGCCCCTTTCATTAGTAAAGAGTCCCTCACATTGTAGCCGCTCAGTCTCCTCTACTGATGCTCTGAGAAACGTCTTTCAACGTTGCCATCATGAAAGTTCGTTTCTTTGTATACACGTTCAGACTCCTTAAGGTAATGACAGATCTGAACCCCCGTCCTGTTTCTTGGCCAGGAACAGATTGGAAAGGCCTCTGTGCTCGTCCCTCACTGGCTCTATCGCCCATTTAATGAGTAAAGAGTCTGTCTTTTTGTCTTTCTCAGTCTCTGAGGAAGGGAGTGGCCGTACTGGAAGGGATACTGGTGGTCAGGCCGAGAACTCCAACGTGTGTCCTCTCCATGTCTGGCTGACAAATACGTATCTCGCGACGGCATCCCACCAACTCTTTTTTCCCTCCAGCTGGCCCAGAAAGTCATGATATTTTGGAGAATGAACGGACTGAGATTTCTGTCTCTGATGTTGCTGGCTCTGCTGGTGCTGAGGCTGCCTTCTCACTGGGCCTTCCAGCTGAGCTCGCCGTCACAGCAGATTCAATGGACGAATTCAACATAGAGTCAAAGGCAGTACGAGTCTGCCGAAGTGTGACAACGTCGTATTGGCTATGCTGGATGCCAGGTGGTTCCTAACAAGCGTAGAGCATGTCCCAAAGAGTGTCTGGTGCTTGATACATCTCCTTGTGGGCCTCCAGCACCCTATCCTAAGCCGGGCCTTCTCCCAGATCTTCAGAGGCTCGCTGTATGTGTACCGAAGCTCTCTCTTAATTTTTAATTCCTGTCGACAGAGCACTAGGGCCATGACTCTCTGCTGTCGCCGAAATAAACCACCAGCCTGGCTCTGCCTTAGCGACATCTGGACCTCCACAGGAGGAACTGGGTCCAGGAAAGGCTTGGCGTCCGGGTGGCCTGAGAACAACAGCTCCACGATGTCAGCACGTATAGTCTCCATCTTCCTGATCCCTCGCACTTGGCGCCACAACACAAGCTACTGGCTGGAAGGCACCACCAGTGTCTTCTGTATCTGAGAGGGCTGACCCCAAGCCAATTAAGGAGCACCCCTCTAAGCCGTCAATCCCTTGAAAGGGCTGTACCTCTTTCCGTGTTCCAGCGATTCTCCAAACACACTGTCCTCCATATCAATATCCATCCCCGTGCTCGTGATGGATACTCGTCTGGCATCAGTAGTAGGAGCGTGAGCTGCTGTCTGTGCCACCGACCGATCCAGTCTCAAATGAGGGTTTCCCTTAATTTCATCATAAATTAACCTGATGTTGTTTCAGAAATGGTGTTATTGTATTCTTTGACCCTGAAAACCCTGGTATAGAACCCATCTATAATGTTGTATCATTTATATTTTAGGAGTTATGTCACTTTCTTTAAATTTTAGTAATGGCCGTCATTTTAGGCTCAAATGGCGATTTCTCTTAATTTCACTATCAACAAACTTTCAGAAACGGTTTTATTGTATTCTTTGACCATGAAAACCCTGGTATAGAGCTCATCCATATGATTGTAGCATTAATATTTTACGAGTTATGGCACAATTTATAAATTTTGGTAATGGCGGCCATTTTAGGCTAAAAAAGGGTTTTTTTGACGTGATCTGGCATGTCAGGGAAGTCACTAAACCCCAAACTTGCTTTTTATCGAAAATGTCCGGGTTCATGTCAATTCTTACTGGCCTATAAGCAGATACTGCCTTTTCCCTTTGTACGATAGAGTTGACCTTTCTATGACTTCAGTGATTTATTTCGATCCGTATTATTTCTCGTGCAAACAATATACTCAACATTTTGTATCCCCCTGAAATTTCTACCATACATGTATTTTACTGATAGCCTGTATAAGTTTCAATGTGGATGAACAACAGTCGAAAAGGGTCACATCAGATATATTTACGCATATGTGACCGGCCATATCAAAATCAGGCGGAAGTCGGCAATTCTGAAATGGCTAGAAACCCAATTGAACACCATGAAGTTTAGAATACTTATTTTTTCGATTTTCCAACTTTGCAATATTCACACGCCAAAATATGTTTTTTATCCCTAAATGAAATATGAAAAGTGATAAATGGTTCTTAAGTACCTTAAATTGCACTTTTGTAAGAGCCTTTCTTTTGTGATCTCCGGTAAATGTGCTAATTTTTTCTAATCTTTTTTCGTAAATTTCACATAGCGGAGGAGGAATATCCTAATATTTGGAACAATCGTGCATTTGGTGACAAATTTTTGAAATTTGGCATGGTGTTAGGTTCAGGCATTGTGTTTTTAAAATCCATCGCAAACAAAATGGGCGCGACCTCTGGTGACCTCTAGAGGTCAAATTCAAAATGGCCGACAAAACAAACATGAAAACAAATAAATGTAATATCTCAGCTCGTTTTTTTAGGTAGAATATTATTTAATACCACTTTTTGTATACGACCTTTGTTGACCTCTGAGTAAAATTCAAAATAGCCGCCAAAACAGCCATCAAAATTAATAAATGTAATGTCTTAGCTCTTGTTTAAAGCAGATCATTATGTAATATCATTTTTTCTATGTTTCACGGCATGGCAAATCTGTAACCGGGGTCATTTTAATGCTTCTTATGTTTTTTGAGGTCAAAGGTAAAAAACAGCAAAAATCCAAGATGGCCGCCAGCGGCTATTTAAAAAAATAGATTTTTAACTAATAATCCGATAATCATGGTGTAATATATCATTTTTGACTAATATTGCGGTGTAGAAATCATTTATGGGCTTAAAATTACAATTCTAGGCTTCTGTGACCTTCAAATACCACATGAAAGTGAAAGAGAACGACCAGCGGGCATAGTGGAAAACCAGTTTTTTACTAATGGCGTAATATAGGTACGTGATATGTTATTTCCAGCTAACAAAATCCATTCATGATATCAATAATGGCATTACAGCCACCAGTGACCTCGCAAACCTTATTATAGGATCTTAAAACATCCCATGAAGGTGGAAAATGTCCACCAGCGCTGGTAAACGTGAAAGTACAACTTCATTACTAGTGGTTCAATAGTTACATGTGGTATGTCATTGGTGATTAATTGATAGTAGCAGTAAAATAATGAAAACCCCAGAAGCGACATGGATAATCAAAATGCCTGCCAGCCAGGGCCTTTGCAAGACATTTTAACATTGATATTGCTCAGTTTTGGAGTAAACACCAATGGATACTGTGCATCGCCAAATAGCATACCTATATTTAAATCATGACACGACCACTTCAATGACAATCGCTTCATTGTTTGAAAAGAGAAATAAGTTTTCATATTCAAAATGACTGCTGACCTTGACCTTGGCAAAATTAATGTGGCCTTGACATTTCTCTTTTTTTTTTAATTAAAAGCATATTCAGCAATGTTAAATACTTATATTTTGCTTTTTAAATCAAGACAATTACTTTATTGCTTCGAAGCATAGAGAAGTTTTAATATTCAAAATTGCCGCCAACCTTGACCTTGGCAAAATTAATGTGACCTTCGGTAATGAAAATATTACCAGCGGATTCAACATTGTTAAATACTCATTTTTTACTTTTAAAATCATAACTATTGCTTTATTGCTTCAAAAGATAATATATTATTATTCAAAATGGCCGCCGACCTTGACCTTGGCTAAATTATTGAGACCTTGACATTTCTCACTTATGCAAATATTACTACCGCATTTAGCATTGTTAAATATTTATATTTTGCTTTTTAAATCAGGACTATTGCTTCTTCGCTTCAAAAGATAGAGACGTTTTGCTATTTAAAATGGTCACCGAACTTGACCTTGGCTAAATTAACGTGAGCTTGACAAGTTGAAATGTCTCAGTTTTTTCAGCATCGTCAATTACCCATATTTTGGTTTTTTTAAATGATGACAATTGCTTCGTGATAACGGTTTGAAGAATAGAGAAGTTTTAATATTCAAAATGACCGCCGACCTTGACCTTGATAATATTACTAGCAGATTTTCCTTATTCAAAATGTCTGAAGGCCTTGACCTTGGCAAAATTATCGTGACCTTGATGGTTCTCAGTTTCAAAAATATATCAAGCAGCATTCTAAGCCCGTCCACCTCTTTTTCAATTTCATAATGTGTAAATATATGTCAAATACTCTAATAATTGACCTTGACCTTTATCGTTATTGTGTGACCTTCAGAAAAAAATATGTGAACAAGTTACCCAGAACCGTTAAAAATTTATGAAAATTTATGAAAATCAGACAAAAATGAGATCAAAGATGACAAATAATGCAGGTGAAATTTAGAGTACTTTTTAGTGGTATTAGTTGTAATTTGTCATGTTTTTTATTGCTCAACTTTAAAGCCGTTTTTCTCAGTTACTAGCTTTTTCATTCAAATTTATGCTAATTCTTTAAAGCTCTGTAACTTCGTCATAAAAGCTCTTTTTTTTTTTTAATTTTAATTCTCTAAGACTCGTCAAGTATAATCAATGAAAAACCACACTTCCAAAATTTCCGACTTCCGCCTGGTTTTGAGATGGACGGCCACATATGTTCATATTAAAATGTAAACCAATATAGTTGGATTTTTACAACAAGCAAATAATATATTTTCTTTAAAAATATTTTTTGCTATATAATGTATTATATATATTAAAGACAATACATATACATCAATTTCTAACTTTTATTGATTTTTGTTACCTTTGACCCCATATATTTGTTATATTTTGCTGATGTTATTTGTTAGCAATATATTGTAATCTATATATTAGTGAGCAGTATTTATTTTCCGAGAATTTGAGTATTAATATGACTATAATATATTTTATTGATTTGTGTGACCTTTGATCCCATATGAAGGTTAACTGACCATCTGCGTTTTTTATGTCCACACATTTTATAGTCAAGCCTAATGAGCTTCGACAGTCCTAATAAACCTTAGCTAGCTTCTGTAGTCAAATTGTGGATAAGAAATGATGTATGGAATGATTCTTATTACGGATTCCGTCATCTTGGATTTCAAAAATAGCGTAGTAACAGTAACGTAACTACCAGGGTGATTTGTCCGATTGACATTCTTCTCAATTTCGTGTCTATGGTGGTGATATTTTACCTGGCTAAATTATGCAATATTTGCCAAAGCAACTAATCTTGATGTTGATACTAAATTAGGGCCACAACCAAGTCAACATTTCTTCGATTTATATCTTTATCTGCCCTGACATGAGAGTTTAACCAAGTGATAATATTCTTCATGTGTTGGTAACAGTAATCATGACGTGTGGCAACATTAATCTTTCAATTTACCCCAACTAACTATTAGGAAAGAACTAGCTGGCGAAGAAAAAATATTTTTACTTTCTCATGTAATGGAAATTTGTCTTTAAATAGATATTAATGATCTCACCGTGTGTGTGGAATATAGCACATAAATGGATTGCAGTATCTACCCACAAACCATTCTGCTGTGCCAGGTCTGAATAGTGTTGCATTCACGAAATTCATATCAGCTTCTTCGTTTATGTTGACTGTACCCTTTGATACAAATTCGTAGGAACCATTTTGACAATTTGCGCTAACGTCTTCGCTTATATGACGACTTAACAAAGACAGATTAAGATCAAATGTTTCCCTCGTCACAAACGTGTCTTCTTCGCCTGTCATCACGGCGTTTTCCATTTGTCCTAGTACTCCCCAGTACCTTGACGACGCCCATTTATTTCGTTTCTTTTTCACATCTTCAACATCATACACGGATGTGGACCAGGATGTCCATGCTTGCAGACATCTCTTTCTTGTACTGGCACAGATTGTCCAGTTCTGTGTGTTTTCATTGACCAATAGCTTATTTAATATCTCGACCATACGTGCGTGATGTGATGCAGATAGCTGCATGTTATACCAGACAGACCATAGAAAGGCCACATCTTCATCATTATCAGCATCTAGATTCTCTACGATATACATCAAAAACAGGTCCCTGGCGATCACTGCTGTTTCCATATCATTGATAACAAAACTGATATTTTTTGTAGACGAATCATCTCCAACATTTGCCACCGTCTTGAGAATATGCCTGATATCACCACATCCTAACATTAAAATACTGATATCCTCACTTTTAAAATCATAGTTTCTCAGCATATCTTCAGATGGGGTGTTTCCAAAAGGATAAAACACACCTTCCCCTGCTATTTTAGTTGCCAGCCACGTCTTATTCAACCAGCTCTTAGCCATCGTGATAGTCTCAGTCAGAACTATCAATCAGGAATTTATTTGCGTGAAATGAAATTATCTTCTCTTATAAAGGCATGTTTCACTTATTGCAAATCACTTCGTTAACAATTCTGCTGGTATCATTATAATCTCTTATAAAATCACGTTTATCTTATTGCAAATCACCCCGTCAACGATTCTGCTGGTTTTATCATAATCGATTATAGAAGCGTGAAATTTTAATGAAAATGACTTCCTTAACTATTCTGATGTTATTCAGCTTAATTGCTGGTACTTAAAGTAGGCCCGATATGTAATAAGCTCGACGTTTAAACCTGATAGCTTAAACAAATGATAAAGCTGTCAAAATTTGAAGTCTTGTACTTCAATATATCTTCTTTAATATTAAGATGGGAGCCCTATAAAAAATTTTTTTTTGCTCTGTTTATGTTGGTGGGGTCTATGAAGTGTAATCGTGGACAGCTGTACACCGCTAAGATGTGGGCGTGGATGGTGAAATTTGTTTGAACAGGGAAATCAATGTTTGTTATGATGGCGATGCGTGAGAGCGATCTACACACTAATTGTGAAAACATCCCCACAAAATGTTAACGACGTAGCTGAAAACAAGCTTAAAATGGCTAAATATAGGTGAAATGTTACTGATTCTAACAAAACTACTTTTGACTTGATAAACTGTGGCCAGGCCTCAGCCGTGAGCGCCCATAGGCATTACTACACTTATTTGTACCGTCGCAATCAGTGGCTCAAACCTTTAGTTTCAGATACAGTTTGGGCTATACGTAATAGAGCTCGTAAGCTGTATTATATTGAGAGAATAGATCATTTATATGCGAAAAGTGTCAACGCTCGCATACATGTAACTCAATTATCTTTTATTAATTTCTAATCTTTTTTAAATGACATAGAGTGAAAATGGTGAATTAAACAAAAATGAAGTTCATTATTCTAATATAAATTATATTTATCTATCATGTCACATAGTTCAAATTTGAATAATTACTAAATAAAGTCATATCTAGCTTAAATAGAAGCAGGGATACAGTTTATTTATAATACTCACAAAAAAAGACTTTTTTATCGCGTATTTTGTAAAGAGTTTAATATTATCATTACACTGATTAGACACATTTGTAATATTTGCATGCTTAAGAAGGTAAATCGTTCAGACTTATAGGCCCTATTGATCACAGTTTTGACATATTTGGTCCCGTTGTGCGCCTCACTAATACAGATAAACATACATAATACAAAACTGTATCAAACACCATGTATGTGGCATAGAAAAAGGGATCGAGAAGTGTTTTTGGTGGTCGTGTGTAGCACCGCTAAATGTAAGAACGCCGGTAAATGTAAGAACGCTAAATGTAACAACCTTCTTACATATACCGGCGCTTTCAACGGCAAATGTAAGAACTCAAATGTTTGCTGAAAATGCATTATTATCAAAATAAACAGTGCTTCTGTGAAAAAGTGAGATCAAATTTGATTCCATGGGTGTAACTTTAATTGAACTGAGCTCACTTCATGCTGCATACGGTCCTGCTGATTTTTTATATATTCTAGTGGTCATTGAGACCACCCAAACCTGTAGAGTTTGGGTGGTCTCAATGACCACTAGTCATTGGGGGTAGAGTTACGTAAACGTCTGTCGTTGCTGTTCTAATTTACCAATGTACACATGGAAATTCAATTCCCATTACAATGATACATGTATATTGCATGTTGCAGTGGAGTTAATACTCATCTCTATATAAATTTTATTACACAGGAATAAAAATCAGAAACAAAACAAAATAGTCAACATGTTCAATGAAAGCGACTAAATAAAACATAATTATTGCCCATATCTCCATATCTCCATCTCTTATGATATTGTTCACTTTACCCAAGGTCATAATTAACCGGGATTGTATGATTTTCGCCGATTTTTCCGTCAATTTTGAATCGATTTTGTCAAAAATAAGATATCGGAAATTTCGTCTTTGCTGTTGTAGTCTATGGACATGTTTACATCATATGGTTATATTAAGAAGCCAAAATAAAATCACCGATTTTTTTAATGATTTTAGTCATATAGTAAAATTATTTCTAGATTAATATTTTTTGCCACATTTTCTGTCCCAACTTTCGACTCTATAACACAGGTGAGCGAAAATACGGCGTTGCAACAATACCGGTGTGGCTGTACAGTGTATTGACCATTCGCATCATTGCCGACGCGATAACCTGTACAAATTTATAATAATTAAGGGACTGGCCCAGGCTAAAATCATAAAAAGATCGGTTATTTTATTTTGCGAAAATTTTACCGCTGTTAGGATTTGACTAGCAAATAACCTTTGCAAAATGTAAAGCGAAACAATCAGATTAAAATCATTAAAAAAATCGGTGATTTTATTTTGGCTTCTTAATATGACCATATGATGTAAACAGCATTCACCAGTTAGACTAGATATAGAGACGAAATTCCCGTATTTCTAATTTTTGACATGGTTGTCAATAATGTCATGCACACAATACATATCCGCTAAAAATGAGAGCTTCCAAGTGTCTAGAGATAGTAAGATTATAAAACAGGGACATGAACCGTCAATATCGAAAATTGTAGACCCAAAGCCTAAAAAACTAAAATTAACCGCCATTGGAGATTCAAATCTACGTGATTGTGGCAGTAGACTCAATAATATTCAAGTACATGGCACAGCAATGGTTTACCCCGGTACTAAAATGTGCATTATGGCTTCCACAATACAAGACATGGACGCTAAAGATGATGCTGACATCATCGCTATTAATCTGGGAACCGATGATGCACTTAATGCAACAGTTGAAGGACATGCGCTTCTAGGAGTTAAAAGCGTCATTGATAAAGTAAAAAAAACAACCTCAATAAACCACTCATCATTTGTTCTTTCCCACCTACGAGAAACAAATACGCCAACAGCACCCGCCGTATGATAAATGACTATTTCCAATTTGAATGTTCACGGAACCCTTAGCGGATGCACTTCGTGGATACTCACATAGCAATGACCGATATAGGAGGAGACGGCATCCACCATAAGCCAACGGGAAAGGACAAACTCTATCGCGCCATACTCAGAGCATCTATGGATTTTCCTCAAACTGGCAAGCGAGCAGCGACGTGATACATACAAACACTGAGTTAGAAGCAAAGTCTCCTAGGCCTACATCTACAGTAGAGACGTTCAACAATGATTTAAATGTGAGTGTTGAAATCCTCACTGAGGATTTATCCCAAAATGTATACAGTAATGATTCTAGAGACATATATGATCGACATTGTAGTAAATTATCACCAGATACCCTGTGTGAGCTGACAAACATTCAATCCTATGTTGCTCAGGAACCCGAATATGATGTACGCTCTCAATCAGATAGTGTCAAATCATCTGTATTATTCTACCAATCTTTAAACTTCGATTTGCAACTTATTCTATCATTTCTGGTTGTATTAACCATAGTGCACACTTGTAAGTATTTACTTTACACGTCAAATACTCCACCCTGTTTCCTTGCTAAAAGTTTAGGTATTGCTCACCTGAACATTAATCATATGATGGGGAAGATTGACCAAGTTAAACTTATCTTGGACAATGAACTACCAGGCATTTTCTGTTTAAGTGAAACATTTCTCAATGATAAAGTTGATGATATACTACTATATCATAAAGTTTTAGAATTAGAACGAAGCGATAGGATTGTAAAAGCTGGCAAAGGCTTGCTCTGCTATATACAAAGCGACATAACCTATGAAAGAAGAACCAATCTTGAAAATCCCACTATAGAAATAATCTGGCTAGAAATTAAATTTGCAACCTCAAAAAATATACTTGTAGGTTTCTTCTACTGCCCTCTGAACTCTAACTCAGAATGGCTCAACACATTTGATGAAGATATAGACTTAATTCAGGGAAATTTCAATGAAATCATATTGACTCTTCCTTTACCAATTTCGCATTTATGCGAAAACTACCTTCCTTTACCAATTTCGCATTTGTGCGAATTCCACATGTGCACATGCATTAATTGCAATGTAGATATTTCATTACATGCATGGTTGAAAATCGCCAACCAGAATGGTCAGTGACATGGGCGCAATGTTATCTTGCATTTTTAATTTGTGCGATGTGCGCATGTGCATAGCTATAACCTGTATTGTGCCCAGGGGCTACTTCAGGGGTCCTCATTAAAAAAAGTCGGTTTCTGGGAGTAGTTTTATCAGGGGGAAGTCAATAAAGGAAGAGTTAATGGGGGATATGAATATAGACCTAGCAAATCACAAGTATAAAACACATGTACCTAGCAATGCGAGGAAACTCTTGAGTTTTACAAGAATTTCTTCCACTAGTAAAACATTGATTGATCATGCATATATGTTAATAACAATAAAGAAATTATCCACACCGCTGTGCCCATTTATGGAATCAGCGATCATTATCCCATCTGTATTACCCGAAAGTACTAAAAAACAAGGAGGGAACAGACGGCAGGCAGACCATTGTTTTATAGGAACCTGAATAATTTTGACACAAACTACTCGTTGGAAGATATGTGTAGCTGCTCCTGGGCAGATGTAAACAATTGTCTTACTCCAGACGAGAGTCTAGCCGTATGGAGCACACTATATAATAATGTCCTAGACAAACATATGCCTATTGCTTAAAATCATCTGACCCAAAACAATATTGGAAATTACTTTTTGAGAATGGAAATAAAACTCCCCAAAATAATGTCACACTGAATGATTTTAAAGAACATTTCTCAAATTTGAGCACTGATGAAACATCTGAAGAAGTCATATTTAACTTAACAAGTCATGATAATGACGATACTATATTAAATTCATCTTTTTCAGTAGATGAAGTTAAAAAATGTATACACAAATTGAAGACTAATAAATGTCCAGGCCCAGACAACATAATAAATGAGTTTTTAAAATATTCACCTCAAAATATATTGGAGCTCTATACAGATATTTTTAATGTAATCTTAAAATGTGGAATGGTACCACAACAGTGGTGCATCGGCTACATTCACCCTTTATATAAAAACTAGAGACATATATGATCGACATTGTAGTAAATTATCACCAGATACCCTGTGTGAACTGACAAACATTCAATCCTATGTTGCTCAGGAACCCGAATATGATGTACGCTCTCATTCAGATGGTGTTAAATCATCTGTATTATTCTACCAATCTTTAAACTTTGATTTGCAACTTATTCTATCATTTCTGGTTGTATTAACCATAGTGCACACTTGTAAGTATTTACTTTACACGTCAAATACTCCACCCTGTTTCCTTGCTAAAAGTTTAGGTATTGCTCACCTGAACATTAATCATATGATGGGGAAGATTGACCAAGTTAAACTTATCTTGGACAATGAACTACCAGGCATTTTCTGTTTAAGTGAAACATTTCTCAATGATAAAGTTGATGATATTCTACTATATCATAAAGATTTAGAATTAGAACGAAGCGATAGGATTGTAAAAGCTGGCAAAGGCTTGCTCTGCTATATACAAAGCGACATAACCTATGAAAGAAGAACCAATCTTGAAAATCCCACTATAGAAATAATCTGGCTAGAAATTAAATTTGCAACCTCAAAAAATATAATTGTAGGTTTCTTCTACTGCCCTCTGAACTCTAACTCAGAATGGCTCAACACATTTGATGAAGATATAGACTTAATTCAGGGAAATTTCAATGAAATCATATTGACTCTTCCTTTACCAATTTCGCATTTATGCGAAAACTACCTTCCTTTACCAATTTCGCATTTGTGCGAATTCCACATGTGCACATGCATTAATTGCAATGTAGATATTTCATTACATGCATGGTTGAAAATCGCCAACCAGAATGGTCAGTGACATGGGCGCAATGTTATCTTGCATTTTTAATTTGTGCGATGTGCGCATGTGCATAGCTATAACCTGTATTGTGCCCAGGGGCTACTTCAGGGGTCCTCATTAAAAAGTATAAAACACATGTACCTAGCAATGCGAGGAAACTCTTGAGTTTTACAAGAATTTCTTCCACTAGTAAAACATTGATTGATCATGCATATATGTTAATAACAATAAAGAAATTATCCACACCGCTGTGCCCATTTATGGAATCAGCGATCATTATCCCATCTGTATTACCCGAAAGTACTAAAAAACAAGGAGGGAACAGACGGCAGGCAGACCATTGTTTTATAGGAACCTGAATAATTTTGACACAAACTACTCGTTGGAAGATATGTGTAGCTGCTCCTGGGCAGATGTAAACAATTGTCTTACTCCAGACGAGAGTCTAGCCGTATGGAGCACACTATATAATAATGTCCTAGACAAACATATGCCTATTGCTTAAAATCATCTGACCCAAAACAATATTGGAAATTACTTTTTGAGAATGGAAATAAAACTCCCCAAAATAATGTCACACTGAATGATTTTAAAGAACATTTCTCAAATTTGAACACTGATGAAACATCTGAAGAAGTCATATTTAACTTAACAAGTCATGATAATGACGATACTATATTAAATTCATCTTTTTCAGTAGATGAAGTTAAAAAATGTATACACAAATTGAAGACTAATAAATGTCCAGGCCCAGACAACATAATAAATGAGTTTTTAAAATATTCACCTCAAAATATATTGGAGCTCTATACAGATATTTTTATTGTAATCTTCAAATGTGGAATGGTACCACAACAGTGGTGCATCGGCTACATTCACCCTTTATATAAAAACAAAGGTGACCCAAATGACCCGAATAACTATCGTGGAATTACAATAACAAGCTGTTTAGGCAAACTCTTTACAACTTTAATAAATTCTAGACTTGGTAAATTTGTTGAAGATATGGAATTAATTGGACCAGAACAAGCCGGCTTTAGAAGTGGATATTCTACTGTAGATCATATTTTTGTGTTAAATTCTTTGATTGACTTCTATCTGTTTCGTAAGAAACGTTTATATGCATGTTTTATTGATTATAAAAAAGCTTTTGACTCAATTCAGAGACAACAGCTGTGGATGAAGCTTTGTAATCTTGAAATACAAGGGAAATTATTTAATGTAATATATGATATGTATACAAAAGTAAAGTCGTGTGTTAGTTATGGAGGGCAATGCAGTGATTTTTTTCCATGTGAGATGGGAGTTAGGCAAGGGGATAACCTTTCACCTCTATTATTTAACATTTTTCTTTCAGACCTTAAGTCTTACTTAGTGAACAAATATAATGGTCTATCAAATATCCATGATATCGCCACTGATATAATGGATGATAACCTTGTTAGCTATCTGAAGATATATGGACTTTTATATGCAGATGACACAATTTTACTCGCTGAATCACCCGAAGAATTACAAGCAGCTCTGAATAGCATGAATTTGTATTGTAATGATTGGAATTTAAAAATTAACGTTTTAAAGACCAAAGTGGTAATTTTTTCCAGAGGTAAAATAAGAAAGCACCCTCATTTTTATTTAGGGGATAAGCTGCTTGAAATATGTTCTGATTATTTATATCTTGGTGTAAAATTTAATTATAATGGAAAATTTTCTAAAGCTCAGCAGGAACTCTTTGATAAAGGTAATAGAGCAATGTTCAGTATTCTGAAAAGAAGTAGACAACTTAATCTCCCCATAGACTTGCAATTACATCTGTTTAATGCTACTGTTCTTCCAACGGTGTTATATGGCTGTGAAGTATGGGCACCTGAAGATTGTGTCATTTTAGAGAAACTACAGCTACGTTTTTGTAAATATATTTTATCTGTAAATAAATGTACATACAATAACATGGTATATGGAGAATTGGGTGTTCTCCCTCTCAAGGTACATGTCAAATGTAGAGCCTTATGTTTTTGGGCCCGTTTGATTACGGATCAAAAATGTAAACTTTCATAATTAATTTATAAATTGTTTTACTGTATGTTTGAGCTAAATATTTACGAATCAAAATGGATATTGTATATTAAGGATAGTTTGATAGATTGTGGCTTTCCAGGTGTCTGGAATGCTCAGCACATCCCCAATAGTTTTGAATGTTTCAAGGAGGTAATTAAAAGACGTTTAGAAGATCAATTTATACAGAAATGGTCGGAAGAATTATTTAATAGTGGCAGATGTACAAACTATAGGATTTTTAAAACTAATTTTACTCTAGAAAAATACCTTTTATTAACTGCACCGAATATAAGAAAATCTATAACCCGTTTCAGATGCAGGAATTCCAAACTTCCCATTGTACTCGGTAGTTTTTTGTGGTATTTCACGTGATAGACGTACCTGCACCTTATGTCACAACAGATTCATCGGTGATGAATATCATTATCTTTTCGAGTGTGGGCACTTTGAAAGAGACAGAAAAAATTTATTAAGCTGCTACTTTTATGATAGACCTTCAACATTTAAAATGCATGCATTATTCTCAAGTGAAAACCGGGAGTTATTGTATCACCTAGCACAACTTATTATTATTATAAATAACGTAATGAATGGTTTAAATTAATAACGATTGGCATGCCCTTGGCACAGGTATGTTTTATTTACTCACACTGTATCGCACACCTGGCTTCACATGTCCTACGGGATCCTGAATAAACTACCTTGTTACCTTGTTACCTTGTTACCTATTAAAACGTTCACAACAACCCAAATGGATGAATAGAGAAATACAATTTGCTATTCACACAAGAGATTACATGAACAAAAAACATAATTTCATACAATATAAAATATGGCGAAACCGAGTCGTTGACCTGATACGATAATCTGAAAAGAATTTTATCACGAAGCCATCCAATCAAATAAAATAAATCCTTCCATATTATGGAAACACTTAAAAGTTTGTCCTGATATACAACCCAAATCACTTAATAGCCTAAATATCGACGGTGAGGTTATCACAAAAGAGTCTGAGATTGCTAATGCTCTAAACTCGTTTTATGCCAATGCTCCCTCTAAATATACACCTGTGCGGTCTATCGATTTACATGATGACATAGCTGTAAATATTAAAAATTATGTCAATGAGAAAGTCAATGGGAACACTTTATTTGCGCTACCAGAAATGTCCATAGATTTCGTGCTAAAACAGTTAAGAAGTATGCCAAACTCTAAATCGACGGGATTGGATGGCATCGGTGTAAGCACACTTAAATGGGCTGCCCTTGCAATAGCTGACTCAATCACTTATATTTGTAACCTTAGCATCAAAATTCGATCATTTCCAGAGAAATGAAAAGAAGCAAAAGTGACACAGATCTTTAAAAAGGGAAAGACAGATGACTCTTAAAACTACAGACCCATTTCAGTTTTGCCGAATCTCTCAAAAAATGTAGAAAAACACGTGTATATATATGTTTATATGACTTCCTCCAGGACAAAAAGCTACTGCTTGATACACAGTTATTTCCGAAAAAATCATTCATGTCCGACTGCATTAATTACACTCACTGAGGAAATATACAATGCTATCCAAACTGGTAATTTATTTGGTTTACTACAGTCAGATCAAAGTAAAGCATTTGATCTCGTTAACCACACATTACTATTGGCGAAGTTTAAACTTTACCATTGTAATGCAGATACAATCTTTTGGTCTCAATCATATCTTAAAAACTGGTCACAACGAGTATCTTTTAAGAGCTCACTATCACAACCACAGACTCCGGGGTACCACAAGGGTCGATTTTAGGTCCCCTATTGTTTTTAATTTATATCAATGATATGCCACTATTCATTAAGCGAGCCAACACAATGTTGTATGCAGATGACGCCACCATATCAGCGTCAAGCAAACATATTGTAGACATAGAAAATACACTCTCCGATTGTGGGACCTCCGCATCTGACTGATGCCGCAAAAATAACATGATTCTCAGCCTGCCAAAGTGTAACACATTGATCATTTCCAGCAAAAAACAAAAAACAACCCCTAACTCTCAATGTCGATATCGATGGTACTATTATTCAAAAATTTGTCAACAACAAAAATACTTGGAGTTAACTTCGATAATGATATGAGCTGGGATGAACATGTTAAAGTTATTCGTAATAAGATTACAAAAAACCTCTATCTTCTTCAGCAAATAAAATCATTCTTACCAGTGAATGCCAGGAAATTATTTGTAAACACTTATATTCTTTCACATATTTATTATTGTTGTGTTATATGGGGAAATTGTTTAATAACACGGCATGCCCCCCGATTTTTTGAAAAATATACTAAATAACGCATTATGGCGACATATTTACGCAGAATTAGGGAATTAAGTAATAATACACTACAAAAATTAATAAAAAAAGACATATTACGCCAGATAATCGGATTTTTAGTTAAAAATCTATTTTGCTCAAAATGGTCGCTTTCTTTTGCTCTGACCTAAAAAATATAGGAAGCATTAAAATGCTCCTTGAAATAATCCATTAAATTTCCCAAAATGTTCAGGCAAGCGCCGGAGTACTTGCAAAGAGGGCTTGCAAAATTACATGGGAATTGAGTAAGAATTGACTGAGAAATTAGCGAAAAACATACCCTGATGACATCGCAAGGCTCTGAAACAGAGACGGCCATGTTTTGGCAAAATGGTATTACTGTGATCACCAGAGCGCGCTAGCTGAATATAGTCTTATACCACTCTCGGTCTTATCGCTAGGCGGAGTCAGTGTCTGTTTTACACGGCCAGCCGTGGAAAAATGGAGGTCACTGCGACCAGGCTTAGCGCAATGTGAGTAGCCTGGTTTAGCCAGGTACGAAAAACACTCAACGCTGGTGGAAGTTGACTACAACTATAAGGCTGGTGGCGGCCATTTTGGATTTTAGGCTCTAGCGGCGTTATGCCACCGATTTTTAAAGCTGGTCCATGTCACAGCTTTTATTATTTTTTTTTATTTTTTATCATTTTAAACACTTCGTGAACGGGGAAAGGGTCATTGAACAAGCTGGCAGTGCTCTCTTGGTTTTGCTCACGAGGTCCTTTGTTTAATTTTTAAAAATCTTTCTGCAAAACTTCTAGCGATATATAATTTATTATTTTATTTGGCGTTTTGCTATTTATTGTAGACCAATACTCTCTAGCATTCGCTGATTTAAGGTGTCTGACTTTATTTACAATAGTTTTTTTTATATTTTCTAAAAGCTTCATTTAGTTATTTTTTATAACCCCTTCCTGCTTTGCGTAATAAATCAAAGCTATTTACATTTTTTAGTTGCCTATATTTATTTTTAAACTGCACATACTCTTTCCGTTTTAACTCACACTCACATTTATACCAGTCTTTATGGGGATAGTGTCGCGCTCGCGTGTCTTATTGCATTTATGTTGTTTATTATTACGTTAGTGTATGCTCAGCTCACATGCCAACATTACAACATAATTCCAATAATCTCATTCCATATTTGTTAACATGTTGATCAACACTATGTCTAACTAGTTTGACCAAGTCAAACCAAGGCTTTCTAAGTGTATACTCTCGTCACCGTCAAAAGACGCCTGTTCTAGCATTGAAGTCATCAAGAATTGTAAATTGTTATTTTTACTTCGTAGATTATCTAATGCATCTTCAATATCGGTAAAGATTGAGATATTTGAATATACAGATTTTTCGGGTGGTATATAGGCCAAATATAAAGCTAAATACTTTTCATTCAAATTACTTTTTAACTTGAGCCACACAGTGTCTTGTTGTTTAATTTATAATTATATCACTTACTAGTGCAGCGATACCACCTGACGCTTTCTTTAAAAAAAACTGTGTTTTAGTGTACAGGCGAAAACCAGGCACGGTTATATCGCCTAAGCTGTCAAGCTTGGTTTCGGTCATCACAATAATATCAAAATTTTGTATGAAAACATGAAATGCTTCCCCTTTAGGCCTTGTCTTTATGCCACATAGGCCTGAATTAATCAAAACAGTTGAAATGTTGGCGGGAATGTAAGTCACTGTAATAATGTAAGTTCATACAATGTGTACCCGCTTTACTGTGCGCACCAGCCTGACTAAATGTCCTATTCATTGTCTGTAGAATGCTGAGGAGCCGTACGTGTCTGTGCTGTTCAAGAAAGCATCACTGACACTATCATTGTCACTATCAACACCTTCGAGTCTCTGGATGGTCTTTTTTTTAGTTAGTCTAATGCTCCCTTTGGCTTGCTCAACGTTTGCCCTTGTTGTTTCGATCTACAGTTCCGTTATTCTCTTTGATCACCAGAGTATATAGCCACAATTTTAGACATCACCTCTATCTTACCAGCTTTACTGTTGGCTGTAGGCCTACTCCAGATGGATCAGTCTTGGGGGGAAGGTGACAAGCTAGCTGACCCTTTGGAGTCAGGAAATTGTCCTTTTCTTTGGTGGTATGAAATAAACGGCAATCTGTTCTACGTCCGCGAACTTCTCTTTAATGTGAGCGACTGCTGCTCTGGCGTTGAACATAATCTCACCGCTATCGTGACGCCTTACATCATTCGTTCCTAGATGGAGAACTACTGAGCTCACAGCATCACTAGGATTACCTGCATACTGATTTGCCGCTAGACCGATTAAGGGTCTGGTAGACAGGAATGTTGCGCCTGATTCAGCTTGAATATGAATCCCGGGTGAAGGAGTGTCTATATTTTTCAGATATGAATCACCGATAATAACTGTGACAATAGCTCAGCTTCTGTGTTCTTCGTGTTAACTGGTGGCGCTTTAGATCACACTGGATGTGACACAGATTGAATGTCTTCAACACCCGAGGTGGAACTGGTAGTTTCTTGTTTTGAAGTCACCACCGAGTTTTCTGCAGCAATTGGCTTTGTTCTCTTGGCATCATCACTAGTGGTGGGCTTCGGGGCATCATCTTTCAATTTGGCCTCACAGCGAGATTCCCGGTGCCCAGGCTGACCGCAATGATGACAAACCACTCCATTTGGACACTGGTCAATCATATGACTAACACTGAAGCACCGGAAACATTTCTTCTCTGTCCGCGGCGTCAGAAGACACTTAAAGCTGGTGTGTGATGTGTCTCCACAGTGTCTGCACTTCGTTTTACCATTATTACAGAATTTCCAGACTGAATATAGTACGATCATCCTAAAATCCTGTTCTATGTGATACTGGAAAAAATTGATATAAAAGGTTTCTCAACGGATTTAGAGTATAAATAGGCTGTCTGATCACTCACTAAAATGCTAACAGAATCCATCAATGGAATCTATCGAAAATCAAGATGGCCGCCAAGCGTCCTCACACTTCATATAAAAAATGAAATCATTCACTTTTAGGCCTATAATTATATGTGATACCACATTTCTAATAGAATTTGGGTCAAGGAATCCATTTTTGGACTTAATTTAGTGATTAGATTAAAGTCTCACTTTTAAATGAAGACCTGCTTTAAGAAAAAAAATTGAAAAAAAGAAAGATTTTCTATCCACTGGCTATCGTGCATGAAACTTGCTTTCGCTGACATGTCGCTGACACTTTCTTGTATATTCATCTCATCAATGGACTGTTTTTATCGTATTATAATATTACCTAGATTAATATTATGTAGTGCCGAAAAGTGACGTAAAGCAATCAATTATACATATGTGACCCGATTTGGTAAAATGAGTCGTAAGTCGCAGTTTGATAAACGATGCTAGGGCTTTATTTAGGCCTTTATTTCAACTATTTCTAATTTATTTAGGCCCTACATTTATTATTTAAAAAATCTGATCGAAACGAATATTTATTTTATTTAGGTAATTTTAATCCAAGTGTGTGCTATTTTTAAAAAATGTACACATTACGTTTTTGAATTTCAAAGGTCATTTTCTCAAAATCACGCAATGTTAGACTTCACATTTCTCTGAGTTTGCGGAGTCATTTTGTTGTAGTTCAACCACACCACGTTCTAGTATTTAAATATGCGACTTACGACTCATTTTGTCAGATCAGGTCACTTGGGACATCGTATTGGTGTTTCTGTCTTTTTATTCTGACAGTATTTTTATTCTGTATTCCACTGCCAGTACAGCAAGTTTGCTATTTTCAGCTCAAGGATAAAAAGAAGCATTATGCATATCAGAATAATACTGCAACCAAGTAATTTAGAAATTTTTGACGATGAAACCATCGGCATGAAAGATTTGCCCAAACATATGATAGATGATACCAAATTAGGATATATTATACTAACTATTTATTTCACAAGAGTCGGCTCAAAACCAAATGTTGTAACACTTTGAGAAACTGTAATAATGATATTCCACTAGACAAATGTGAAGTTACAGAAATAATAATTCACTGAACAAGATCTGATTGAGGAAGTTGGAAAAATAATAAGATCTGAAATGAAAGCACAACCTAATAATTATTTAGGAAGGCAGACGATTATGTCTTCACTTAACGCTATGTTGAATTACTAGCCCCTCATCATTGAGATCTTATATTTCTACTATTCTTAAAGCAGAACATACATACCTCCATATTGCTTCTATTAGACTGGCTATCATGCTCGCGACATATCCATACTAAGTCTTGCCACCCATATGTCTTGGATTATGTATTACAATTCAGCACAAGTATGGTCATCCATCACTGGGCGATTCGCTTAACAAGTTGGGTACAAGGAACCTTGAAAATAAAGCAGTGGGCACACAAGGGGTTGGTCTGGAACTGAACGACAACATTGATTCTTTCTTGCAATGGATTGCTGACAATGTTGATCATGATAACGAAACCCATCCAGCCAACAAAACTGTTCACATGCTGGGTATAACGGGAACAGTTACTCCGGGTGTTCGCACTTATCACTACTGAAAAAAGACATATAAATGACAATGAGAACCATTAAATAAGGAAGATCAATTTTCAAATTGGTCCAACATCTGTATATTAACAGATCCAGCTTAGGCAAGTTCACAAGATCTTTAAGCCGAGACCAGAATCAACACCCTCTACTCAACGTCACGACACTTTCACATAGCCATCATAGTCTGGTCAAATGCTGATCAACAACATAAAAGTACATTCAAACCAGGGGAGGGTGTTCCTTTGAATATTTTCACCCTATGCTGGACCTAGAGCTCGCTGACCCTGTTTGTATCAGATCTACATTGGATTATGTAACTGCAAGTTCACAATTCTAATACCTCTACGGTTATAACGTGTTTGGTGGTCAGCGCAGGCCCACATAATCTTAGAGTCAGAGCCATCCACGCACCCCATCCATCACATTGTATTGTTACTAGGTGGGTCGCATGCAGCAGCCTGTTTTCTTGGAACCATTAGGATCTACAATGGATAAAGCTGGCCTCAATAATCTATTACAACTGTCTATATAGGAAGTGTGGATAGGATGCTGAATGGTAATAGCAATCTCGCGGGCAGCTCGTTCCCACATCGATCCTGGTTGAGAAGCAATATTCACTCACTCACATATTGGCCAGGGCTATGTTTTGTATAATTTAATGATTGATGTCTAGTTTAATTGTTTGATCACATGCATGAAGACACCCAAGTGTTTATGAATTACTTATTTAATATAGAAGCTATTGAAAAAGCCCGGTGGAAGTCACCTTCAGTTCTGTATAAAAAAACATGTAGGGATTAGTCTTGCTTTAGAGAGGGTGATAGGTTCAGCAGTAAATTATGTGGTCAAACGTAGTGAGTAGGCCCTACTTCCAGTGCAGACCTATCTCGGCAACAGCACTGTTAACCTTAACGAAAAGGGATATTATGAGCTTGAAAGTGGTCATCTGAGGGTTGTACGCATGGTTGTACGCAGCTGCTCCAGATTGCCTGCTGAAGGTGATATTAGGTGCGGCTGTAATAGTAGGCTACGTGCAGCACGCGGTCATATAAGAACATGAAGTATGGTATTACAAAGGTAGCATGAGGTAATTGTAATATAATTTGCTGCTGTAATCCACCACAATCCGATGATGTGAAAACATAAGAGACAATGATGCACAAATTGGTGATGAATGAGCCAAATAAGCCTAATTGCATTGTTCACTCCAATAAACCAAATACATGTATAACAGCTTGTTTCATAATCCGATTTTGTGCAGAAATTAACCACACATGTATATGATTTTACACAAGAATATTTTCATCGCCATCAACTATTTTTGGCGGCCATTTTGAATTTTTGAAGTCAATTACACCTCGGATCAATTAAATAGATAAAAAAATGGATTCCGTGACCCAAAATTAGTTGGAAAAGTGGTATTTTGTACCATTCTAGTCCAAAGCACAACAAAGTTAGTTTTTAACATGGCGTTCAATGGGTCTTGGCGGCCATCTTGAATTTTATGTATATTCCAATGGTGGATTCTGTTAGCATTTTATTACAAGATTCGGGGGTGCCTGTAGATACTAAAACCGCTGAGAAACCTTTTGTAGCAATTTTCTCAACCCACAATTTTAATATGATCGTACTAATAGGCTACTCTTGGATGTCAATTTCCGTTGGGATAGGATTTTCAACGTCCAATATGTCAATGTAACGGGTACCTGTGAGTATGCTGGTACCTTTTAAAGTACCCTTTCTTAAAAGGACTAGCCCAGGTGTAAAATCATCAAAAAATCGGTGATTTTATTTTGGCTTCTTAATATGACCATATGATGTAAACAGGTCCATAGACTAGAACTGCAAAAGTTTTTAATTTTTGTACTGCGCATTCACCAGTTAGGCTAGATATAGAGACGAACTTCCTGATTTCTAATTATTGACAACCATGTCAAAAATAAGATATACAGGAATTTCGTCTCCATATCTAGCCTAACTGGTAAATGCGCAGCACAAAAATTAAAAAAAAATTGCAGTTCTAGTCTATGGACATGTTTACATCATATGGTCATATTAAGAAGCCAAAATAAAATCACCGATTTTTTTATGATTTTAGACCTGGGCTAGTCCCTTTAAACTATCTGGTAACACTTGGCCAAACGCTGACAGGGCTTCCAGGATCACATTATCAGGCAGCTCGACTGGGGCGTCCTTAATAATGGCACGTGTGACGTTGAGTCCTGGAACCTGTAACCGTACTGGTTTGCCATTGATGTAGTACTCTCTCCTCGACATCAGATTACTACGACTCGCCTCGCCCTTCACTGTCACAAAGCCTTCAGTTGGTGTTACCTGGATGCATAGTACTGCTTCTGTGAGCTACCAACGCATTCAAAGCATCCTCTTCTGTAATCCGATCTTTGGAAGTTGGAAGCAAAGGGTCGGTGGTCTTTTCAAGCCAGGCATGTTTGATGCAGTTGGTTGTTAAATAATTGCTCAGTAATGGTGTCGAAAGCGGATGTTCTGTCTGCTGTCATCACTATGTCTTGGCAGACATAATGGGGATTGATATTTATTAAGTATAACTGCCTTGGGCTGATCATTTTCCTCCAGCTCTGCCGAGCAAGAGCCTACGTTTAAAGGGAAGTTAGAAACGTTGCCAGACCAAACCTCGATCTTAGCCTACACTGTGGTGGTCGCTCATCATATGTTCGCTCGCGCTTTTGGCTTGTTGCCTTCGTGTTAACTATCACGTAGGCACGTATGCTGTTTTTGCAATGGAGAAGGTTCATTGGCTCTAATACCTAACACAACATTTATATTCAGTTTGTTCTCAGAGTATAATATATGATTTCCACAATTGGTTGCTGCTCATCTTACACAGAATTATGTAAATGTGGGAACAAATTCAGCCACTTTTTGTTTTATGTGTTGATGTGACATTATTGACCATGAAAATAAAACACTTGATAGCTATGGAACAATACATGATAATAGTGACGAAACGTCCAGTTTCTATAGGTAAACATTAACATTGAGGGTATGACAAAATACATCTGAATGTTTTTGCATACAAATACCTTAAATCAAGGATATAAAGTTACACCAGATAGATCTATTCAGTCGCGATATCAAGAGAGGAAAGCTTGATATTATGTGGAATGTTACATCTATTGGTCTACTGCACTCTCAACTCCCCTTTCCAGGTTAAAAGCTCATTTTCCTATACTTATCCTTCATATAACTCTATCTGGCCCGACATGTATGTGTTCGTAGAACACTGGTGTATACATGTAGAGTGTGTAGACCACACTAAATGATGTAATATCAAATCAATTCTAGCCTGCAATTAACACTAAATATGCTGGATATCTCGGCCACAGCCATAAGATAATGTGGTATTTTGTTGTTTGATGCTTACCGTTTACATACATAAATTAGTTATTTTGGGAGAAATAGGTAGGCTGATGGCCAGTTCCGGTTTGCAAGAGCCATCTCTGGAATATATACAGACGTCAGTCTTGATAAAATGTTTAGCAAACAATTTTTCCCTTGCACGCTAAGCTCACATCTACTAGGCTAGGCACTGATATCGTCGCTTGAATTGTAAATTAATAGCTACCAGGTGGAGATGGTGGGACTTGACCAATCACAAACAACGAGATGGCTAAGACTTTCAGATGCTGAGACAGCTGATTGACGGCTGTACTTGAGAAGCCAAATCGCAGACAGTGGCCATTATTGGCGGGCGGAAAGCTAGCAATTAAGCAATGTCTGTGCATGAACAAACGGCACTTTGCTAAGAGTAAACTAGTTGATGGACTACTATCAAAATTTCAACCTTGCAAATGTTCAAAGTTTCCATCCGTGGTGTAGGAAAGCATCACCGACAGATGAAGTCCAGGGTAGATCAACTTTCAATAATAACATAATTATGCAGATGATAATAATAATACTGTTATTGAAAATGTACCTGATGTTCTACCTGGTGTTCTAATAGTGTGCTCGAAAGTATCTGAGTTGACCATTATTAATGATGCTCTAGAATTATGATTGTATTTGTCACAGTTACAGTCCAAATTATGTGTATAGATATATACATCACGTCTTCGGGTTCTGAAAAAATGAAAATCATATTTATATCAAAGCACTCCTCGAAAAGCAATTTCCTTACATCATCTAGACACAGTAATTATTTGAAGTTTTTGGTAATTTATGGGACTCTCGGTGTTGACTCCTTCTGTTGTGATAATGGCTTAATATGCAGAGTTTCATTGTTTTACGTCGTTCTGGCAGCTGCTGGAGTGGTGTATTTATTCTTATTTCTACATTGAGTATGTATTCATGTGGAGTATAATATTAGGTGTCGGAATAGCCAGAGGGTGTGATAATTCAAACAGCACCAATAATGAGAAAGGTACATAAAGCCTCGTGCATGCAGTATCTCACACAATTAAAATCAGGAATAAATTGTGTTTCAATGTGTTACTTCTGGATTGTTGTATTAAAAAAGTACTGTATACAGAGTCTACAATCTGACATTGTGTCAAAACCATCTGATAACATTATTTATTCTAGAAATGGATGGAAATGTATCGATGTTGGGTAGTTTTCTAACAGTGGCCTTTTCAATGTACGCTAGTCTTCATGGAGAAAAAACCCCCATTGCGATGTAAGCCCGGCAAACCTACCCTACATCATTATTTGACAACTAACTAACGTTTGATGTGAGAAATGGATCAGTGATAATTTAAACAACGATTTAAAAGTGTTTGATATGTAAGCAGTCCATCAACTAATGACAAGACACATTGCACGGGAGTTGGTGAATAATTTATTTATGCTGAATTCGGAGAAGCAAAGATAAACATAAACATTATCATTTATGATTGGTCCTGGGCCATAGATACACTTCTGGTAAAAGGCTTATGCAAATTCGTTCATTATTTTTCGAGTGATCCGAGGGACAGACAGACAGACAAACAAACCAACACGTACAAAAACATAACATTCCTAGAGATCACCAAGATAATAAGTCTCCTCCATATAGAGGGTGGAGACCTTATAACAGATACAAAAACGCTAAAAAATATTTTGATGTAATTTTGTTGAAACTTCGCATGATTTTGGCCTTCAATGACTGGACTACAAGGGAAGATTGACAGGTGTGTTTGCAAACACAAATTATATTTACCATTGGACTTTGGTTATTTTCATATCCCCCTCGACCCCTTCGAACTCTCACCCATAACCCTCGACCTTCGACCCTCGACCCACAATCCCCTCGACCCATAAACCCTCGACCCTCGACCCACAACCCCCTCGACCCACAACAACATTTTTTTTTATCCCATTGTATGGGAGATCTATTAACTAAATATTTCTATTCCAAGTGATCTATATCGGGACGCTTGAAGGTCCGAAGTTGGCATGTTCGGAAGTCCCCACGCTCCCGGGACTTCGAGTCACCCATTATGGAACCCACTGCAGGCATATATTTATAGTCAACATAACTGTTAGGGGGCACTGTTCAATCTCCGGGGGCGGGGGGGGGGGCGGGGGCTGGATTATTTATCCGCGCCCCGGTGGTGCCCTGGAAATTGTCAAATTTGATTGGCCTAGTCCTTGACTAGGTCTTCTAATATATTATTTATCTATAAATAGCCTGCCCAGGGTTTAACTAAAAAAATACTCCATCCCCCCCCCCCACCCGGCTATTGAATGGTAGCCCCCTAGAAATGTAGGCCTATCTTCAGGCCCATTTTGTAAAACGTCACCGGGAACCCTTTTGAATGGCTACCCGGTGAAAAACAATATAAGACCCCCTCTCCCATATACTTAGGCCTATGACTCCAGTGTCGGAAACCCTGCACTGTGGCGGCATGAAAGCCAACACACGCCCTGACAAGTGAAATTCACCCGACGCTGTCTCAATACTGGGCCAGCATCTCCACAACTGGCACAACATTGAAAAGACGTTAGGGCATCAAGACATATTGATATTAGAGCTGGAAAAAAGCAAAGGAGTCTAGGGGGTGGGGATTTGACTATAGGCCTACATTGGCAGGTGCTCAAGAGGTAGGGAGGGCTACACTCTACGCCGAGATGATTGAGGAGCGGGCCCACACCCGGATCAGTTCTAACCCAAAGTGGAAGGAAGGGGATAGCAGGAAAAACTGGAAGGCCAGCACTGGAGAAAAGAAGAACATGATGATCCAAGACCGAACCCAAGGTAAGAACTGAGGGATAAAATGGAAGACTTCTACGTAGACTTATAGGTAAAAACAGAAGGGAATTCTGGAAGACGCTAACGTTAGCTGATCCTACCAACAGAACGAAAGAGGGTTGGGTTAAGGGTTCAAACTGTAAGGTAAAAGTAGAGGGGGGGGAAGTAAAGTAGAAGCTTTGCCTTAGAAAGAGGGAGGGGGGAATGGGGAGGGGAAATTGGTGGATGCTTGCCTCTCCTGTCCAGGTACCTCGCAAGGGGAAGGGAGACATGGAGGGGTTGAGCCCTGCTTGTCAAGCCTCCACAGGCGGCTACTTTAATATACTGGAGCAAGCTGATAAATGTTGTGTATGTATGTAGACAATGACAACTATGATTATCTAAAGGGTTAATAGAGTTTTTGTCACTAATCTGATAATTAGAGCGTTAATTACGTGTCAATAAAATATGTGCTGCTTCAGATTGACCAAAACTTGTGATGTTATTTCAAATTGTCCTATTATCGCTCACTTATGTTTTTGTCAGTGGCGGATCCAGCATAGGCTATAGCATGCCATAGGCATAGGCCTACGCCCATAGGCATAGGGCGTAGCCGGCGTACGCCCCCTCCTTATTAATGAAGATATTGCATTTTCATGCATTTTTAGGAAAAAAGTTAAGCCAACACCCCATTTTCAGCCAACATGTGGTTAATACGCCCCTCCTCTTGCACATTCTGGATTCGCCACTCACACTGTTTGTATAAAAAAATAAAAAAACGGAGTGGTGGCTATTCATACGGCAAAGTTATAATGGGAGTCAGTGGGAGCACGTCATTTCGTAAACGAGGCTGCCCATAGAGTTACATTATAAAGAATCACGTAGCCTACAGTGCACAATTTTAGATCAAATTTTCATTGTGGCAGAAGGACTCTCTCCTGCAAAATCCAGGTGTCCTGTCCATTTCCAAAGAGTCCTGTTCGAAATGATTATTTTTCATGCAAGGCGCAAATTATATTTTTGGTTTTGCAATTACTAGCGCACTTATGGTTAATTATGATAATTGTGCTAGAGATCCTCCTAATTATTTCTTATACTCGCCGTCAAATTAAAAATGATCAACCAGGATCGCATGATTTTCGGCGATTTCTCCGTTAATTTTGAATCGATTTCCTTGAAATTTTGCAGAGGCCATTTTCTACTAAAATCCTAACAGGGGTAAAAAATTCGCATAATTATATTTAATATTTCAAAAGTAAGACCATTTGCCATGTAATAAAATTCTAGAATTAGTTTAATTGGTTTATAGAGGGACGTCGTAATTTCAATTTACTACATGTCAAATTGTCTAGCTTTTGAAATACGCCATATAATTGTACGAAATTTTCAGGGCTGTTAGGATTTGATGCTTTCAAGCTGTCTATTCCCAGAAAAATAAGACATTATTTACCTGCAAAGACCCGTATTTTGTATTATAACTACTATATTAAACCACACCTACAATATTGCTGTACTATATGGGGACAATGTAACAAAACTGACATATATTCAATAATAAAATTGCAAAAACAAGCCGCACGCCTTATTCTGGATGCAGATAAGTATTCCCCATCTTGTCCTCTGTTCGAGCAACTCGAATTGGAAACGTTTGATAAAATTGTTCAGGAAAAACAGGCCAGAATGGTATTCAAAGCTCTAAAGAACCTTACCCCTGATTATATATCTAATTTATTTAAACCAACATGCACAAGCACAAATCATTCATTAAGATCGAAGACAAGCAATAAACTCCATGTACCAGCAGCTCATCACAAAAGCCTCAGGTTTAATGGTCCAAAAATCTGGAATTCTCTATCCGATGAAGCACGCAAAGCAACAACATTAAAAGAATTTGTACGCGAATACAAAAACGGAAATAAAAAGTAGTTACTATATACATATGTCAGATTTGTAATTATTGTGTTTAAAATAATATATATGTTGTCTGCAATTGTGCTTTAATTGTACTCTCAAATGTAATCTATGTATGTGTGTTTGTAGTTGTCATGTATATATACACATATATATATATGTGTATATATATGTATGTATATATATATTATATCAATACCATACATTATTTTAAAAGTTATGTAATATGAGGTTAGGTACTTAGTTATATAAATATACCTCAATATAAAAAATGTCCAAGTATATTTTATTTTATCAATTATTTCCATGTATACAAATTAATCATGTAAATTGTTTTACTTCAAAATGATCACTTCTTCTGTAGGTGTTTGTAAAATTATATGCTGCTGCCAAATAGATTGTTAGATTTACAATGTACACGAATATAAATATATGCTATTATTACTATTTTCTATTATATAAGTAAATGAATCATACGAGTTATGTATATATTATTATATTATTTAAATAGATGTATATATCGATGTATGTTTTTATTGTTTATGTATGAGGGCCCCACGGCGGATGAGCTATGCTCAGTGGGTTGGTACATACATGTATGTATGTTGATTTTGTACGTTCTTGTATATACCTGTACCCTCGCTAAATAAAGACTTTATTATTATTATTATTATTATTATTATAATAAAAAATGGCTTTTGCAAAATTGGAAGGTAATCGGTTCAGAATTGACGGAGAAATCAAGCGATCCTGGTTAATTTGACGACAAGTATAGTAATGTTTTTTATTATTTCGATGGGTTAAAACAACAGTGTGCTAAGGGACATTTTTGGCCTTTAGAATAATAACCAGCTAAGTCACCTATAATATGTATAAAGTTTGAATTTATTTAAAATTCAGATTAAAACAACAGATCAAGTCGACTCAGCACATTGTTATTCTCGTGAAATTTTTACGAGAATAACAATGTGCTAAGTCGACTGAAAAAGTCACGCAACAAACAAAAAAGTTTATGTGCTCTAATTATAAATGTACTTTTAATAAACATCTATACTAAGTTTCTGTCTCATCACCACGTGTCTGATTTATTTTGACCCCCGGGAACTCAAGTGTCCATTTATTGTCAAAATTACGAACTCGTTTTCGATGGTCATCACAGCCCTTGTGTCGTTTTTCTTCTGTTGTCTGCTTCCTTTCTTACTTGGTGGGAACCAATTTCAAATACGCCACACGATTTAAGAGGACAAGATACGTGAATATGACTGACCAGCAGGACAGCGAGAGTTATACAGTACAGCTATTATAATAAATACATTTTTGTGTTTTATTGTACATTATACGAGATTGAGCGCTCACACTTCTCTAACTGTATAACCGCAAATGCTCCAAACTTTTATTATATGGACAATTACTCAAAAACTAAAGGTGTTGATGACAGAGGAAAACATTTATTTACCTTCCAAATTTATTTATGATATTTTCAAAAAGAGACACGACATATGTTACAATATAACGACGTAGTATAATTATGTGGGTGTGTATCGTCCCATTGGGGTTGGCGGGTGCTGAGCTGCCACTTTGTAAAGTGGCGGTTTGGCACCCTCTGGCTCCAAGGGACGATATATACCGTCATATACTTTCTCAATTGGGTGAATGCGATGCGTGTTTGAACACATCACACACCACATATGTTACGTACATTATTTTTGTTTCAGTTGTATAGTGACATATAAGCTCAAGGGGCTGGGGGTAAGATGTTTAACATTTATATATTACAATTTGTAGTACTATTTTCGAATTATGTATGTACACATCATGTACCCATGTCACTCGGAATAAACAATACCATACTATACCATATTAAAACCCCTCGCATAGATCACAGCCAGGCATGCCGTCCAAGACAGCAGCGTGGTCTAGAATCAGATGTCCTTGTGAGCACGACACATTGAACCCATGTTTAATGAATGTTGTGCCACCGCTGACTGATATATCACAACCCGGGCTACACCTCTTGCCACAAAGTCGCCTAGATGAACCCCTACAGTGCGGGGGATAGACTTTCGTCTGTAGGTATTCAAATGAAGCGGAAGGAGCTAACTAAGACATTTATGATGATTTCAAATTGAAAACACCTTTTGGTCTTCATAGTTTATACGAAAATATTTTAGCGCTCTAAGGGTTAAGGACTGTGCCCGTCATTCGTCAAACAAACAACATGCGCTGACACAGTGTTGTGTTAAATTCCTAATTAAACAGCATTAAAATGAACAGCCAACTAATCTAAATGACTGTAGCGATAGGTCTATGCTAACCCAGTATTGGATTGATGTTGGCAGACCAGCGCATTCCTAGCGGACACAACAGATTGACCCAGAGTTGCTTTGATGTTGGTCCATCGTCTACGGCGTCACAATGTTGAGACAGTGCTGGGCCAACGTTATGTTAACTGCCAGTTTTACTGTGAAGCGGTGACGACATATAGGGCATGACCTGGTTTGTGTCCAGAAAATAGGCCTTCATTCCCTCTCTCGCATTCTTTTTCAATATCAGACAACACCACGCGACCATAAAATACCGGCGCCGGTGGGAATCTGGGAGCTCAGCCGATTTTACCGCTGAAAAACCAGCTTGGCCACCGGCCACGTACTAGGTAGATTCAATAAATTTTTAAATTGTCCAATCAAATTATGCTGAGCATTTTTTTGTCACTGCCGACATGCTAAAAGAAATATTTGACTACATTTCACAGTTTTCACTGAGCAAAAAAAATGCTGTGCTAGATCAAACAGGGTTCCCACGGTCATGGAAAATCATGGAAAACCATGGAAAATGAAAAAATAAAATCCAGGCCTGGAAAAGTCATGGAAAATGACAATTTGGCAAAAAAGTCATGGAAAAGTCATGGAATTTTAATTTTTCACAAATGCTGGGATAATTTTGTTGGCAAATTATTAATTAGCGATTTTCTTTTTCAAGCTCTAACTCCCACTTTATCTTTATCAGTCATGTATAAATAATATATTTCATTTGGGAAAAATGTGTTGATTACATACACTTTTGATACACAATTACACTGACTAACTATCTGTACAATGCCATCATGTTGCGTCTGTTGTCTGTCATCCGTCATCTGTCATCTCTTCCCTCAGTTCTTATCCGATTTCAATTTTGTTTGGTTTGTTTGAAAGCTTGTGCCTGTGCATAAAAATTCCTCACATATTTCAGAAATTTTAATTAATAATTAACTTATGAACTAATTAAAACCTTGTTAGGACACTTTGGCCACAATTCACAAGAAATGCTTCTCCTCCCTCAATTCTTATCCGATTGCAATTTTGTTTGGTTTGTTTGAAGAGCTCATGCCTGTGCATAAAACTTCCCCATGGATCTCAGAAATTTTAATTAATAATTAACTTATGGCCTAATTAAGACCTGATTAGGACACTTTGGCCACAAATGCTTCTCCTCCCTCAATTCTTACCCGATTTCAATTTTGTTTAAAAGAGGTCGTGCCTGTGCATAAAACTTCCTCACGGATTTCAAAATTGTATTTAATAATCAACTTATGAACTGATTAAAACTCATTAGGACACACTGTCTACAATTCACAATAAATGCTTGTCCTCTCTCAAATCTTATCTGATTTTAATTTTGTTCGAAAGAGCTTGTGCATAAAACGCCCTGACGGATTAAGAAATTTTAATTTGTCATTAACTTATGCCCCTGAGTACAGGTCAGCTCTATAAAGTGGGTACCGATCACGCCACTGTGGTGGAGGAGGCTGTACAGTTTTAATTGTACATTTTTATATTCATTATGAAGTCATGGAATTTTTAAAAAATGGTCATGGAAAGTCATGGAAAAGTCATGGAATTTCATTTCCAGATCTCAGTGGGAACCCTGTCAAAATCTGAGCTAAATTATAAAAACGTCCAAAAGATGACACCTCAATGCGGCAAACGGTTATGGGGGTAACAGAATCCCCAAATAGTAGTAGTTTTCTTCAGCTGCTTCAAAAAGTTCAAGTGTCTGGGTGATGTTTTGGATTATGTTACCCCCATAACCGTTTGCCACATTGAGGTGCCATCTTTTGGACGTTTTCATAATTTAGCTCAGATTTTGATAAAGGCCTAGAGACAAAATTCCTTATTTCTTATTATTGACAACCATGTCAAAAATAAGAGCTTCATATAAATTAAATTTTCAAAATTAACAACTTTAAAAATGTCTCATCCCAAGGGGACCCTTTAACATGTTAGGCTAAAATAAAATCACCGATTTTTTCATTTTAACCCTATATATATTCACAAAATTTTAAATTCTTTGTATTTTATTTTGTTTCACTAGAAGTTGGAACAGCCACATTGAAAATATTTTGTGTGATGATTCCATCATTAGTAGAGACTTCCTGGATTTTGTCTTATTTAGGGTGGTGAGACCATATGTAGAGATATAATTTTCTTCGTTTATTTTATTTTGGCCTAGTATGAAGCTTCAGAAGTGTTTGAGGTGTTCTGAGCAATATAGTTTTTGAATTAGCCAAATATATTGAAAACTGTTGCTCTCGGAGCCTTTTGAATAATTATTGATATTATAAAAATCAGCCTGGTTTCCATGAAAGTCGCATTGATTAAAATAGTTAAATGAAGTAGCTAATCCCGCCTCTATTTCTTCACACAAAGTCGTCATGGTTACCTTGTTTTTCGAAAATTGTTGTTGAAATATGCCACACATATTAGACACATATTAGAATGGACTGTTATTAGTAGCATCCATACTTAAAATCACTATATTTTCTGTTTATTTGGGTCCGTATGACAATCAAACTACCAACCAGGCATTTCATCCATGACTTATATCATCAAAACACAGCCTCTTCAGATCTCTTCTGTACATAGTTATCACATTTATTCACCAATTATATACATTCTAATCAAAACTATTACACTTAGATTGTTACAGTGATGGTAAAACTCAATAAAATATAGATAGGAAGCTGCAGAGTTTTTATCAAGCAGTTGGAATATGTCAAGAAAGGACCAGAAAACGCAAACCCCTTGTGTCTACTGATGGTCACACCACCCCAAATGCCAGTCCCATTGAAACACATGTAAACTGCCTCAATTACGCAGGCCGATTTCATCATTTTTCACCCTATTAGATATTTTGTGTGTCATATCAGGATAAAGCTTGAGATGTCCTTGTTCGAAAACAGGCTCGCTATGGGTATGCTTACCAGACAGATTTTGAGCTACGCCCCCCTGGTGTGTAAAAAGGTCATTACTGTTAAAATTGGGCTATGATCCGTTCTCTCTTTCACAGAACAGACACACAACATTTTAACTCACTGTTACGTGTATCCCTGCGAAGTTATCATTAAACAGTTATATCTGATATCCTTGACAAAGAAGATAACTTGCACTTATTAAATATTCACAAAATTTCAACTTCTTTGTATTTTATTTTGGTTCACTAGAGTTGGAAACAGCCGCCTTGAAAATATTTTGTGTGATGATTCCATCATTAGTAGACACCTCCCTAGACTGGTTCGCTGTCCTACTCCATCTAGACTGTACGTTAGCCAGGTGGCGTAGAGCAGGGAAACAGTCTAACACCTCCCTGGATTTCTGCTTATCTGGGGTGGTGAGACCATATAGTCAGATTCACATTAAATTCATTAACCAGGATTATTCAAATCAAGTTTATTCTCTTAATCTTTTTACAAGACATGTGAGATATGTGAGATATAATCAGATAATATATGTGAGATATATACATTATCATTTGTTTACCAGGGAGGCATACAGTAACATTACAACATTTTTTTTACCCATTAACATTCTTAACGATAATTTGTATGACTTTACTAGCGTTCATAACATGATTAAAAGTAAAAGTCGAGGGAGGTGTGAATATGCGCTTGCCTAGTAATAGCAATCTCTGCTCAGCAAAGAAAGGACATTTTAATACGTAATGGAACTCGTCTCCCACTTCGTTTATGTGGCATAAAGTGCAGTATCTTAAATTTCTGTCCTCTGAATTTTGTCTAAATTTTTCAACAGGGAGTTTGTGATTTCGACATCTAAACTTACAGAGCTGAATCCAGAGTGCTGGGGGTGGACTGCTTAGATAAATTTCTCTTTCAAAATTTAGTTTAAACATTCTGAAATTATTGGATTTGGGGCTATTGTCAATATCAGAGTTCCATTGCTGTATAAACTGATCTCGGAGGCGCTGTAAAATATTATTGTTAAAGAGGTCTATTCCAGTGGGAATAGTTTGGCTTCGCCAGACCACGAGAAACCTAAATCACATAGTATTTTCTTAACAAATAATACCCATGGAGAGCTGTAGATATTATTTGTGTGTAAACTATATATAAACTTATAAATAAAAGATGATAACTTCCTAGCCTGGCATGTGATTAATCTACTCCAGTATTTATTAATTCTACACTTTTTTTTCTACAAGTATTTAATATTGTTTAATAATTCTACATTTAACATGTAAACTAAGCGCAATTTCACCCATTTCACTGTATACCATATTTGTGTATGTACATTTATTCAAAGATAATATATATTTACAAAATTTTAAGTGCAATCGTTCAATTACTGTACTGGGCATCTTCAATTCCCCACGCTTCTGTCCCATACATAACTACTGGGGTCACAAGCGTGTGGAATAGCTGCAGCTGGATGTCTATGGGTAGGGCTAACGTTCTTGCCTTGCGTATTTAAAGAGAACATTGCTCTACATTCATTGGAATATTTCAATTGTTTTTCTTTTACAAAACAGCCATTAAAATTAAATTTTACACCTAGGTAAGTAAAATTATCGACTACGGTGTACATCTCGTAAATTGGGACCGAAGAATAAATTTGGACTCTTCCTGATCTTTCCTCTTTAGAAATCTACAATTTTTGTTTTTTTGAATTTCGTGGATTTCTCAGTGCAACACTATTTTCTATTCATATCGTGACTACTCTGGAAATTTTGCGAAGTTTTGAAAAGTCTTAAGTTAGACCATTTGCCATGTAATAAATTTCTGAGACGAAGCTAATGGTTTATAGAGGGGAACATTTGTATTTATTTACTACATGTCAATGGTCTAACTTCTTAAATACTTATCAAAACTTCTCGAAACTTTCAGGGTAGTCACGACATGAATGGAAAATAGTGTGTGTGAAATTGCATAAAAATTGGTTGAGAATTGACTGAGAAATCGGCAAAATTCATTCACCACGGTTAATGTGAATCTGACTATAGCAATTACCCCCCTACACAGTGTTCCGGTGTTGTGAAGGGTAGTCTTACTAGCTAAAAAAAATAAACAATAGGTACATTCAAACAGTAATTTTCGTAGTTTTTTTTTCGTGTTTTTTTCAGGATTTATTTGAATTTGTGATACACTGCAATAAAAGACATATTTTTCCCTGTTTGTTTGTTCTTTTTGCTCAATATTACTGACAGAAATGAAGCCATCATTGTAGTAATGTAGAATTTAAAAAGTTATTTGTTTTGAATGGCACTTTTATTACCTTTTCCGAGGGTTCCTATCGTTAGATTTCTCGCAATTATCAAAAATGGTGCCAGCTCTCGCCTTAATTTGGTAATAGTTGCAACAAGTGCTTGAAGAGGTAAGTGGAACTAGCCCTAAATACAAGGCTATTCCGCCCGAGCTGCATATCCTTGAATCCACATATAGAGTATATCCTGGGTTTCAGCTGTATGCGAGTATAGTGAGCAGTGACAGCAGATCGAGTCGCTGGCTCAATGTACACAGTAACGCGCGCGGAGGGCAGAAGCCGGGTTTTTCCCTATAGCTGGCATCAAGGCTATGCAGTTCGTGCGGAATAGCCTTGTTTTTGTAATTTTTGTAAAAAAATGCAAAAAATGAAAATAGACTATGTTCACTGCCATATGAGGAAGTTATGGAGGACATTATCAAGACCGTTTGGACAGAACAATGTGGGAATCTCTAAGAATTGAGATACCTGGGGAAGCACACTAGTTTGCCCAGATTGAAACCTTGGTGAAGTTTTGTTTGCCTGCCCTGCACTTTCTTATGTGGTGCACCAGCCTGTGGCAAGCAAAGCTGGCTGGCTAAGTGTCAGATGATGGGAGTTTATTAGGATTTTTTTCAAAATAGATTGGTCATCAACATAAATCATACTCTTAGACCCTGCATTTGCCTTGACAATTAAAGTAAAAACAACACTTCATTTTCATTTTTTACATTTGACGAGTTTATTTTTAATGTGACACCCCAAAAACATCCCCCTCAAAAATAATTACAAGGCGGGACAGTCCCCCTTCGAGTAAAAAATCCCCTTAAAAAAAATTCCAGGGGGACTGTGAGTCCCCCCCCCCAAATCTAAGCCTTAAATTGTGCCCTGTTTTGTCTCTGCTCCAGAGATATTCACAAACATTGGCACTACGGAGATGTGGTTTTATTAGCGAGACATACATTTTTGAGATTCTATTTCTTTCTGCTTCTTAAAAAAGTTTTTTGGCTTTGCCCTATCTATTTTTGAATGGATGAATTACAAAGCACGTAACATGTTTTATGCGCTCAACCATACAAAGGACTATCGTTTTGTCCAGGCCATCACCTGATCACCATCTTCAACTCTTGATAAATTTATGTTTAATAACGATTTGTGTGCTTGGCTCTTTGCTTTTTCACTTAAATGATACATTTTCACTTACAGTAAATTGATCATTTGTGTCTACCTTTATTGAAACAACAACCGGTCAAGTGTGCTTGGTTCTTTGCTTTTTCACTTAAATGATTCATTTTCACTTACGGTAAATTGATCATTGTGTCTACCTTTTTTGAAACAACTGGCCAAGTATGCTTGGCTCACGTCTTGTTGTTGTATATGAGATTTATATACAGGATATTCGCGAAACAACCTGCCAAGTGAACGTGGCATGTTTTTTCGGTATAACAAAAAGCATAGTTATGCCCCTACATGTTATTCAATAAATAGCTTATCAAAAGTAGGACTTGTTTACATTTTAGCTAAGATATGTTGTTAGCCTGTTGTTATTCCTGACCGGCAAATTGACGGAGAATTCGATGAAAAACATGCGCTACAAATTTACAAAAATAATTGTGTCCTAGACTATGGTGAAACAAGACGAAAAAGTTACAGCTTTATGAGACCTGGACCCTTCAGGAAGAATTTTTCATCATATAAGAGAGTGCTCATGGGTCCTGGAAATTATGAATTGTTCCCAGCTCATTTTTCACCCACTTTTTTGCCCCGCTATTCATTTTTCTTAAGGGAAAAATGATATAAATATAGATAAAAATAGATATTAAATTTTAGGTTCGTTTTTTACACTAATTGTATGCTGAAATCCTCGATGTTCGGACCTAAGAACAGGCGATTCACCGCTCGTTTGATTCGTTTTTTAATTACCCATGTGCACCCTCATATAACGGTCCTGCGGATTTTTGTCACCCCGTTTTTTAAACTTCACACTACGTGTATCTACGTGTCACTATTTTAGTAGTATTTATCGCCCATTTAAAAAAATTGCCATATTAACTATAGATACATGTGATCAATAGACCTGTAGGTATAAATCAGCTTATTTTTTTTACCTTAGCGTTTTTTTTCACTAAAAGAAGTAGCATTACTAGTACAGTGTTGCCAGCATTCTTTGATTGATAGATTCATTACAAATTTTAAATTACAGTATACATGTAATTTCAATTTTCTATTCAAAATAACTTCAATGCACTCCTTCATTATTTATACAGCGGGGTTCTTGTTTGAAAAGTCATAATTAGATTATTGTAATTGACATTTTTAAGAAATATTTGAGGTTCGTAATTGACCCCAACCCTGTGACGCGCACCATATCGCTGCTGAAGATGTTTAATCTTCTTTTGACCATCTAGCATGGCAGTTTAGGTTTTGCACATTCTCCTCTGTGCATTTAATTAAGGCAGGCCTGAATGTGTCTTTTTTCACCAGATCATATTTAGCGACATTTTTAAAATATGTAGATTGAACCAACCATCATCAACATACATACATGTTTATTTTCAAAATAATATGGACGACTCATAATTAAGGTTCCTCTGTTTGCAGCTTGTATAGAATAATGAATAAATGGTTACATTTTACGTATTGACAGGGCCGGAGTTGTAGTGATGAAGTCATGGAGCAAGAAAATTGAAAATTATGGCAGCCATGATGAAAAAGCTAGGCAGATATCTGCGCGAGCCGTCCGAACAGATGCACAGTCTGGAGCAGTATGTTGAGGGAGGAGGTAATGTTGACATTGTATTTAAAGGAACTACGGCGCTTTGTGAAGCCAGCCGTGGTGGCTTTATCACAACTGTGGATTATCTGCTAAGATGTGGTGCAGGAGTTAACGTTTGTGATAAAAGGGGGTGCTCTCCCCTCTACATAGCGGCCTCTCATGGTCATTTCTATACATTACGCAAACTTATTGATGCAGGGGCGGACACTGAGATTATCAACAACACAGGTTTTACAGCACTGACATCATCCCTACAAAATAGGAAAGATTCATGCAGCAAAATTCTTATCGCAGCTGGGGCATGTGTTAACAATATAAGACCCAACACTCATGGCATCAAGGCGTCTCTACTGTACTATGTGCTGTTTGCCAGAGGGGAGGAAGAGATCGCAGAAAGCATTATTAAGGCTGGAATTTATCCGGAAAAATTTGTACCGCCTCTCAGTTATATCCTTCTGGAGGACTCTCAAATACCCATGCGGTTGATTCAGTTGATGCTGGAAGCTGGATGCAGCGTGAGGTGTGATGGATGGATAGAGATGATGGAAAAATACGGGGACTGGGAGATTACCGAGAGGCAGTTGAACATAGTACAATTTCTTGCTGATGTGAACAGCACCCCGCCGTCTTTACAACATCTATGTAGAGTGATTGTGAGGATCGCCCTTAGTGGGAATGGTATCAAGTGTCATATTGTTGAAAAAATTGAAAAGCTGCCTCTCCCCGACCAGATAAAAACTTATGTGTGCCTTGTTGAACCATCTTCCTGACCAAATACAAATTTGTTTTTGTCTTGTTGAATTTTTCCCTTTAACATAGCACTGGAATGTTATTCTTAATTGAAAATGTATATTTTTCATTTCCATAATTTTTTCTCAGATTATACTGTGTTAATTAAGTGAAATGTTCTCTTTTTTGTTACGTTATTTAGGAAACAAAATGTTCACTCTTAGTCTAGATGTGGGATATATATAGTGGGCGTCATATGACATATACAGGGTGACAGGTGTGCTGCAAATGGTGACACCTCTTGTAAAAACAGTGCTGCCAGATGCATTCTACGGCAATGCTACTTTTCCTCATTGCATTCAAACCTGTAGGCCAACACAATGTTTACCAGGTAGGCTTAGAGGTGTATATACAAGATTAGTTCCCGTGGGGCTCCACCCTCAAATTTTATGATCAATTTAATGATGTACAATTAAGTGACACTTTGTGCCAAACCACTTGCAGAATTTAACTGATAAATTCATAAATAAAGCTCCTATGGACCATGCTTCAGTCAATGCATTGCAGGGTGTACTCCAGGTGGTGTCACTTTTCCCAATTGTGGCCACAAGGTTGGTAGATGCATTTCACCAAAAACGCTATTTCTCCTTTGGATTTCAAGTTTCAAAGTGATACCAAAGATTATGTGGTGATGCTTTGCTATTTCTCCTGATTTGAGTTGATTTTATTCAAACTTTTACAGATCGTTATGTATTCATATGGGTGTGCTTTAGCTGCCGCCACCTGTCATATTTCACGGCTTGTCAGTGTCATAAATGTCAATCGCGGATCAATAACAATCATATTTACATTACAGAAATAAGCTACAGTGTAATTGACACTTACGTTTCTGTCATGTCACAGAAACCATGCATGATTTAGAGTTGATAAACTTGTATGAAATAAACTGTCCTGGATAGACCCTTTTTAGTCTATAGTTGGCGACCGTCTCGGCATATCTAGGGGTAAATCCCCTAGAAATGACCAGAACCCCTTTTTGGGCGAGTGAAGGAAAACACTCTCAATAACCCATCATACCCCATCACCCCACCCTCGCGTCATAATACGTACATCATTCATCTCATCAGTGGACTGCACTCTTATTAACCGAATAAAATGTCATTTAAATGACCGTTAACAGGTTAGTGGAGAAAAGTAATTTTCCTTTTGCCGATTTTCCACTGCGATTGTTCTACAGAACTTTATTAGCTTGGTAGCCAGAGTGGTACTTTGGGGGAACTGTGAAATCTGCATAATCAAAAATATCCGTGGTTTAGGTTTAATCCAGATCCGTGGTTTAATCCAGACGACGTACAGGCACATGTTATCATAGTAATAGTTGGCTTGAATACCAAAACCATATTTTTTTAATGTGATAAGTATACAATTTGATACAGATATTCTTCTAATATTAGGGTTTCAGGAACATGTGCTGACTGTTCGCAATTTTCGAAATGGCAAAATCCAAAATGTGCAAGGTCAAAGAATAAATTGACATAATTTTCGACAGAATAGAAGTAGATATATCATTTTGGTTTCTACCTGGCCATAGGGTTTTTGGATATGCCTGACATAGTGGTGTGGCCAAAAATTACTTTAAGCATTATGGGTAAAATTCAAGATAGTCGGCATTTGTGCAAGATGGAACAATAAATTGGATATGATTTTTGAGACCTACAAATCTCAGCGTATTTTTGCAGACCAAAGATGACAACAATTCAAAGATTGCCACCAATAAAATGTATTTTTATTTTAACTCATCTGCAAGGAAGGTCCGATGTGCTTTTGTCATGCTGCGTTGTATGTGGACAATATGGTGAGTACAAGTGCGATTTTCCCTATGTCAAACGTTTCATTGCCAGACATCACAACTTGAGAGGTTAAATAAAGGTCTCTGTTTACCCCATACTTGGCTGTTTTTCATTAAATTATGTGCAATAATGATCCAAGTTAAATTTAGGACCACAACGGGGATAATCTACTGCTTTTTACATAGTTTCTATGTATTCGGAACACAGAGGTAACGTACATGACGTTCAGTCAAATATGTTTCATCTCCCAAAAAAGTACTCATAATTTTGTGTAATTTGTCTGAAATGAGATGAAATATAAAAACTTGTACTCTGAAGTCTCAAGTTGTATTTGATGGAAGGCCGTCTGTATTACATAAGCCTTGACTTTTCAATAATCATTTGTTGTTGAAAGGATGCAAACCATTTTGAGCATCACGTACGTTACCACGATCTTTAACCACACATCACTATTTATTACATTAGTCAATTGCTATGCAAGGGTGTGCAAAAATACTTGGCGAATAGTTCTTTGAAGCAGCCTTGCTGTCGAAATCAAAACGTGCTGCCATGTGCGAGATGTGTATGTGGTAAGTTGTGGGTGTCAACAAATCACGTACGTTACCGAAAAAAGTTAACAAACGTTTATTTCTTGTTCAAGTAAGCCTAGGTACGTTGAATGTGAGGCGTGCAGAGTAGATATCTCAGTTCAAGGCCATATATGCTACTGACAGGTCATTTTTTATTAGGCCTCCTGATTGATAATTGTTGCTTTTATGAAAGGTTAAGTTCAGGACTGAAGTAGTGTATCCCACGAATCATGTTTTTATTTTTTTTCAGAATTTTCATATTTTTACAAATATTTTTAATCAATATTTCTATGAAACCAGAAGTAACCCGAACAAACTATTTGTATACCTAAAGAACGATTGAATGTTTTCACAGCATTGGGCCACATGCTGATGGCATCGGCCCAGCATTGGGTAGACAATCAGTGCTGCAGGTGTGTCCTCCCGTGTCCTGACTATAAGACACCAATTAGCGGCGACTGCTCTGATCTTACTGTCTGATACGTGGGAATATGTGATGTGAAGTGCTGAATATTGCTGACTTGTTTTGTTTACATGGCAATATACGACCTGGAAATACAACTATTTCACTCTTTTTCGTACTTTGAAATTGTTTTTTGACTTTTTCGTATTTTCAGTTAAGATCAGTAGGCTATATAGCTTCATATAAATTAAATTTTCAAAATTGACAACATTAAAAATGTCTCATCCCAAGGGGTCCCTTTAACAGGTTAGGCTAAAATAAAATCACTGATTTTTTTATTTTAACCCTGGGATGTCCCTTTAAATATTCACAAAATTTTAACTTCTTTGTATTTTATTTTGTTTCACTAGAGATTGGAACAGCCACATTGAAAATATTTTGTGTGATGATTCCATCATTAGTAGAGACCTCCCTGGATTTTGTCTTATTTAGGGTGGTGAGACCATATGTAGAGATATAATTTTCTTCATTTATTTTATTTTGTACTAGTATGAAGCTTCAACAGTGTTTGAGGTGTTCTGAGCAATATAGTTTTTGAATTAGCCAAATATATTGAAAACTGTTGCTCTCGGAGCCTTTTGAATAATTATTGATATTATAAAAATCAGCCTGGTTTCCATGAAAGTCGCATTGATTAAAATAGTTAAATGAAGTGGCTAATCCCGCCTCAATTTCGTCACAAAAAGTCGTCATGGTTACCTTGTTTTTCGAAAATTGTTGTTGAAATATGCCACACATATTAGACACATGTTAGAATGGACTGTTATTAGTAGCATCCATACTTAAAATCACTATATTTTCTGTTTGTTTGGGTCCGTATGACAATCAAACTACCAACCAGGCATTTCATCCATGACTTATATCATCAAAACACAGCCTCTTCAGATCTCTCCTAGACATAGTTATCACATTTATTCACCAATTATATACATTCTAATCAAAACTATGACACTTAGATTGTTACAGCGATGGTAAAACTCAATAAAATATAGATAGCAAGCTGCAGAGTTTTTATCAAGCAGCTGGAATATGTCAAGAAAGGACCAGAAAACGCAAACCCCTTGTGTCTACTGATGGTCTCACCACCCCAAATGCCAGTCCCATTGAAACACATGTAAACTGCCTCAATTACGCAGGCCGATTTCATCATTTTTCACCCTATTAGATATTTAGTGTGACATATCAGGATAAAGCTTGAGATGTCCTTGTTCGAAAACAGGCTCGCTATGGGTATGCTTACCAGACAGATTTTGAGCTACGCCCCCCCCGGCGTGTAAAAAGGTCACTACTGTTAAAATCGGGCTATGATCCGTTCTCTCTTTCACAGAACAGACACACAACATTTTAACTCACTGTTTCGTGTATCCCTGCGAAGTTATCATTAAACAGTTATATCTGATATCCTTGACAAAGAAGATAACTTGCACAGCCACTTATTAAATATTCACAAAATTTTAACTTCTTTGTATTTTATTTTGTTTCACTAGAGTTAGAAACAGTCGCCTTGAAAATATTTTGTGTGATGATTCCATCATTAGTAGACACCTCCCTAGACTGGTTCGCTGTCCTACTCCATCTGGCGAGCCGACTGTACGTTAGCCAGGTGGCGTAGAGCAGGGAAACAGTCTAACACTTCCCTAGATTTCGGCTTATTTATTCACAATAAATTCATCAACCAGGATTATTCAAATCAAGTTTATTCTCTTAATCTTTTTACAAGACATGTGAGATATGTGAGATATAATATATGTGAGATATATACATTTTCATTTGTTTACCAGGGAGGCATACAGTAACATTACAACATTTTTTTTACCCATTAACATTCTTAACGATATTAAATTTGTATGACTTTACTAGCGTTCATAACATGATTAAAAGTAAAAGTCGAGGGATGTGTGAATATGCGCTTGCCTAGTAATAGCAATCTCTGCTCAGCAAAGAAAGGACATTTTAATACGTAATGGAACTCACTTCGTTTATGTGGCATAAAGTGTAGTATCTTAAATTTCTGTCCTCTGAATTTTGTCAAAATTTTTCAACAGTGAGTTTGTGATTTCGACATCTAAACTTACTGAGCGGAATCCAGAGTGCTGGTGGTAGACTGCTTAGATAATTTTCTCTTTCAAAATTTAGTTTAAACATTCTGAAATTATTGAATTTGGGGCTATTATCAATATCAGAGTTCCATTGCTGTATAAACTGATCTCGGAGGCGCTGTAAAATATTATTGTTAAAGAGGTCTATTCCAGTGGGAATAGTTTGGCTTAGCCAGGCCACGAGAAACCAAAATCACATAGTATTTTCTTAACAAATAATACCCATGGAGAGCTGTAGATATTATTTGTGTGTAAACTATATATACACTTATAAATAAAAGATGATAACTTCCTAGCCTGGCATGTGATTAATCTACTCCAGTATTTATTAATTCTACACCTTTTTTTTTCTACAAGTTTTTAATATTGTTTAATAATTCTACATTTAACATGTAAACTAAATGCAATTTCACTGTATACCATATCTGTGTATGTACATTTATTCAAAGATAATATATATTTACAAAATTTTAAGTGCAATCGTTCAATTACTGTACTGGGCATCTTCAATTCCCCACGCTTCTGCCCCGTACATAACTACTGGGGTCACAAGCGTGTGGAATAGCTGCAGCTGGATGTCTATGGGTAGGGCTAACGTTCTTGCCTTGCGTATTTAAAGAGAACATTGCTCTACATCCATTGGAATATTTCAATTGTTTTTCTTTTACAAAACGGCCATTAAAATTAAATTTTACACCTAGGTAGGTAAAATTATCGACTACGGGGTACATCTCGTAATTTGGGACCAAAGAATAAATTTGGACTCTTCCTGATCTTTCCTCTTTAGAAATCTACAATTTTTGTTTTTTTGAATTTCGTGGATTTCTCAGTGCAACACTATTTTCTATTCATATCGTGACTACTCTGAAAATTTTGCTAAGTTTTGAAAAGTCTTAAGTTAGACCATTTGCCATGTAATAAATTTCTAAGACGAAGCTAATGGGTTTATTTTTATTTTTTATTTATTTACTACATGTCAATGGTCTAACTTCTTAAATACTTATCAAAACTTCTCGAAACTTTTAGGGTAGACACGACATGAATGGAAAATAGTGTGTGTGAAATTGCATAAAAATTGGTTGAGAATTGACTGAGAAATCGGCAAAATTTATTCACCATGGTTAATGCGAATCTGACTATAGCATTTACCCCCCTACACAGTGTTCCGTTGTTGTGAAGGGTAGTCTTACTAGCTAAAAAATAAACAATAGGTACATTCAAACAGTAATTTTGGTAGGTTTTTTTTCGTGTTTTTTTCAGGATTTATTTGAATTTGTGATACACTGCAATAAAAGACATATTTTTCCCTGTTTGTTTGTTCTTTTTGCTCAATATTACTGATAGAAATGAAGCCATCATTGTAGTAATGTAGAATTAAAAAAGTTATTTGTTTTCAATAGCACTTTTATTACCTTTTCCGGGGGTTCCTATCGTTAGATTTCTCGCAATCATGTAAAATGGTGTCAGCTCTCGCCTTAATTTGGTAATAGTTGCAACAAGTGCTTGAAGAGGTAAGTGGAACTAGCCCTAAATACAAGGCTATTCCGCCCGAGCTGCATAGCCTTGAATCCACATAGAGTATATCCTGGGTTTCAGCTGTACACAGTAACGCGCGCGGAGGGCAGAAGCTTTTACCTATAGCTGGCATCAAGGCTATGCAGTTCGTGCGGAATAGCCTTGTTTTTTTAATTTTTGTAAAAAAATGCAAAAAATGAAAATAGTTATGTTCACTGCCATATGAGGAAGTTCTGGAGGACATTATCAAGACCGTTTGGACAGAACAATGTGGGAATCTCTAAGAATTGAGATACCTGGGGAAGGCTGCACTAGTTTGCCCAGAGTGAAACCTTGGTGAAGTTTTGTTTGCCTGCCCTGCACTTTCTCATGGGGTGCACCAGCCTGTGGCAAGCAAAGCTGGCTGGCCAAGTGTCAGATGATGGGAAATTACTGGGATTTTTTTCAAAGTAGATTGGTCATCAACATAAATCATACTCTTAGCCCCTGCATTTGCCTTGACAATTAAAGTAAAAACAATACTTCATTTTCATTTTTTACATTTGACGAGTTGATTTTTAATGTGACACCCCAAAAACATCCCCCTCAAAAATAATTACAAGGCGGGACAGTCCCCCTTCGAGTAAAAAATCCCCCTTAAAAAAATTCCAGGGGGACTGTGAGCCCCCCCCCCCCCAAATCTAAGCCTTAAATTGTGCCCTGTTTTGTCTCTGCTCCAGATATATTCACAAACATTGGCACTACGGAGATGTGGTTTTATTAGCGAGACATACATTTTTTGAGATTCTATTTCTTTCTGCTTTTTAAAAAAAGGTTTTGGGCTTTGCCCTATCTATTTTAGAATGGATGAATTACAAAGCACGTAACATGTTTTATGCGCTCAACCATACAAAGGACTATAGTTTTGTCCAGACCATCACCATCATCAACTCTTGATAAATTTATGTTTAATAACGATTTGTGTGCTTGGCTCTTTGCTTTTTCACTTAAATGATACATTTTCACGTACAGTAAATTGATCATTTGTGTCTACCTTTATTGAAACAACAACCGGTCAAGTGTGCTTCGTTCTTTGCTTTTTCACTTAAATGATTTATTTTCACTCACGGTAAATTGATCATTGTGTGTACCTTTTTTGAAACAACTGGCCAAGTGTGCTTGGCTCAAGTCTTTGTTGTTGTATATGAGATTTATATACAGGATATTCGCGAAACAACCTGCCAAGTGAATGTGGCATGTTTTTTGGTGTAACAAAAAGCATAGTTATGCCCCTACATGTTATTCAATAAATAGCTTATCAAAAGTAGGACTTGTTTACATTTTAGCTAAGATATGTTGTTAGCCTGCTGTTATTCCTGACCGGCGAATTGACGGAGAATTCGATGTAAAACATCCGCTACAGATTTACCAAAATAATTGTGTCCTAAACTATGGTGAAACAAGACCAAAAAGTTACAGCTTTATGAGACCTGGACCCTTCAGGAAGAATTTTTCATCATATAAGAGAGTGCACATGGGTCCTGGAAATTATGAATTGTTCCCAGCTCACTTTTTATCCACTTTTTTGCCCCGCTATTCATTTTTCATAAGGGAAAAATGATATAAATATAGATAAAAATAGATAATAAATTTTAGGTTCGTTTTTTTACACTAATTGTATGCTGAAATCCTTGATGTTCTGACCTAAGAACAGGCGATTCATCGTTCGTTTGATTCGTTTTTTAATTACCCATGTGCACCCTCATATAACGGTCCTGCGGATTTTTGTCACCCCTTTTTTTAAACTTCACACTACGTGTATCTTTAAACAGTGTTGAGTGTCACTATTTTAGTAGTATTTATCGCCCATTTGAGAAATTTGCCATATTAACTATAGATACATGTGATCAATAGACCTGTAGGTATAAATCAGCTTATTTTTTTTTAACTTAGCGTTTTTTTTCACTAAAAGAAGTAGCATTACTAGTACAGTGTTGCCAGCATTCTTTGATTGATAGATTCATTACAAATTTTTAATTACAGTATACATGTAATTTCAATTTTCTATTCAAAAGAACTTCAATGCACTACCTTATTATTTATACAGCGGGGTTCTTGTTTGAGAAGTCATAATTAGATTATTGTAATTGACATTTTTAAGAAATCATAATTGTAATTGTATTTGAGGTTCGTAATTGACCTCAACCTGTGGCGCACACCATATCGCTGCTGAAGATGTTTAATCTTCTTTTGACCATCTGGCATGGCAGTTTAGGTTTTGCACATTCTCCTCTGTGCATTTAATTAAGGCAGGCCTGAATGTGTCTTTTTTCACCAGATCATATTTAGCGACATTTTTAAAATATGTAGATTGAACCAACCATCATCAACATACATACATGTTTATTTTCAAAATAATATGGACGACTCATAATTAAGGTTCCTCTGTTTGCAGCTTGTATAGAATAATGAATAAATGGTTACATTTTACGTATTGACAGGGCCGGAGTTGTAGTGATGAAGTCATGGAGCAAGAAAATTGAAAATTATGGCAGCCATGATGAAAAAGCTAGGCAGATATCTGCGCGAGCCGTCCGAACAGATGCACAGTCTGGAGCAGTATGTTGAGGGAGGAGGTAATGTTGACATTGTATTTAAAGGAACTACGGCGCTTTGTGAAGCCAGCCGTGGTGGCTTTATCACAACTGTGGATTATCTGCTAAGATGTGGTGCAGGAGTTAACGTTTGTGATAAAAGGGGGTGCTCTCCCCTCTACATAGCGGCCTCTCATGGTCATTTCTATACATTACGCAAACTTATTGATGCAGGGGCGGACACTGAGATTATCAACAACACAGGTTTTACAGCACTGACATCATCCCTACAAAATAGGAAAGATTCATGCAGCAAAATTCTTATCGCAGCTGGGGCATGTGTTAACAATATAAGACCCAACACTCATGGCATCAAGGCGTCTCTACTGTACTATGTGCTGTTTGCCAGAGGGGAGGAAGAGATCGCAGAAAGCATTATTAAGGCTGGAATTTATCCGGAAAAATTTGTACCGCCTCTCAGTTATATCCTTCTGGAGGACTCTCAAATACCCATGCGGTTGATTCAGTTGATGCTGGAAGCTGGATGCAGCGTGAGGTGTGATGGATGGATAGAGATGATGGAAAAATACGGGGACTGGGAGATTACCGAGAGGCAGTTGAACATAGTACAATTTCTTGCTGATGTGAACAGCACCCCGCCGTCTTTACAACATCTATGTAGAGTGATTGTGAGGATCGCCCTTAGTGGGAATGGTATCAAGTGTCATATTGTTGAAAAAATTGAAAAGCTGCCTCTCCCCGACCAGATAAAAACTTATGTGTGCCTTGTTGAACCATCTTCCTGACCAAATACAAATTTGTTTTTGTCTTGTTGAATTTTTCCCTTTAACATAGCACTGGAATGTTATTCTTAATTGAAAATGTATATTTTTCATTTCCATAATTTTTTCTCAGATTATACTGTGTTAATTAAGTGAAATGTTCTCTTTTTTGTTACGTTATTTAGGAAACAAAATGTTCACTCTTAGTCTAGATGTGGGATATATATAGTGGGCGTCATATGACATATACAGGGTGACAGGTGTGCTGCAAATGGTGACACCTCTTGTAAAAACAGTGCTGCCAGATGCATTCTACGGCAATGCTACTTTTCCTCATTGCATTCAAACCTGTAGGCCAACACAATGTTTACCAGGTAGGCTTAGAGGTGTATATACAAGATTAGTTCCCGTGGGGCTCCACCCTCAAATTTTATGATCAATTTAATGATGTACAATTAAGTGACACTTTGTGCCAAACCACTTGCAGAATTTAACTGATAAATTCATAAATAAAGCTCCTATGGACCATGCTTCAGTCAATGCATTGCAGGGTGTACTCCAGGTGGTGTCACTTTTCCCAATTGTGGCCACAAGGTTGGTAGATGCATTTCACCAAAAACGCTATTTCTCCTTTGGATTTCAAGTTTCAAAGTGATACCAAAGATTATGTGGTGATGCTTTGCTATTTCTCCTGATTTGAGTTGATTTTATTCAAACTTTTACAGATCGTTATGTATTCATATGGGTGTGCTTTAGCTGCCGCCACCTGTCATATTTCACGGCTTGTCAGTGTCATAAATGTCAATCGCGGATCAATAACAATCATATTTACATTACAGAAATAAGCTACAGTGTAATTGACACTTACGTTTCTGTCATGTCACAGAAACCATGCATGATTTAGAGTTGATAAACTTGTATGAAATAAACTGTCCTGGATAGACCCTTTTTAGTCTATAGTTGGCGACCGTCTCGGCATATCTAGGGGTAAATCCCCTAGAAATGACCAGAACCCCTTTTTGGGCGAGTGAAGGAAAACACTCTCAATAACCCATCATACCCCATCACCCCACCCTCGCGTCATAATACGTACATCATTCATCTCATCAGTGGACTGCACTCTTATTAACCGAATAAAATGTCATTTAAATGACCGTTAACAGGTTAGTGGAGAAAAGTAATTTTCCTTTTGCCGATTTTCCACTGCGATTGTTCTACAGAACTTTATTAGCTTGGTAGCCAGAGTGGTACTTTGGGGGAACTGTGAAATCTGCATAATCAAAAATATCCGTGGTTTAGGTTTAATCCAGATCCGTGGTTTAATCCAGACGACGTACAGGCACATGTTATCATAGTAATAGTTGGCTTGAATACCAAAACCATATTTTTTTAATGTGATAAGTATACAATTTGATACAGATATTCTTCTAATATTAGGGTTTCAGGAACATGTGCTGACTGTTCGCAATTTTCGAAATGGCAAAATCCAAAATGTGCAAGGTCAAAGAATAAATTGACATAATTTTCGACAGAATAGAAGTAGATATATCATTTTGGTTTCTACCTGGCCATAGGGTTTTTGGATATGCCTGACATAGTGGTGTGGCCAAAAATTACTTTAAGCATTATGGGTAAAATTCAAGATAGTCGGCATTTGTGCAAGATGGAACAATAAATTGGATATGATTTTTGAGACCTACAAATCTCAGCGTATTTTTGCAGACCAAAGATGACAACAATTCAAAGATTGCCACCAATAAAATGTATTTTTATTTTAACTCATCTGCAAGGAAGGTCCGATGTGCTTTTGTCATGCTGCGTTGTATGTGGACAATATGGTGAGTACAAGTGCGATTTTCCCTATGTCAAACGTTTCATTGCCAGACATCACAACTTGAGAGGTTAAATAAAGGTCTCTGTTTACCCCATACTTGGCTGTTTTTCATTAAATTATGTGCAATAATGATCCAAGTTAAATTTAGGACCACAACGGGGATAATCTACTGCTTTTTACATAGTTTCTATGTATTCGGAACACAGAGGTAACGTACATGACGTTCAGTCAAATATGTTTCATCTCCCAAAAAAGTACTCATAATTTTGTGTAATTTGTCTGAAATGAGATGAAATATAAAAACTTGTACTCTGAAGTCTCAAGTTGTATTTGATGGAAGGCCGTCTGTATTACATAAGCCTTGACTTTTCAATAATCATTTGTTGTTGAAAGGATGCAAACCATTTTGAGCATCACGTACGTTACCACGATCTTTAACCACACATCACTATTTATTACATTAGTCAATTGCTATGCAAGGGTGTGCAAAAATACTTGGCGAATAGTTCTTTGAAGCAGCCTTGCTGTCGAAATCAAAACGTGCTGCCATGTGCGAGATGTGTATGTGGTAAGTTGTGGGTGTCAACAAATCACGTACGTTACCGAAAAAAGTTAACAAACGTTTATTTCTTGTTCAAGTAAGCCTAGGTACGTTGAATGTGAGGCGTGCAGAGTAGATATCTCAGTTCAAGGCCATATATGCTACTGACAGGTCATTTTTTATTAGGCCTCCTGATTGATAATTGTTGCTTTTATGAAAGGTTAAGTTCAGGACTGAAGTAGTGTATCCCACGAATCATGTTTTTATTTTTTTTCAGAATTTTCATATTTTTACAAATATTTTTAATCAATATTTCTATGAAACCAGAAGTAACCCGAACAAACTATTTGTATACCTAAAGAACGATTGAATGTTTTCACAGCATTGGGCCACATGCTGATGGCATCGGCCCAGCATTGGGTAGACAATCAGTGCTGCAGGTGTGTCCTCCCGTGTCCTGACTATAAGACACCAATTAGCGGCGACTGCTCTGATCTTACTGTCTGATACGTGGGAATATGTGATGTGAAGTGCTGAATATTGCTGACTTGTTTTGTTTACATGGCAATATACGACCTGGAAATACAACTATTTCACTCTTTTTCGTACTTTGAAATTGTTTTTTGACTTTTTCGTATTTTCAGTTAAGATCAGTAGGCTATATAGCTTCATATAAATTAAATTTTCAAAATTGACAACATTAAAAATGTCTCATCCCAAGGGGTCCCTTTAACAGGTTAGGCTAAAATAAAATCACTGATTTTTTTATTTTAACCCTGGGATGTCCCTTTAAATATTCACAAAATTTTAACTTCTTTGTATTTTATTTTGTTTCACTAGAGATTGGAACAGCCACATTGAAAATATTTTGTGTGATGATTCCATCATTAGTAGAGACCTCCCTGGATTTTGTCTTATTTAGGGTGGTGAGACCATATGTAGAGATATAATTTTCTTCATTTATTTTATTTTGTACTAGTATGAAGCTTCAACAGTGTTTGAGGTGTTCTGAGCAATATAGTTTTTGAATTAGCCAAATATATTGAAAACTGTTGCTCTCGGAGCCTTTTGAATAATTATTGATATTATAAAAATCAGCCTGGTTTCCATGAAAGTCGCATTGATTAAAATAGTTAAATGAAGTGGCTAATCCCGCCTCAATTTCGTCACAAAAAGTCGTCATGGTTACCTTGTTTTTCGAAAATTGTTGTTGAAATATGCCACACATATTAGACACATGTTAGAATGGACTGTTATTAGTAGCATCCATACTTAAAATCACTATATTTTCTGTTTGTTTGGGTCCGTATGACAATCAAACTACCAACCAGGCATTTCATCCATGACTTATATCATCAAAACACAGCCTCTTCAGATCTCTCCTAGACATAGTTATCACATTTATTCACCAATTATATACATTCTAATCAAAACTATGACACTTAGATTGTTACAGCGATGGTAAAACTCAATAAAATATAGATAGCAAGCTGCAGAGTTTTTATCAAGCAGCTGGAATATGTCAAGAAAGGACCAGAAAACGCAAACCCCTTGTGTCTACTGATGGTCTCACCACCCCAAATGCCAGTCCCATTGAAACACATGTAAACTGCCTCAATTACGCAGGCCGATTTCATCATTTTTCACCCTATTAGATATTTAGTGTGACATATCAGGATAAAGCTTGAGATGTCCTTGTTCGAAAACAGGCTCGCTATGGGTATGCTTACCAGACAGATTTTGAGCTACGCCCCCCCCGGCGTGTAAAAAGGTCACTACTGTTAAAATCGGGCTATGATCCGTTCTCTCTTTCACAGAACAGACACACAACATTTTAACTCACTGTTTCGTGTATCCCTGCGAAGTTATCATTAAACAGTTATATCTGATATCCTTGACAAAGAAGATAACTTGCACAGCCACTTATTAAATATTCACAAAATTTTAACTTCTTTGTATTTTATTTTGTTTCACTAGAGTTAGAAACAGTCGCCTTGAAAATATTTTGTGTGATGATTCCATCATTAGTAGACACCTCCCTAGACTGGTTCGCTGTCCTACTCCATCTGGCGAGCCGACTGTACGTTAGCCAGGTGGCGTAGAGCAGGGAAACAGTCTAACACTTCCCTAGATTTCGGCTTATTTATTCACAATAAATTCATCAACCAGGATTATTCAAATCAAGTTTATTCTCTTAATCTTTTTACAAGACATGTGAGATATGTGAGATATAATATATGTGAGATATATACATTTTCATTTGTTTACCAGGGAGGCATACAGTAACATTACAACATTTTTTTTACCCATTAACATTCTTAACGATATTAAATTTGTATGACTTTACTAGCGTTCATAACATGATTAAAAGTAAAAGTCGAGGGATGTGTGAATATGCGCTTGCCTAGTAATAGCAATCTCTGCTCAGCAAAGAAAGGACATTTTAATACGTAATGGAACTCACTTCGTTTATGTGGCATAAAGTGTAGTATCTTAAATTTCTGTCCTCTGAATTTTGTCAAAATTTTTCAACAGTGAGTTTGTGATTTCGACATCTAAACTTACTGAGCGGAATCCAGAGTGCTGGTGGTAGACTGCTTAGATAATTTTCTCTTTCAAAATTTAGTTTAAACATTCTGAAATTATTGAATTTGGGGCTATTATCAATATCAGAGTTCCATTGCTGTATAAACTGATCTCGGAGGCGCTGTAAAATATTATTGTTAAAGAGGTCTATTCCAGTGGGAATAGTTTGGCTTAGCCAGGCCACGAGAAACCAAAATCACATAGTATTTTCTTAACAAATAATACCCATGGAGAGCTGTAGATATTATTTGTGTGTAAACTATATATACACTTATAAATAAAAGATGATAACTTCCTAGCCTGGCATGTGATTAATCTACTCCAGTATTTATTAATTCTACACCTTTTTTTTTCTACAAGTTTTTAATATTGTTTAATAATTCTACATTTAACATGTAAACTAAATGCAATTTCACTGTATACCATATCTGTGTATGTACATTTATTCAAAGATAATATATATTTACAAAATTTTAAGTGCAATCGTTCAATTACTGTACTGGGCATCTTCAATTCCCCACGCTTCTGCCCCGTACATAACTACTGGGGTCACAAGCGTGTGGAATAGCTGCAGCTGGATGTCTATGGGTAGGGCTAACGTTCTTGCCTTGCGTATTTAAAGAGAACATTGCTCTACATCCATTGGAATATTTCAATTGTTTTTCTTTTACAAAACGGCCATTAAAATTAAATTTTACACCTAGGTAGGTAAAATTATCGACTACGGGGTACATCTCGTAATTTGGGACCAAAGAATAAATTTGGACTCTTCCTGATCTTTCCTCTTTAGAAATCTACAATTTTTGTTTTTTTGAATTTCGTGGATTTCTCAGTGCAACACTATTTTCTATTCATATCGTGACTACTCTGAAAATTTTGCTAAGTTTTGAAAAGTCTTAAGTTAGACCATTTGCCATGTAATAAATTTCTAAGACGAAGCTAATGGGTTTATTTTTATTTTTTATTTATTTACTACATGTCAATGGTCTAACTTCTTAAATACTTATCAAAACTTCTCGAAACTTTTAGGGTAGACACGACATGAATGGAAAATAGTGTGTGTGAAATTGCATAAAAATTGGTTGAGAATTGACTGAGAAATCGGCAAAATTTATTCACCATGGTTAATGCGAATCTGACTATAGCATTTACCCCCCTACACAGTGTTCCGTTGTTGTGAAGGGTAGTCTTACTAGCTAAAAAAATAAACAATAGGTACATTCAAACAGTAATTTTGGTAGGTTTTTTTTTCGTGTTTTTTTCAGGATTTATTTGAATTTGTGATACACTGCAATAAAAGACATATTTTTCCCTGTTTGTTTGTTCTTTTTGCTCAATATTACTGATAGAAATGAAGCCATCATTGTAGTAATGTAGAATTAAAAAAGTTATTTGTTTTCAATAGCACTTTTATTACCTTTTCCGGGGGTTCCTATCGTTAGATTTCTCGCAATCATGTAAAATGGTGTCAGCTCTCGCCTTAATTTGGTAATAGTTGCAACAAGTGCTTGAAGAGGTAAGTGGAACTAGCCCTAAATACAAGGCTATTCCGCCCGAGCTGCATAGCCTTGAATCCACATAGAGTATATCCTGGGTTTCAGCTGTACACAGTAACGCGCGCGGAGGGCAGAAGCTTTTACCTATAGCTGGCATCAAGGCTATGCAGTTCGTGCGGAATAGCCTTGTTTTTTTAATTTTTGTAAAAAAATGCAAAAAATGAAAATAGTTATGTTCACTGCCATATGAGGAAGTTCTGGAGGACATTATCAAGACCGTTTGGACAGAACAATGTGGGAATCTCTAAGAATTGAGATACCTGGGGAAGGCTGCACTAGTTTGCCCAGAGTGAAACCTTGGTGAAGTTTTGTTTGCCTGCCCTGCACTTTCTCATGGGGTGCACCAGCCTGTGGCAAGCAAAGCTGGCTGGCCAAGTGTCAGATGATGGGAAATTACTGGGATTTTTTTCAAAGTAGATTGGTCATCAACATAAATCATACTCTTAGCCCCTGCATTTGCCTTGACAATTAAAGTAAAAACAATACTTCATTTTCATTTTTTACATTTGACGAGTTGATTTTTAATGTGACACCCCAAAAACATCCCCCTCAAAAATAATTACAAGGCGGGACAGTCCCCCTTCGAGTAAAAAATCCCCCTTAAAAAAATTCCAGGGGGACTGTGAGCCCCCCCCCCCCCCCCAAATCTAAGCCTTAAATTGTGCCCTGTTTTGTCTCTGCTCCAGATATATTCACAAACATTGGCACTACGGAGATGTGGTTTTATTAGCGAGACATACATTTTTTGAGATTCTATTTCTTTCTGCTTTTTAAAAAAAGGTTTTGGGCTTTGCCCTATCTATTTTAGAATGGATGAATTACAAAGCACGTAACATGTTTTATGCGCTCAACCATACAAAGGACTATAGTTTTGTCCAGACCATCACCATCATCAACTCTTGATAAATTTATGTTTAATAACGATTTGTGTGCTTGGCTCTTTGCTTTTTCACTTAAATGATACATTTTCACGTACAGTAAATTGATCATTTGTGTCTACCTTTATTGAAACAACAACCGGTCAAGTGTGCTTCGTTCTTTGCTTTTTCACTTAAATGATTTATTTTCACTCACGGTAAATTGATCATTGTGTGTACCTTTTTTGAAACAACTGGCCAAGTGTGCTTGGCTCAAGTCTTTGTTGTTGTATATGAGATTTATATACAGGATATTCGCGAAACAACCTGCCAAGTGAATGTGGCATGTTTTTTGGTGTAACAAAAAGCATAGTTATGCCCCTACATGTTATTCAATAAATAGCTTATCAAAAGTAGGACTTGTTTACATTTTAGCTAAGATATGTTGTTAGCCTGCTGTTATTCCTGACCGGCGAATTGACGGAGAATTCGATGTAAAACATCCGCTACAGATTTACCAAAATAATTGTGTCCTAAACTATGGTGAAACAAGACCAAAAAGTTACAGCTTTATGAGACCTGGACCCTTCAGGAAGAATTTTTCATCATATAAGAGAGTGCACATGGGTCCTGGAAATTATGAATTGTTCCCAGCTCACTTTTTATCCACTTTTTTGCCCCGCTATTCATTTTTCATAAGGGAAAAATGATATAAATATAGATAAAAATAGATAATAAATTTTAGGTTCGTTTTTTTACACTAATTGTATGCTGAAATCCTTGATGTTCTGACCTAAGAACAGGCGATTCATCGTTCGTTTGATTCGTTTTTTAATTACCCATGTGCACCCTCATATAACGGTCCTGCGGATTTTTGTCACCCCTTTTTTTAAACTTCACACTACGTGTATCTTTAAACAGTGTTGAGTGTCACTATTTTAGTAGTATTTATCGCCCATTTGAGAAATTTGCCATATTAACTATAGATACATGTGATCAATAGACCTGTAGGTATAAATCAGCTTATTTTTTTTTAACTTAGCGTTTTTTTTCACTAAAAGAAGTAGCATTACTAGTACAGTGTTGCCAGCATTCTTTGATTGATAGATTCATTACAAATTTTTAATTACAGTATACATGTAATTTCAATTTTCTATTCAAAAGAACTTCAATGCACTACCTTATTATTTATACAGCGGGGTTCTTGTTTGAGAAGTCATAATTAGATTATTGTAATTGACATTTTTAAGAAATCATAATTGTAATTGTATTTGAGGTTCGTAATTGACCTCAACCTGTGGCGCACACCATATCGCTGCTGAAGATGTTTAATCTTCTTTTGACCATCTGGCATGGCAGTTTAGGTTTTGCACATTCTCCTCTGTGCATTTAATTAAGGCAGGCCTGAATGTGTCTTTTTCACCAGATCATATTTAGCGACATTTTTAAAATATGTAGATTGAACCAACCATCATCAACATACATACATGTTTATTTTCAGAATATTATGGACGACTCATAATTGAGGTTCCTCTGTTTGCAGCTTGTATAGAATAATGAATAAATGGTTACATTTTACGTATTGACAGGGCCGGAGTTGCAGGGATGAAGTCATGGAGCAAGACTATTGAAAATTATGGCAGCCATGATGAAAAAGCTAGGCAGATATCTGCGCGAGCCGTCCGAACAGATGCACAGTCTGGAGCAGTATGTTGAGGGAGGAGGTAATGTTGACATTTTATTCAAAGGAACTACGGCGCTTTGTGAAGCCAGCCGTGGTGGCTTTATCACAACTGTGGATTATCTGCTAAGATGTGGTGCAGGAGTTAACGTTTGTGATAAAAGGGGGTGCTCTCCCCTCTACATAGCAGCCTCTCATGGTCATTTCTATACATTACGCAAACTTATTGATGCAGGGGCGGACACTGAGATTATCAACAACACAGGTTTTACAGCACTGACATCATCCCTACAAAATAGGAAAGATTCATGCAGCAAAATTCTAATCGCAGCTGGGGCATGTGTTAACAATATAAGACCCAACACTCATGGCATCAAGGCGTCTCTACTGTACTATGTGCTGTTTGCCAGAGGGGAGGAAGAGATCGCAGAAAGCATTATTAAGGCTGGAATTTATCCGGAAAAATTTGTACCGCCTCTCAGTTATATCCTTCTGGAGGACTCTCAAATACCCATGCGGTTAATTCAGTTGATGCTGGAAGCTGGATGCAGCGTGAGGTGTGATGGATGGATAGAGATGATGGAAAAATACGGGGACTGGGAGATTACCGAGAGGCAGTTGAACATAGTACAATTTCTTGCTGATGTGAACAGCACCCCGCCGTCTCTACAACATCTATGTAGAGTGATTGTGAGGATTGCCCTTAGTGGGAATGGTATCAAGTGTCATATTGTTGATAAAATTGAAAAGCTGCCTCTCCCCGACCAGATAAAAACTTATGTGTGCCTTGTTGAACCATCTTCCTGACCAAATACAAATTTGTTTTTGTCTTGTTGAATTTTTTCCTTTAACATAGCACTGGAATGTTATTCTTAATTGAAAATGTATATTTTTCATTTCCATGAATTTTTCTCAGATTATACTGTGTTAATTAAGTGAAATGTTCTCTTTTTTGTTACGTTATTTAGGAAACAAAATGTTCACTCTTAGTCTAGGTGTGGGATATATATAGTGGGCGTCATATGACATATACAGGGTGACAGGTGTGCTGCAAATAGTGACACCTCTTGTAAAAACAGTGCTGCCAGATGCATTTTACAGCAATGCTACTTTTCCTCATTGCATTCAAACCTGTAGGCCTACACAATGTTTACCAGGTAGGCTTAGAGGTGTATATACAAGATTAGTTCCCGTGGGGCTCCACCCTCAAATTTTATGATCAATTTAATGATGTACAATTAAGTGACACTTTGTGCCAAACCACTTGCAGAATTTAACTGATAAATACATAAATAAAGCCCCTATGGACCATGCTTCAGTCGATGCATTGCAGGGTGTACTCCAGGTGGTGTCACTTTTCCCAATTGTGGCCACAAGGTTGCTAGATGCATTTCACCAAAAACGCTATTTCTCCTTTGGATTTCAAGTTTCAAAGTGATACCAAAGATCATGTGGTGATGCTTTGCTATTTCTCCTGATTTGAGTTGATTTTATTCAAACTTTTACAGATCGTTTTGTATTCATATGGGTGTGCTTCAGCTGCCGCCACCTGTCATATTTCACGGCCTGTCAGTGTCATAAATGTCAATCGCGGATCAAAAACGGTCATATTTACATCACAGAAATAAGCTACAGTGTAATTGACACTTACGTTTCTGTCATGTCACAGAAACCATGAGTTGATAAACTTGCATGAAATAAACTGTCCTGGATAGACCCTTTTTAGTCTATAGTTGGCGACCGTCTCGGCATATCTAGGGGTAAATCCTCTAGAAATGACCAGAACCCCTTATTGGGCGAGTGAAGAAAAACACTCTCAATAACCCATCATACCCCATCACCTCACCCTCGCGTCATAATCCGTACATCATTCATTTCATCCATGGACTGCACTCTTATCAACCGATTAGAATGTCACTTAAATGACCGTTAACAGGTTAGTGGAGAAAAGTAATCTTAGTAATCATTATTTTACTACTACTATTACAGTAAGTCTATATTATCAGTCCAGTTGCCAAATTTTCAAGAGAAGTGTATGCATTGTTTTCCTTTTGCTGATTTTCCACTGCGATGGATCTACAGAACTTTATTAGCTTGGTAGCCAGAGTGGAACCTTTGGGAGAACTGTGAAATCTGCATAATCAAAGATATCCGTGGTTTAGGAGTACATTTTAATCCAGACGACGTACAGGCACATGTTATCATAGTAAAAGTGGGCTTGAATACCGAAACCATATTTTTTTAATGTGATAAGTATACAATGTGATACAGATATTCTTCTAATAATAGGGTTTCAGGAACATGTGCTGGCTGTTCGCAATTTTTGAAATGGCAAAATCCAAAATGTGCAAGGTCAAAGAATAAATTGACATAATTTTCGACAGAATAGAAGTAGATATATCATTTTGGTTTTGGACATGCCTGACATAGTGGTGTGGCCAGAAAGTACTTTAAAGAATGATTCAACTGCAAAACGCGCATGCCTGGGACGGCCAAGTGTAGGCCAACAGTAGCCTATTGAGTACAGATTGACGGCATTAATGTAGCCACTGAACTGATTACAAGATACTACTTAAGCGGGACATTGATCCAATGCTGTTTTAATGCTAGTCCAACGTCTGCGACGCTGGCCCAACATTGAACCAACATTGAATAAATGTACAATGTTTGAGAGAAAGTCCTCCTGCCTAGCAAACAAGACATTTGTATAACATTTATACAACGTCGGCCCAACGTCTTCGACGTTGGTCCAACATTGCATAAAGTGATACAAATGTGTTGTGTTTACTGGGCATGTCAATACAAGCTTGGGTCAAGCAGTTTCAACATCCCCGCAGTAATACAGTCAGTTTGTTTGCAAGCCAGCGACCAAGTACGGGTAAGGGCCAAGAGCTTTGAATTATAAACTCATAGATGTCGCTCAAGTACATGTATATATGAACTTGCTGTGATTTGAAAAACTTGCTCTTAATGAGGCTTTGGGTATGGAACGCATATTTAGTATTATTATGGAATAGGGCCTACCCACGGGCACTATTGCCTTCTGGGGGCCCCTTGTCCCGCAAATTTTAACAGTTGACTACACCTTTAACATGTTTAAGCATTATGGGTAAAATTCAAGATAGTCTGCATTTGTGCAAGATGAAACAATAAATTGGATATGATTTTTGACAGACATACACATTTTTGCAGACCAAAGATGACAACAATTCAAAGATTGCCACCAATAAAATTCCCCACAAAAATGTATTTTTATTTTAACTCATCTGCAAGGAAGGTCCGATGTGCTTTTGTCATGCTGCGTTGTATGTGGTCGTCTGTCTGTCGTGTTTGAACACATTTTAGCGATATTAATATTTATTTCACCACCGTAACATTTGGTGGGTATGAAATAGACAATATAGTGAGTACAAGTGCGATTTTCCCTATGTCAAACGTTTCATCGCCAGACATCGCAACTTGAGCGGTTGAATAAAGGTCTCTGTTTACCCCATACTTGGCTGTTTTTCATTAAATGATGTGCAATAATCATGATAATGATCCAAATTAAATTTAGGACCACAACGGGGATAATCTTCTGCTTTTTACATAGTTTCTATGCATTCGGAACACAGAGGTAACGTACATGACGTTCAGTCAAATATGTTTCATCTTCCAAAAAAGTACTCATAATTTTGTGTAATTTGTCTGAAATGAGATAAAATATAAAAACTTGTACTCAAGTCTCAAGTTTTATTTGATGGAAGGCCGTCTGTATTACATAAGCCTTGACTTTTCAATAATCATTTGTTGTTGAAGGGATGCAAACCATTTTGAGCATCTTGTACGTTACCACGATCTTTAACCACACATCACTATTTCTTACATGTGTCAATTGCTATGCAAGGGTGTGCAAAAATACTTGGCGAATTGTTCTTTGGAGCAGCCTTGCTGTCGATATCAAAACGTGCTGCCATGTGCGAGATGTGTATGTGGTAAGTTGTGGGTGTCAACAAATCACGTACGTTACCGAAAAAAGTTAACGAACGTTTATTTTTTGTTAATTATAGGTATGTGGGTTACTTCCAGGTGGATAATGGACAGGTTAAAATATTTTTAATCTGAATTCAATACGCAAGGTCGCAGAGGAGAGAATGATGATGTTACGGCGTTGGGCCGTCCGTGAACAATTCGTTTCCGGAGCATATCTCTTAAAGTACTTGTCCGATTGTCTTCAAATTTTACACACAACACCCCTAGGGGGTCTAGTTGTGCATTTTGGGGTATATGAACTTTGACCTACTTTTGGTTTAGAACTGACCTATTTAGACGTTTTGACGCACACTTCTCGAAAAGTACTGGGCCGATGACAGTCATATTGCACGTTCTCTAAGGTCCCTAGTTGTGCCTTTTCAGGTTTTTGGACCTTGACCTTGAACTTGGCCCAGCACTTTGACCTAATTTATAACATCGGTAAATCCGACTGAAAGATTTTGCAGAATATCATGAAAACCGCGCATGACAGCTACACCATTACTATAAAACAAATTGTGAGGTTTCAGGAGAGGATGCATCTTGAAAAACTTCAAGTTGATAAAATTAAAAATGGCCGCCTATCGGCCATTATTCACCTCCACAGGCCTGATATTGCGGAATATCATGAAAACCGCTCAAGAAAGCTACACCATTACTATCAAACAAATTGTAAGGTTTCAGGAGAGGATGCATCTTGAAAAATTTCAAGTTGATAAAATTTAAGGGGTACTGGGATGATTGCTAGTAGTAGTACTTTTCGCCCCCGTCCGGGGAGGGTCATTAGGGATCTGTTTCGTCTGTTGGATGCTGTGTACGGCATTGTACGGAAGCACTAGTCCAAGGCAAGCAATCATCCAAGGGCAGCTGCAGCCTCCTCGTATCTGGCTATAATCTTCGGGCGGATTGCCAGTGGCGTACCCTGGTTCCTCCGCTCAACAGCGGAGCCAATGCAGCACCCGCATCAGTGCTGGCGCTGATGTAGGCCGTGGTAGCCTTAAATAACCGGCAATAGCGTGTTTGACATTAGGTCTCTCACGTGGGATGAATGGAGTTACCCAGAGGGAGTGATCCTTCTTATTGTTACTCTGGGGACTATCCGACCCGAGGATAGCGGAGCTGCGCGAAATGCCACAGAGTTTCATCATTAAATTGTACAGCGAAACTCAAGTCTCCGGCCGTCTGGGCATGTCTGGGGGTATATCCCCTAGACATGCCCAGAACCCCTTATCGGGCGAGCGAAGGAAAACGCTCTCAATAACCCACCATGCCCTATCACCCCCACCCTCACATCATCATCTGTACATCATTCATCTCATCAATTGACTACAACGTTTTTATCGAATTATAATGTCACTTAAAAGACCTTTTGTGCCGAAAAGTGACGTAAAGCAATGATTTACTACTACTAAAGATATAATTTAAAATGGCCGCCTATCGGCCGTTATTCACCTCGACAGGCCTGATATTGCGGAATATCATGAAAACCGCTGAAGATATCTACACCATTACTATAAAACAAATTGTAAGGTTTCAGGAGAGGATGCATTTTGAAAAAAATCAACTCGACCAAGTTCAAAATGGCCGTCAATCGGCCATTATTTACTTTCACATTGCCGATATTCAGTAAACCGTGCTAGATGGCTAGACCATTACTATAAAACGAAATGTGAGATTTTAGATGAGGATGCATCTTGAAAAAAATTGACTTTTTCAAATTCAAAATGGCCGCCTTCTCAGCCATTATTCATTTTCACATGGCCGATATTTGGTAAGCCGTGCTAGATGGCTAGACCATTACTATAAAACAAAGTGTGAGTTTTCGGGGGAGGATGCACCCTGAAAATTTTTAACTTACGAATTCAAAATGGCCGACAATTAGCAATATTTACCTCGATAGGCCTGATATCAGGTCAACCGTGCTAGATAGCTATTCCATTATATAAAACAAAATGTGACGTTTCGGGAGAGGATGCCTTTTAAAAACTTTCGACTCAAGCGAATTCAAAATGGCCGCCTATCGGCCACTATTTACTTTCACATTGTTGATATTTGGTAAACCGTGTTAGATAGCTGGACCATTACTATAAAACAAAATTTCAGATTTCAGGAGAGGATGCTTCTGGAAAAAAACTGACTCGATCAAATTCAAAATGGCCGCCTATCGGCCATTATTCACTTTCACATAGCCGTTATTTGGTAACCATACTAGATGGCTAGACCATTACTATAAAACAAGATGTGAGATTTCAGGAGAGGATGCATCTTGAAAAATTTCGACTTGATCAAATTTAAAATGGCCTCCTATCGGCCATTATTCACTTTCACATGGCCGATATTTGGTAAACCGTGCTAGATAGCTAGACCATTACTATAGAACGAAATGTGAGATTTCAGCTGAGGATGCATCTTGGAAAATTTCGACTTGGATCAAATTCAAAATGGCCGCCTTTAGGCCATTATTCACTTTTACATGGCCGTTATTTGGTAAACCGTGGTAGATGGCTAGATCATTACTATAAAATAAAATGTGAGATTTCAGGAGAGAATGCATCTTGAAAAATTAAGACTCGATCAAATTCAAAATAGCCGCCTATTTGACATTATTCACTTTCACATGGCCGATATTTGGTAAACCGTGCTAGATGGCTAGACGATTACTATAGAATGAAATGTGAGATTTCAGCTGAGGATGTAGACCTATCTTGAAAAATTCTGACTCGATCAAATTCAAAATGGCCCCCTATCGGCCATTATTTACTTTCACATGCCCAATATTTTGCAAACTGTGTTAGATGCTAGTCCATTACTATACAACAAAAATTTGAGGTTTCGGGGGAGGATGCACCCTTAAATTTTTTAACTAGTTCATATCGAATTCAAAATGACCGTAAATCAGCTATTAGTTACCTCGATTGGCCTGATATCGGGTAAACCGTGCCAGATAGGTAGACCATTACTGGGATACTGATTAGGATTATTAATTTCAATGGAGGTTTGCAATCTCTGACAGACTGTCTAGTTCTTATCTTACTCTTAGACTGAGCTTCTTAGACCTCGTTGTCTTGCGTCTTGATTTTTGACCTAGCCTAGGACTACATTAATAACCCTACACAAAATTGCTCAAATCAAATTCTAATTCGGAGCGGGAGCTCCTGGACTTATGTAGTCTTGTTTATTAGGCCTGATCGATAATTGTTGCTTTTATTAAAGGTTAAGTCCAGGAAGGTCAAAAACGTATGTGACTTTCGACATAACAGAGGAGTCTTGTACGCGATCTTTGACTACTAGCAATTACGTATGTGATTATTGACATTTTCAGTCACTTGTGGAGAGTAAATGTATAGCTCTGATACTGACGCACATAATCATGTCAACAGTCACGTACTGAGAAGAATCACGTACATGACTTGTCAAACATCACATACGTACAATACCCTCTCTGTTCTTCTTCGTAATTTGATTTCATTTTCACGCGTGTCACCCAGCCCAGCTCACTACTGGCAACATTATTATATGAAAACCAGCAATATCAAAGGTATCATACTATTCATGTCAAACAAAGTTAACGTCCCACATTTGAGTACAGCTGGGTTAGAGGTATCAAAGGTATGTTTATCCCCTTAATATCTCGTTCTGTCGACCCAGTTTGTGTTAACATATCACCCTTGTATCAGATCATCTCTTCACATTGATTTCACCAGCTTAGTCATTATAGCTATGTGAGGTGTCTTGTTATGCTATGTGCCTGTGACCTCGGTATTGAGGGGTGTGACAATCCTGAGAGGCCCACCACATCACTCGATGATGAAGTCTCTGGAGATGACGAGGACGATGTTTAAAACTTTATGTAAACTATGTGCTAGCTGAGAGTGTGCCACCGTCTCGTTGAGTTATATGTGTAACTTCACATTTATATTAATTAAAGACATTGTTAATTTCACTAGATTAGTCTACGCACCTATGATGATTTTATTAAGGCTCCCCCCTACCAGGGGGAGGCTTTTTGTTTTTGTACGGTTTTGTCCGCCGGCGGCCTCATTCATACCTTGTCACCCTGATATCTACAAAACCGCTTTTTCAATTCATTTGGATACTGGATACAAGTATTAATTCCTAGGCTGCATCAATTTTTCAGAAAGTTCGGAAAAATATTCTTTTTTCGTCAAATTAGGACCTTGCCACCCTCATAACTTCAAAGCCGCTTATCATATATACTCAATATTCAAAATACTGCATCTTGTATTAATTCCTAGCCGGCGTCAATTTTTCAGAAAGCTCGGAAGAATCTCCGGGTCATGGCGGCCATCTTTAATCTTTCTCCGTCAAATTAGAACCTTGTCACCCTGATAACTTGAAAGCCGCTTAGCCGATATACTCAATAATCAACATAACGCATAGCAGTATTAATTCCAAGACTTCATCAATTTTTCAGAAAGTTCGAGAAAAAATACGGGTCATGGCGACCATATTTATTCTTATTTCGTCAAATTCGAACCTTGTCACCCTGATAACTTCAAAGCCGCTTATCCGATACACTCAATATTAAACGTACTGCATGCTAGTATCAATTCCTAGACTGCATCAATTTTTCAGAAAGTTCTGACAAATTTTCGGGCCTTCTTTAATCTTTTGGGTCAAAATAGCACCTAGTCAGCCTAAAGCTGCTAGCCTCTGCCTCATAATATTACTTGATAATTACATGTACAAATTGATTATCTAGTAAAATTATATTTAATGTATAACTTTTATTTGAAAAGTGCGAGGGGGAGCCTTCTTGGGTGTTTTACATGGTAAACACCCACTTCTAGTTTGTAGGCCTATACCCAGTCCAGTGACTGTACACTTTATCAAATCAAGCCATTGCAAACATTATTACTGGTATCATAGTACTAAAAGCCTTCTCTATTTATTATATTTCTCACAACACATTATAATAAAATTATTAATATTTTCGGCATTTATCAATAGTGTTCATATAATCAAGGTAATAGCCACTACAAACGTTGTATTGCTTGTGCTGTATCACATGATGGCATTGCTGTTGCAAAAATGTGTAAAAAAAAAAATTCCTTGTTTTTTTTTATTGCTTAATCCCAAAGTCAGCCAAGTATAATGTTATATTTTCTTATATACCTCACCAGTCCCTCACCCCCACATATTTCAGACTGCCAATATATTTTCTCTTCCAGTTCTGTGATTGGTAAAAATTTAGTATGTCCTTGATACATTTGATTCTATCATACAAAAAAAAACATACGGGAATTTATTTTGGTGAACATGACCCTGACTAACAGTTACACAGCGACATTGAAATAAATCAAATATTATGACACGTTTTTACCACAATAAGTGTCTTTGTAAATCTCCCAACTCACCCGGAATTGTCAGCTGCTTGGACATTTCATTTTTGACTTCAGCCACCAGATGACTCTCTTCACAGACGTGATCCACAAGACCTAGAGTCAGAGCGGCCTCTGGTGTGAAGTTTGTACCCCTCATCAGAGCAAGCTCAGCTTGTCTTTTTCCAAGCAGATCTGCATATCTCCTGGAAATCCTGTAACAAACCAGCAAATACGATACGTCGTTTCTTTAATGTTGGGCTCGCGTCACAGATACATGTACACAGAGCTCTGTGCAGCCTGTTCCAGTGGCGAATCCAGAATGTGCAAGAGGAGGAGGCGTAAACCACATTTTGGCCGAAAAAAGGGGTGTTAGCTTCACTTTATTCCTAAAAATGCTATATTTTTACTAATAAGGGGGGGGGTGCGTACGCCGGCTACGCCCTATGCTGGATGCGCCACTGTGTTCCAACCAGACACAGACGGCAGGCGTGTATCCAAATGCCGACAGTTCTCCCTGCAAAGACGAGGACTTGACCCGATGTTGTTTCAATGTTGGTCCAGCGCCGTTGGCCGTGAGCCAACATTGAAACAACACTAGGTCAAAACCTAGTGTTTGCTGGGCTCCACACAGGTGTTTGTCTACACCCAACTCTCCCCCTCCATAATATTTTCGCCAGCCGATCACGGTACTTTTAGCAAGACAGCCGGCCAATCACAAGCTTACTACAATACTTGAAATTGAGAGTGGGGGACATATGACGTCATCCATCTGCAAATTTTAACATGCGAAGTAGCAGTGTCTACGGCGGGCAGTGTAAGATACATGAAGGTCCAACAATATTGATCAACATTTGGTTAAAAGTTTCGTGTTTGCTGGAAAAATACAAAATGTAGAATCTTTAGGTCACTTTTGAACATCACGTCATGACGCTGGTTTAATGTTGGTCCAACATTTACGACAGATGACACTACAAGCAGCCCAGCAAACACGACACGTTGACCCCGTGCTGGGATAATGTTGGCCCAGCGTCGTAGTCTACTGCTAGGCGATTATATATGCCTACTGACTTTTTCATTTCAATCAGATCAATTAAAAAACATCATTTCTCCTAATGGAAGAGACTCTCCAGGTCCAGGACCTCTCATAGAGGTTTCAGGGTGGGGTTTGATGTGTGTGAGGCTGCACACTAAATTTCGACATATTTTAGCACTTTATCTTGATGTTTTAAATTAAAAAGATCAAATTTAATTTTTTTTAAACGAATAATACTGCTGTGCAAAAGAGAAACAGCCTTTGTGCAGCAGAATACGCTGACTTAATTACTACAAACATCGCCAGTTCTAAACTGATCTAGTTATCATGCTCCCAACGGAAGTCCCGATTTTGATCTTTGTTTTTCATTTTAAATACATAAAAAAAAAAATTGTTTGCCAAGGCGAATGTAGACATAATAAACGAGCCTCTACCTGGATATCGTGCAAGCAGAGTGGCTGAAAAAGCCTGACGTTGGTAATTAGTCCAATTATAGCATTAGATAGATGTAATATTAGAGATCACACTAGGCTTTTCAATCAGGCTTATTTTAATCGCATACATGTTTGAAGATTGTGATTAGTAAGACATTGTGACAGCATAGTGACTTTTTTTTATATATATTAACTGTTACATTTGATTTGAAGTTAGAACAATGCATTTAACAGTCAACCTTGACAAGTTAATTTAAATTTACCTCAACATCATAAACTGTAAGAAGCAAGTAGGCCTATACTTACCATCTCGGCAGAACAACACCCTGCAAAGAAAATAATTTTAAACGCACAACTAATAAAATGCACCCTAATTAATTACCGGCAATACAGTCATTCATTTCACATTCCTAAAACGAAACAATTTGTCGAACAGTTCAGGTTGTAGGCCTGTAAGTCTAGGCCCCCGTTGGACAGCCGAGTTGTTACAGCCATCTTAATAAATTAATTTTATTGCTGTTAATTCGGGTCAAGTGAGGTAAGAAAGTTTTTTTATTATTAATATAATAAGAATAATTATTATTATTATTAATCAAAATCACTAGAATGGTCGAAAAGGCATATATATAAACAACATCTGATGATAATGATTTTTTTTCAGTATGGTTACTGTGTTCCATCAAAACTATTGGAAATTGTTTGTATACTTATATTTCATGCTAAATTAGTTAAAACATGAATTCGTTTGTGGGACCTCATACTTGAAAATGGAAGCGTTTTGTAGCTGACTGAATTGACAATGATGGATGATTTCCGTGTTTAATTGCATGTATTTACAGTGTCATACAGAGGACAAATTAATCTACCATTGTAAATAGTGCTGTTCTAGATTATTTAAACATATCACTCAACATTCGTGGTGGATGATGCCGTTCTAGAGTAGGCCTATTATAAAAACATAAATAGAACACAAAATTTTGATCAATCACTCATGTGAATCACTCAGCTAGACTATAGGCCTACATGTAAGAATTCAGGAACGAATTCAGGAAACAAACTTGTTCAATACTATATACATGATTTGAAATACATAATAAAATGCATGCATTTCTGATGATATAGGTGTAGAAACTTTTTTTTGTGATAACCCATCTAACCCACAACGTTATGATATGCCTCTCTATAGCTTTAGATGTAATATTAAACTAGAAAATGTGAAGTGAATAACGATGGGCCTAAAGGTTTAATTACCAGTTGTGATTCGTTCAGACCTATGTGATATTTTCCTCTTGCCATTACCCTGTGATCGCAGGCCATGCTGACTATGCACCCAGCCGTGAAAGCAATGCCCTGAGAACAAAGATTGTCATCCATTAATATAAATATGAACATGTATGTTAGAGAATTGAATTTTTATTGTTGTACATGACAGATAATTTAGAAATGGAGATTAGCACATATTAAATGAAAGTAATTTCATTAAAAAATATATAGGCCTATTGAAAATGCTCTAAGTTTTTTTTTCAATCCTGCTTCATAATTAAATAGATTGCTGAAATATATTTGGAAAAAAATATTAAGGTATATATATATGTATTTAGAAAATAAAAATACAGGTAGGTAAAATAATACAATAACTGTGCAACAGTATGGGACTCCCTCAAACTTATACTATAAAGTTTGTTACACAGTTTGTTATACTATAAATAGTACCCTGACAAATAAAGGTTTAAAATTAAATCTACAGTAAAAAGAGCTAGATTTACTTAAACTTGTCTAATTTTTGCGGTTATTGATCAGTGCGAGTTATATAAGAAAGGGCACTTGAGCACACAGCTGCCTTAGGCCTATTGAGGCCAACTTGTATATTAAATAATAACAAACAAATTAAGGGACAAGTCCACCACATAGTTTTAGTCATAATAATCATTGACAAAAATCCGATATTTGAATACAAGTTAAAATTCACTAATAAACTGAAGAACCTTGCATGTCTATATCTTGTGACAAAACTAAACACGTCTCTTAACCCTTTAGCCGCTGAATTATTGAATATGAATTTTCACTCACTTGAAGTTGTGTCTCGCTCACGCGATCCACAACTTCAAGTGAGTGAAAATTAGTCAGATTTGACAATTTATTATGGAGGTCAACTGTTTTCAAATATTGCTGATTGATGTCACATTTTATCTTTAACATGCCTTAAAGGTGGTGATAATGTGCTAATAAAAAATAAAAACCTGAATATATGCGGCACCGGCGGTTAAAGGGTCAAATAAAGTCCACTTACATTAATTGCTGCTACAGTGAAGAGTTTTGTACTGTAAAGTTGTGCCCATGTTGTCAGCATAACATCACAGAAAGATCTTAACTCCTGTGGAGAGTTGCGTAGAGCCATTCCCACGTCTATGCCACCCGAAAATACAACCGGTATGCCCTGGATAGTAAATGCTCGCTTAGTGAGCTCATTCAGTAAACATTTTCAAAATATTTGAGCAAAAACGGTAAAGACATGTCTTCAACATATTTTCACAAAGTTTGCATTATTTCATTATTGTATTTAGAACTCAGAATTCTTTTTACAAGCATTTATCTTGGAAAATCAAGTTTTTACTCGATATAATATGCTTGATTTGTCTTCACCGTGAGGTGTCCGAAATGGGTTTGCGATTTTTTGAAAACTTGGTAATGTCAAATAATTACGTTATTGCACTTCATGACAAGTTGGCCCTATTTCTAAAATGCGTTTTCTTGATAATAAAATAAAATATGCATAAAAAGCACTCAATCACTCAATCACCAGTTATTTAATAATAAGCTGTGGACCTTGTTTTGGAATGCAAATGTATTTACCGTTAACAAGAACTCAAAAGGTCTATTATTTCTGCAAGTATTCACCAGATGGCTCTAGCACATACATTCCCGGATCTAGTGAACTATGTTTTGCTTAAAGTAAAAAAGATTTGATTTATGAACAAAGATAAATGCGATATATAAATGTAAAATAGGATGTCACAAAAGAAATGTCACAGCAATAGGATGTATATACTGTGTGTCTATTAACCTTGGTTGAAAAATCAAATAGCTGTTCTAGATTATTCTTGTGATCACGACATGAAGAAAACAACATTGTGAAGTAGAAAATATTCACATATCTTGTAAAATGTTTATTTTATGCCAAATAGTGTGCCTTTACCGTTATAATGATTTGTCTTTACCATTATAACGGTGAAGACCGACATAAAACAATAAAGCCAAATACTATTTTAAAATATCAGTTTTTTGATAATTCAATGTCCCTTTAGTCATAAGGTGTGGAAGTCTGCAAACAATTATACTGAAAACGAGGCCTCATTCACATGGAAGACGGAATCAGCCATAGGCCCTACCCCTGTTAATTAGTAACGATATTGCGGGCCACCTTGCATCTGGCGATGGAATGCCTGTGAATTCTTTATCACAGCCTACTGTCACCTACGACCTTTCAACTATCCTGCTCAGAAACTTTGTCTATGAAGAGTAATACAAATAATATGTTCATGTCATGTCTTCTACTGTTAGAGCCCTCAATACTGGTCACCTCACTTTATAGAAATTGTTTCTCTACTCGTTCTACTGATCTATGTTAGATCTACTTCATTGAGCCTTTAAAGCGCTGAATTAATTTTGTATAAATCATGGTGACCAAAGGGTTTATTTCAATTTGAAATTATCATAAATGTCTTAGTCAGCTCTTTCCGATTCATTTGAATACTTTTGTTATGGGTCTACGATCATTATAAATATGTTTACTCTTACAGTGCGGGGATCAAATTTAGTCGCCAGAAGCTGACGTCTACAGACGTAAGATTCTGACGTCTAAAGTCTAGCATCCCTTCGCTGTAATGGTTAGGCTATTGTAATTGCCAAGTATAGTTCAAGGGCTGTCCCTATACCTCCTCTATATACGTGCCCCCAATTTTTTCACATACTATGTATATTGGAGTGTCAATAAGCCATGTTAGTCACGTGACTTTCGTTTGCAAAGAATCAAGAGTAGCCAATCCATGGTCACCCCATTGGGCATATTCAGCCACTTTGGGCATATGGAAAACTTTCATTTTGATCTAGAATTGGTTACGGTACAATTGAACATGACCAGAGAAACGGTTCGTTCGATTTATTAAATTATTTATTTAAAAATAAGGAATGAAAAAGAGAGACATGTGAAATTCCAAATTTGAGATAAAACAAAGGTCACAGTCAATGTCATTACCAGACAATAATATATGGGGGAGCTATTATTTTGTATGGGGGAATATATGGGGGAACCATTATTTTTAAATGCCAAGGGCAAGCAATTTAAAAAAAATATTATGTCTTTAGATAAGCCTGATGGAATAAAAAACATTCTCAGATGTTTTTAACAACAGGTATAGAATGTCAAATATATAACACTTACGATAACTAGATTATGTGCTATCTAGCAGAGAGCACATAATGTATATAAAAGAACACTCACTCCACTCTCACGTTGACAACGAAATTATTACTACATGAGCTAGCTAGGGTTGAGTAGGACAGTCAGTTTGCCTTTAAAATTCGATAATATAACACTTTAAGCCATGTTTCGACAGATGGCCAGTTGACCGCAATATGGAGTCAAAGGTTAAAAAAATCGATAGAAAATAAAACTTCGTTATATAGTCATATTTATACTGAAATTGTCACAAATTTAATGCTCATCACAAATATATACATCAATTGTCAAACAAATGTCGTCAAACAATATAATGCAAATTGACATCATTTTGATGTCTGAGGATGATATCAATTTGATATCCCTGGTTTTACATCACTTAATCATCAAACTTTAAACATTATGTACATTACATGTAAAGGCCCATTTATTTGAAGATACCTCACAAAATTAACACGAAGATTAAGTGGAGTGTAATTTTTTGAAAGGTAGAATTATATATACAAAAGTTTAATAACATCGATCTTGACATAATTTTGACATCAAATTGACGTAAGTGAAAGCTTGATTCATTTTCAATGTCCAAATGGAATCAACTTGTCCGCTGAGGCGTCATAGAGTAAAATTCTGGCTGAAGCAAAAGGCTGTTTTAAATTTATCTGTAGTAACCTAAATTAGTTGAAATAAACTTGTTCATGCATTTATTTGAGGTGTCACACACTTGTATTTATCATCAATTAAAATACAAAACAGAGTGAATTAATTGAGAATGATTGTATACCACATTTAGCATAGAAAAGTGACCCCTATTGCAAAAATAAATACCCAGAATAACTATTACTAAATTTATGAAAAGCAAATTGTTTACATAACCTAACAAAAATAACCCTCCTTTGAGGAAGCCATACCGATGTTAAGATGAGACCTCGACATTTGTCATTTTCCTCCAATGTGTGCAGAAGACTTCCCAGTTCCGTGAAAAATTGTGCATCCATAGCATTCACTGGTTTCTTTTTCATTTCCACAATAGCAATACCTACATTAACAAATAAAATGTCACGACTAAACTTATTCTTAGATCATAGGATATGTTTGTAAATTCTACTAGCAAAACAGTTGTCGTATTATAGCCGACCATTTCATGATTTTTCCAGAAGCTACATAAAATTAAAAAAAATGAACATATCTCTAGAACTCTTTTTGCAGCTTTACTTTAAAATAAGTTATTTCTGGTGTTTGTCAAACAAAATTGGGATACCAAGTCTAAAATCGCAGTTTTTATCATTTTTTGAAAACACGCGTTAAATACACGTAGGCCCTATGTCCAGTAACAAAATATGTCCAGGAACCATGGTAATATAGGTGACATAAATTCCCACCCACAGCCATTTTCTTCGTTAACTTTTTAAAGGTTTATTAATGGCTTTCTAATATAGTGAAACACGCATAAAATAGGTTATTTTAAATATTGCTGAAAGAGGAACTGTTTGATTATCCTTTTTTTTATTGGTCTTCATCTAAAAAATTGCATCACCTATTATAGCCTACATGCACCACATATTCACGGCTGTGGGTTAGAATACCCAGCAAACACGAGACATTAACCCTGTGCCGGTTCAATATTAGTCCAACGTCTACAAAACTAGCCCAACATTGAACCAACATAGGCTCTTGAAACGTATCGTGGTTGCTGTGTTGCGTGCACGTCACAAGAATGCCTGCATACAATATTAGATCAACGGAATATCCTACCTTTGTTTTCGTCAACGTCTACAGAAAAGTAGGATACATATCGATGTTTGAAAAGGTCACACCACGCAGTGTTTCTCCTGGTTGAACTGGTGATGCTTTGTCGTAGTACCCTGAAGATGCTCATAATTATATGGGAGTTGTTTTCAGCCACACCACATAGACCCTAACGTTAGTTCTTTTGAGTACAGATGAATGATTTCGCGGGTTCCTGTCGAAGAATAAGAAAGAGATGGTGAGATAGTAAGGAAATAAGAGCAAATTTGGAACGTTTTACTAGCTTCAAATGAAATTACATACCACTCCGTCGCTGAATTATTTTGTATGAACCATAGAGGCCAAATGTTTTTTTTTCAATTTGAAATCATCATAAACGTCTTAGTTCGCTCTTTCGCTTCATTTATACCTATGTTATGGGTCTACAACCATTAGAAATATTTTAATTCTTTCAGTGCGGAGACCGTCTTTATACGCCAAAATCTGACGTCTGCTGATTACGTCAGATTTTGACGTATAAAGACGGTCTCTGCGCTGAAAGGATTAATAACTAAACTGCCGCTTTTAATAATTTAAATCACTATATATTTGTGAAAAGCTAGTCTGAATACGCCGTGTGATGCCCACAACAGAAAGGATGAACCATGGAAGTTAATGTGGGATAATCTTATATGAAAAATACTATATATAACCAAATTGCATATACTAACGTATAGCTCTCACCTTAACTGCATGTAGGAGATAATCTCTCCGTTGAGAACACTCACAATTTATATTGACTTATTGATGCAGATGATGTTTGTGCGTGTGTGTCAGAGATGATGGTCTATTCAATACACCAATGCAATTGCCTTTCGTCCAAAAGTTGTTCCCACACGACAATCTATAGTCATTTCAGATGCATGAATACGGGTAACTACCGCAAACATACAAGTGTAGATGAAACAATGTTCTATGCAAACCAATTAGTTACGATCAACCATGATGAGCTCGTTTCCACTTTCGACTTCAATTTAATTGGATAGAGGTAATTAATCAGCAGACTGCGGATTATTTTAAACATCTAAAGGCAAAAGGTTTTGTGCCACTGTTTACAGAAATTAACGTTAGTAGGCCTATAGAGGTTTTTACCACAAATGAAAAGTTATACTTATTGTCAACATTTTTTCCAAAATTCCTTCCTATATTTTCGTGGTATTCTGATTAAACAGTTTTCAATCGTATTTCACTTGCATTGATATAAAAACTTTGACTCCAACCCTTACAGCAGTGTACAACATATTTATGATAAAGATCTCAAACAATGAATACCAAGTCAGCTCGATTAATTACCTTTTCAGCGCGGGGAAAGACTTTAATCGTCAGACTTTAACGTCTGTAGACGTCAGATTTTGACGACTAAAGTCTACAGACGTCGGATTCTGACGACTAAAGTCTATCCTCGCACTGTAAGAGTAAAACTCTTTATAATGGCCGTAGTCCCATAAGATAGGTATTCAAGTGAAGCGGAAAAAGAGTTAACTATATATAAGACATTTATGATGGCGTTAACATTTACTTCTGGGCATGATAACTTAAAAAGTATTTCATGCATCCTTCCCAAATTTGTTATGCATGTTACAAATGACCAGTTCTCGGACAAGTTCAATAACGGCTGAAAAATTCAAATTGGCCGCTTTATTGCGATTTTTCGCATTTCACGTCAATAATTTGACCTTGTTGGCGCGATAACTTGGAAAAGTTTTTTATGTATCCTGTTCAAATTTGTCATGCCTGCTACTAATAAGCAGTTCTCGGCAGGTTCGATAATGGCAGAAAAAAATCAAAATGGCCGATTTATTGCGATTTTTTGCTTTTTAGATCAACAATTTGACCTTGTGGGCGCGATAACTTGAAACTGTTTTCATGTATCCTTCCAAAATTTGTTATACTTGTTACAAATGACCAGTTCTCGGACAAGTTCATTAATGGCTGAAAAAAAATTCAAAATGGCCGATTTATTGCGATTTTTCGGCATTTTATTTCAATAATTTGACCTTGTGGGCCCGATAACTTGAAAAGTTTTCCTTTTATCCTGCTCAATTTTTTATGCGTGTTACTAATAAGTAGTTCTCGGACAAGTTCAATAACGGCTGAAAAAAAAAATTAAATGGCTGATTTATTGCTATTTTTTGCATTTTACGTCAATAATTTGACCTTGTGGGCATGATAACTTGAAAAGTTTTTCATTTATCCTGCTCAAATGTGTTATGCATGTTACTAATAAACAGTTCTCGGACAAATTCGATAACGACTGGAAAAAAATTAAGTAAATAACTTTTAAGTTAATAACTTATTAAGTTCAATAATGGCGGCGGGCTATTGTCGAGTGTGTTCTTGTTCCCTTTTGCTTTATTGCGAGATATTTTCAATTGATTTTTATAGGCCTATAGAAGAAGAAGAAGAACGTTTATTGAAACCAAATACATTAGACGTGAGACCCTCGCTAAGGTTTACAAAAACCGCTCATGCGAGGGCCACCCTGCGATCAGTAGGCCTATATAATAATATATATATGTACATATTTTTGTGACATATCGGTACCCAGCAGTCACAATACATCGGTCCCACATTGATCCGACGCCGGGCCAGGGTCGTAGACGGTGGACCAACACTGGACCAACACAAGGTCAACGCATTATGCAGGCTGGGTATACACTCTGGAGCTGCACTATAAAAAATACACAAATAGATATATATACGCAGAAGCACTAAACATATTAATATTGTTATCACACGTCAAGTTTAGGGACAACAAATAAAAAAAAACTAAATTCTGAAAAATATGTATCAAGCTTAACAAGGGATTATAATTAGAGTATAGCAAGTAGATATTTAGAAAATTCCGAACAATAGTCATATATACAAATGCACACATAAAAGTGTATATAAATTATATATAAAACATACAAAAATACGCGTCCATGTAGAAATATATCATAGACGTGTACAATTCATGTATAAGTAAAGGAATATAACATAATGTGTTTTATGATAATGAATAATTATGTAGAAAAAAATTGCATTTATGTACGCATATATCCATAATATATCAAGTAGAAATTAGATTCTATGTAATATCAGTTAGATACAATGTATAATGGTAGAAATAAACTAAGCATTACAGATATATCAGTTCAATATAGAGCATGATGATTTTTAACGATAACTTATTTATTTTAGGCCAGTTATTTTCTTTATTAATTTGGGCTGCCAATTGTTGAGGGTTATTTAAGTCTTGGGGTTTTATAGTATACATAAGAGTGGTGTCGTCAGCATACATAATAAAAGCAAAGTATTTACTGGCACTGTACATATCATTAATATATATTATAAATAGACGGAGGCCTAAAATGGATCATTGGGGAACACCAGTTTTAATATCGTTTCTTGTTGATTTAGTATCACCGATTTGAACAAATTGTTTTCTATTCAGTAAATAGTTTAAAAAAAAATAATAATTCTGTATCTCTAATAAAATGTCGTGATTAAGAGTGTCAAATGCTTTGGATAAATCGAGATATATATTTAGAGGTAAGTTATTTGAATCCATTCCAGTGGTTATTTTATCAATTAATTGTAATGCTGCTAGTTCCGTGGAGTGTTTAGATCTACAGCCATATTGGTGTTCGTAAAATAAATTATGTGAAGTGAAATAATGGCTTATTTGATTATGTGCTACTTTTTCAATTATTTTGGAAATAGATGGGAGTAAAGAAATAGGCCTATAGCTAGTCATAATCATGTTATCATTCTTCTTATGTAATGGTATTACTTTAGCTAGTTTGAGATTATCCGGAAAAATACCGGTTATTAAGCATTGATTGACGATACAATTGAGTGGCTTGACCATTTCTTCTTTAATTAATTTAAGTAATTTAGTAGAGACTCCGTCAAAACCTGAACTATTTTTTGTTTTTAAATTAGAAATGTGCCTGGCTATTTCATCTTCTGTGACATGAACAAAACAAAATATAATGTCCGTTTTAATTGCTAAATGTTGTGTATGTGAGTTAAGTCCTTTTGTTATAATATACAAAGCGAGGGAAGGGCCCATATTTGAAAAATATTCATTCAATTTATTTGCTATTGTATGTTTGTCAGTTTTGATTTTGTTTTCATGCTTTATTTTTTCTGGATATTCATTACTCACATTATTTCCACCTAATACCTGTTCCATTCCATTGTACGCCAGGTACTTTTAATATCTTTATTATAATTATTAAAACAGCTGTAATAATACTTTCTGTTTAAGTATTTTATTATATGTTTGAAAATTAGTTTTCATAGTCATAAAAATGTGGTCAGTAGTACTAGTTGTTTTTAAGATTGACATATAATTTATCCCCATGCGCAATAGATTTAATTATGCCCTGAGATATCCATTTTGAATCTTTGTGTTTAAGTGGAATAAATTTTACAATCTGCGTGGGTAAACATGTGATGCTTTTGTGATGACATCAAGTATAGTATAATAATTTAGGTTTGGGTCTGAAGTGTCTTGTTTGTCCAATAAGTTAAAAACATTAGATGACGCAACGTATTTCTTAAAACTTTCTATATTTTTTTGTGTGTACGTTGTGTGTACTTTGGTGGAAAGTGTTTTCTTATTTTTAAAATCATGGCAAATGTAATATGGAACATGATCAGATATTTGAGATGTTAGTATGGCAGTGGGTGATTGTATTTATATGTAAGGACAGATTACAAAAAAAATATCAATTAAAGTAGCCGAATATCTAGAAAATCATGTAGGTAAAGTTTATTTTGGGGATATAACTGTGGCTAAGAAACATATCGTAGAATTCGCCAAAGAGTCGTTTCTCATTTATTTTCAAGATATCTATAATAAAATCACCAGCAACTATGACATCATGTTTATATGCATTTAATGTTTCAAGAATGGGTCTAAGTTCGTTAAAAAATTGAATATAATTATCATTTAGGTCTCGTGGTGGTCTATATATGTTACCTATTAAAAATTTCAGATTATGGTTTTTACTTGAAATATCTACGAAAATTCCGTCACAAATTTCTGAATTATCAAGTAGAGGTAAAATGGTAAATGCAAAATCTTCATATATGTGAAACCGTACCCCACCATGTTCTGAACCGGTTTTAGCTTTATGTATGAATGTAGAATGTTCTAATTGGATTAAATCAACGTTAGAATCTTGAGAAAGCCAAGTTTCTTGTACACATACATGTATAATATTAAAGTAAAGATTATGTTGAGCTAGATCATAGATTAGTATTTTTAATTGATCAATTTTTGCATGTATAGATTGTACATTTAAACTTAAAATCGTAAATTCTTAAATATGTTTCTGTAAGTAATAAACTAGCTTATCGCGATCAACATAATCCGATTGTGTGAAAGAGTCCAGTTCTGGATCACCAATATTTATATTATCATTGTTATTATTGTTTTTAATAATATTTGTTAGCGAATTGTTAGCTGTGCCTCCAAAGTGTGTCAGTAAATCGGTATTTCTAGCCATTAGTGTGTTCGCGTATTGTGCTTAATTATGGATACATGTGCTATAAATTCATGTGCAACAACGAATGAAAATATGATAGATATACAAAAATGAAATATTGGTTAAAATAACATGGTAACGAGAACGATGCGTATTGCGTGGTTCAAGTTATTGAAATACATTAGAGAAATATAGCAATCGAATACAATAATATTGAAATAGCCTCATCAAGCTCGAAAGCAGTGGATGATTTACATTTATAAAACATCGTCATGACCATGTTAATAACTACATTATTATTCAAATAAAACAAGAAAACGCTAACAACAAAATAAACTTCAGAGAAATTTTTCATTGCATATAAGGTATTAGCAAATAAATTATGTAATTACTATTTACATGGAAGTATATACTATATACAGGGTTTCATAGCGTAGTAATAGCTAGATCGGTCGGAAGTCGAACATTACAATGGTAAATATGTTATTTATGGCATAAAAGTATAATTGAAAAACTATAGTATATATCAGAAAAGTCTGTTTTGTCGACAACAAACATGATCGGTAACGAAATGCAACCAATTGAAAAAAAATAAAACAGTAGGCTATTTGCTCTCCTCATTTCCTTATTTGATCCTGATTATTTTCAGTATGATTATAGGCCTACCTATTTTATTTTATTTTATATAGCAGTCGTTTCTGTCTGCATTCAGAGTGAAACCTGTCTTTAAAAATTGGTATCGCTCTATGATTGTTGTTATGGTTGATTTCAATGTCTGAGAGATCCAGAGACTGAACAAACTCAGTGGCTTTGAATTATCCCATTGTGCTTTCTTTGGATGGCAAGCTGAACATTCCACACCCCCTGTCTGATGTTTAATTATAATGGACGTCTTTTTGTCAGTTTCACTGTAATTTATTTGCGCTTTTATCGCACAATAAATATCAGAAAACAAAATCAAGTAGGCCCCTATATTGAAATCAGTAATATCACACAGTATTTCAGTTCATGCTATTACATAATCGATTACACTTTTTGGATCTTTACAAGTTACGTTCCCAATATTACAACTTGAACCTACTCTCCCGTTCATGTCCTACTCAACTAGTATATACCATTGTTACTACACACATGAAGTAATTTTACACCATAATCGTCAAACTTAGTATCTACTAAAGACCTACTTTAAAAACGCGTTTCTTGAAATCCCATTTTGTCATTATCATTACAAATATCAGGTCTTGAATAGCGAGAAGCTGCCTGCTGGGGACAAATATATTTCTAGAAATTATATCCCGATCTGAATTACACAATTTTTTCAATGAAAGTCACAACGCTGTAGTTTACTTTTTGTGTCATGTATCAGTTGTGTATCTTAATTTAATTGAGCCATTTCTATTTTATACAAGTATAACAATAGGCCCCCAGATCTCCGCTGTGATACATCTCGACCAATCCGAAGCCTACGATATATTGTAACTTGTACGAGAATACGGACCAAATACAGCCCAGCAAACACGGCACGTTGATCCAATGTCGGATTATTGTTGGGCCAGCGTCGCATACGGTAGTTCAACAATAATCAGATAATCCAACTTTGGATCATCGAGTCGTGGTGCCTGGGAGGTAATCTGAGACATGATCCAGTCAGGTGGTAGGCCTAGGTATACTGCTGAATAACATTTATTTTGAAGCAATGCGGTCCCAGTGCGATTATTAATCCTTTAAACTCTGATGGTACCTCTGTAATTAAGCATCCCCGATAATATCGGGATGCTTATGGTGTTTATGATTATTCCGTCTCCGCCGCCACGGGCGTATTAGAAATTTAGCTCTTACCATAAAATTAACTAATGAATTTTGTTTATTTTTCACCGACATGACCTATGTGCTTGGGCAATTCTTCCCATATATTTTTTTGGCATCAAGCCATAAGCGGCCATTTTCCAAGATGGCCACCTAAAAAGCTTGTGGGCACGATCTCTTATTAACCGTTGAATGAATCGCATTCAAATTTTGTATGCTGTTTCTCTGGGTATTTTTGATGATCTGATTAACTTTTGGGAAGAACTCATTAAAAACAAGAAGGCTGACAGAGGACATTTTGAAAACATGGCCGCCCAAAAAGATTGTGGGCGCGATATCTTATGAATCGTTGGTTGGATCGCATTCAAATTTGATCTGGTGGTTTTCTGGGTACTTCGGATGATCTGATTAAGCAATTATAATAATATGCATAAAATTTAAATTTCTCCAATTTGTCACCCACTCACGCAAGTTATGCAAGTCAAAATGGCTTGTATATAGTGAATGCATATATTTTTGAAATTTCAACCTTAAGGGTTAGGCTGGTGGAGCTATATTTTCTCTAGAGTCCTTAATTGAACTGAACATAAAAATAGCTGTTCGTGGCCGCTGGCAGCCCCGCGATCCTAATGTGTTTTACATAATTTGTTTTACTTTGTTTTACATAAGTTATGTTTACGGCGTGCATGAAAATTGTGACTGAAAATATCAGGCGTGGAGGTTACAAATTTAGAAAGCTATGACTAAAAAGACAGCTATAGGTGATTGATCGTGCATGCATTTCTAGTTATCTTACCTGGAAACTATGTGATACACTGGTTTAAAGCCTTGTTTATTTTATTCACCAGGTGGCTCTTATTATTGCTACCTCTGTAATCCGCACGGTGCTTTCTGGGTGTCGGCTTAGCCCGCAGTCGTTGCACAGTGGAATACTCCTCGTCTAGTCACATTGAGAGAATAGAAACCTAGATACTTGATCTGAAAACCTCACTTATTGTAGAATCAGAGGAGATCGATACAGTACGTCGCGATATCGAAGGCCTTCGTGTATATAGCCTATATCCATGATACCAGACAGAGCCATGCAACTATAGTAGAGTAGAGGTGTTTCTAAAAGGGTTTCGGGTCATTGGACACACAACATAAAGCATCCATCCTCGTTCTGGATGATTAGTAATCATGATAATATGTAAACTCACGTGAAAAACACAAGAGGTCATGTGATAACGACCCAGCAAACACAAAACATTTGTATAGCATTTGTACAACGTCGTCCCAACGTCTTCGACGTTGGTCCAACATTGTACAAATGTCATACAAATGTTTTGTGTTTACTGGGGAGATGACGCCATTATCGTGACATCTCATATTGATCCAGCAAACACGAAATGTTGAGCCACTGCTGACCGGGCGACTAGGACGCTGGCCCAAGATTAAGCCGGCAGTGGTTCAACGTTTAGTGTAGGCTGGGCAACGCCTCCTGAAGATATACCAGCCAGAGATAGATAACCACGTACCTTGCCCTACAAACACGAGACATTGATCCGATTGGCCCGTATTCTCCTACAAGTTACGATATAGACCTATCGTAGGCCTCGGATTGGTCGAACCCAAGCCTGTGCTATATAGCTATATACCATATATGGCAAGTTGTACGAGAATACGGGTCCAGGGGTTCGTTTTACTAAGAAAATCTTATCTTAACTCTGACCTAGTTTAGGTCATGTATCATTAAAAACTTTTTAATGGTAAATGACTGAAAGTTAAGATGAGATTTTCCAAGTGAAACGAGCCCCTGGGGCCCGTCCCACTTAACATCTTAAAATTAAGATCATCTTAACTTTCATTATTTTCATTAGAAAAGTTAAGATGATCTTAACTTTTTTTATTGCAAATAAGAAAAAGTTTAGATAATCTTAATTTTAAGATTCTTTGTGGGATAACTACAACATGTAGACCTACAATGAATTCATAAGGGCCAATGTCGCAGACGGTGGGCCGGCGTTAGACCAGTAGCCTATCAAACAAATCGTACAGCTTATGTTATCCATAATAGGACATACAGTTACAGCTGTAGATAACTTAACAACACAAGACGTTGAACCCTTTTTACCCCTTAGCCATTAAGGCTGTGGGGTATAGTGATCACCAGAGGCGGGCTGATTTTTTTTTTACAGACATGACCTATGTGCCTGGGCAAATCATCCCATATATTTTTTTGGCACCAAGCCATAAGCGGCCATTTTCCAAGATGGCCGCCTAAAAAGCTTGTGAGTACCATAACTTATGAACCATTGGTTGAATTGCATTCAAATTTGGTAGATCTATGGTTGTTCTCTAAGTATTTCTGTTGATCTGATTTTCTTTTGCGATGAATCCATTAAAAACAAAATGGCAGCCGCAGCTATTAAAAAAAAATTGACATGGTGGTAGTGGGGGTCATTTTTTCTCATTATTTGTTGATATTGATGGACAGAGCCTACGGCTGAGAGGTCCTGCCATCATTTAATGGCTATTTTTTTCAATGTTGTGCCAGCGTCGCAGACAGTGGCCCAGCATTGAAACAACATTTGGGTCAACGTACGGCTCGTGTTTACTGGGAAGGGACCACCCACAACTTCATATCACAAAAGGCAGGTTCCACGATAATTGACATGGTGGTAGTGGGGGTCATTTTTTCTCATTATTTGTTGATATTGGTGGACAGAGCCTACGGCTGAGGGGTCCTGCCATCAATTGATGGCTATTTTTTCAATGTTGTGCCAGCGTCGCAGACAGTGGCCCAGCATTGAAACAACATTTGGGTCAACGTACGGCTCGTGTTTACTGGGAAGGGACCACTCACATTTTTATTGTTTTTTTGTGTTGGGAAGAGGAAATATAATAGGTGTGTTTAAAGATTACCATACTGCCATAATAGGACCTTCTAAACAAAATTTCTGTGACAAAGTAAAATCGTGAAAATTAAAAATTAATAAAACATAGTGAAAAATCTGTTATTTCGATGTTTTCCACCATGAACGTTATGGTATTTGGATATTTTCCCTGTGCACGCTATGTTATTTGGATGTTTTCACAGTAAACGTTATCTTAGGCCTACTTGGATGTTTTTAACTGTGAACGTTATTTTATTTCGATGTTTCCCACTGTGAACGTTATGTTATGAGGATGTTTTCACTGTGAACATTATGTTACTTGGATATTTTCCACTGTGAATTTTTTTGTTTTTCGATGTGTTTCACTGTGAAATCAACGCTATGTTATTTGGGTATTTTTACTGTGGACGTTATGTTATTTGGATGTTTTCACTGTGAACGGTTTGTTACTTGCGACCCGCTATACAGGTTAATGTCTACTAGTCTACGAGTGACTTGACAACCTAGACAACAATCACACTTTTTCGTGGTTTGCTACTCAGTTGTTTATATATATATATATATATATATATATATATATATATATATGGTCGATTCCCACGAAAGTGATGCATATCGGCAAAAAAACGACTTTGTTGCACAGTCCTGAATTCTTCAGTTTGTATCGCAGACATATGGAACTTTCACAAAAAATATATGCGAGCTCTTATTATATGAAAGTTGCAACATGAATGGAGTTCATGCTCATTATTGAACACCAGAGTAACCCTACGAATGCATATTATGTAATATGTAAATGCCATGATGTAACTAAAACTTTGGTCGCAAAGAGTACAGCAGTTCAAGTGGTAACAATTAGGTGGTGATGTTTAGAACAGTTTATTAACAGTTGCGAAAATTTGATACTGCACATAATGATTTGTAGCCAACTTCTACTCTGCTACAAATAATCAATATTCGGAAAATATATAAAAAAAGACATGGCAAACATAATATTTTTTTCAATTCAAGGCTTAGAGTGGAAATAGCAGTTGAATATTAAAATGTAAATGGAACATCTTGTTTAAAATCATGATTTCATATCATTTGTTCATCTAAACGTTTTTCTCATAGGTTTTAAAGGTGTATTCGTAGGGTAACAAATTGATATTTTATTGAAAAATAAGGCTATTAATTAACATAATTGTTGTGCTATAAACTATTTGTATCGATAACTGACATTACTTTGACAGCCACATTAATAAACAATCAGAGAAGGATGGAATGAAAAGTTTTTAGCAACAAGGTGCGCGAGAATCACGAGAATAATTTATTTATTGTTTGTCACTGAATTAATAGTCAACCTAAAAAATATACATAAATATATACATATATCATTCACTTGTGAAAAGTATATGACAGATAGAGCTACAATGCACAAAAAAGGGTAAAACTGGCTGCTCTACGTCGATTCAAAATGCTTATAACAGCTTTGTTTGTAGGGTTACGCTGTCATTTGTAGGGTTACTCTATCTAGGTGGGCTATGAAAAATCATCACAATACTGCAATTTTGACGGCTCATTATATTATTTAAACACTTGCTCTTCCGTATGATACTGCTCAATATCCAATAGATTTACCACACTATAATTAACTTCACATAGACCATTGAACAAAATATCTAATTTGTCAAATAGTTTTATGTATTTCAAACTGGTGAAGTCAGACAGTGATTATGTCGCTATTGTATTGATAGAAATATTTATTAGCTTGTTGAGTTTTACACCTTATAAGTGCTCACTATGATGTTAGCTTTATTCTTGGCCTGTTTTGCAATGAAAACAAAATATATTTTTCAATCATTTAACGTTTTTCTCTTGTAGATAGTAACCCTACGAATACCTAACATTTGTGTAACCCTACGAATGACAATATCATCAGTCTTTGGTGGCTCTTCTATTACATAATAATGTTTTAAATGATATTGTCCACATATTGCCATGTCATGACATGATAATGCATCATAGATATTTAATTAGCTCCTGTATTCTCCACACCTACACAGTGAAATATAGCACTGTGATAATTTGTAGGATATATTATAAATTCAAACATTGCTAACATTTCAAGATATCTATGTTAACCACTAAAATCTGACTGTCACGTACACTGTACCTTGGTTATTCTGTTAGACAAGGTGGTAAACCCCATGTCCTTTCATAGAATTCCACAGGTGGCGTTTCTTTATTTAAAATTCGTAGGGTTACACATATTAAAAAAACCCGTAGTGTTCAACGGATTAAATAAAAAAAATGGTATAATTTTCCGATACGTTACCTTGCCCATATTATACATTGGTACCACAAGTGTATTCAGAGAAAAGAGCTTGTGTTAATCTGTAGTAGTATTTGTTTTATAGAACATGGAAGCGCATTTGTATGGTTACAAAAACGCACTTTAAATTATTGCACCTATTTTGCTATTACCAACATTATTTTGTGGACATGCTCCACAATGAATTCGGTTCAGCAAATAAACAGCAAGCACAGCTCAGGTCATAGATATAATGTGTAAACTATTTGTATTGTGCATTATTGATTTACTCAGATAACATAACACAAGCTGTATTCGTAGGGTTACACGAGTTTTAAATTTTAAAAAAATATGAATTAAAAAAATTCAAATTTACAGAAGCAAAAAAAGTGTTGACTATTGATTAGGTGCAGGTGCCGCGCTTTGAAATGCGTAATATAAAGGCGCTGTTTATTTTGAATATTGAGAAAATGTACTTTTTCATAATAAGGTCCAAATGCATCACTTTCGTGGGAATCGACCATATATATATATATTGTAAGTCAATAGACTAGTAGGCCTATATTGTTAATATCGTGAATTTACTCACTAATCATGCTAAGTGATATGCCTACTAATGAGGCCTACTTTCTATAATGATAATCATCGAGTTGCCAAGCATGGAAGCAGCCTGACAAGAGAGGACCAAGGTCTAGAGACATCCCCGATGTAGGCCTACTACCTATTGGTGACGTCAGAATTCGAATATACAGCTCTATGAAGACATTCCCTTAATATAATGCTAACTTTACATTTTGATGTAGGCATCTTGGAGTAATAAGTACATCATAGAAACTGTCCCTCATGCCATTAATTACTATTAAAGGGTCTATGCCTATTTAAACTGTGGGCGCCATGAAACAGTTCTATTATGTGACGTCACAAGATTGAATAGTGACTTCATATTTGTGACGTCACATAATAAAACTGTTTCATGGTGCCCACGGTATAATTATAATAGAGATCAGTATGGAATGAGGAACAGTTTCCGATAGATTTGTAACTCCGGGTAAAATCTGTAAGTTCAATGTATGATCAATGGAAGTATGATCCCCGTTTAACCTTAACCAGGGGTCTGACCGGACGAATGGTTGCCAACTGGTGGATTCGACTGTAGTACGAAGCGCCAGCATGTATTCGTACGGTAGCTCATTACAGTAAAGTTTAACCATTACAGCGCGGGGATCGATTTTAGACGTCGTCAGAATCTGACGTCTGTAGACATCAGATTATGGCGTCTAAAGTTAATCCCCGCACTGTAAGAGTAAAAATATTTATAATGGCCGTAGACCAATAACACTGCAGGTATTCAAATGAATCGGACAGAGCTAACTAAGACATTTATGATAAGATCAATTTGGAAAACCCTTTGGTTTCCATGGTTTATACAAAAAAAAATTCAGCGCTTTAAGGGTTAGTTGTTTCTTAACCCTTTACGCGATACGTAGGGGAAGCAGGGGTCAGTTGAGCTAATTTTCAAAAGCGGCCCTACCAAATCCACAGAAAATGAAGGACGTAAATGCTCTATATTGCATTGTATGGTATAACTTAAAGGGACTCAATCAAGCTAAAATCATAAAAAATCGGTGATTTTATTTTGGCTTCTTAATATGACCATATGATGTAGACATGTACATAGACTGGAACTGCATTTTCTTTTAATTTTTGTGCTGCGCATTTGTCATTTAGGCTAGATATAGAGACGAAATTCCCGTATTTCTTATTTTGTACATGCAAGTCCGGAATACGAAATTGGGAATTTCGTCTCTATATCTAGCCTAACTGGTAAATGCTCAGCACAAAAATTTTAAAAAAAACTTTTGCAGTTCTAGTCTATGGTTATTGGACATGTCTACATCATATGGTTAGGCCCTATATTAAAAAGCCAAAATAAAATCACCGTTTTTTTAATGATTTTAGCCTGATCGAGGAGTCCCTTTAATATCCGCCAGTGAATGACAAATTTAATGACGGTGACTTTTTGTGTTGATAGAATAGCAATTTTAAAAATGTTCTTAACTCACTCCGGGGCCGGGGTAAGCTGATCCCCCTACTGGAGTCAGTTGGTCCAACAAGAAAACAACATTATACACCTGAAATTATTTATGAGTTGTTTTAAATAATGAATCAACTTTATTGTACAATTCACACTTGATTGAGTAAGGTCACCAATGCTGGGGTCAGTTGATCCATGGCTCAACTGACCACTTTCATGGATCAACTGACCCCATGTCTAAAGGATCATCTGACCCCAGGTCAACCATATTGTTTTGCATGATTATCTGAGCTTAACAGAAAGAAGGATCCTGACAAATAATATGCTCCAACTATACGTTGAACTAGCATTAATCATCAGGGGCGGATCCAAGGGGGTGGTTTTAAACACCCACCCCTCGAAAAAATTATAATCTTATTTTGTGGTGTCCTTATGACCTGATGTTACACACTGAGTGACAAACAATTCCCAATATGCCTTAGATTGCAGCAGAAGGCATTTGAAAGTCAAAAATCCCCCCGGGGCGGGCTTCTCGGACCCCGCGCTGCAGTGTAATATTCCTCTGTCAAGTTTTTATCTAGCTTTTCAGGAAAAGCTAGATCCGCCCCTGATCATCACCCAAACCTGGATCATCACATCTACAATAGTAATCCCTACAGCCCTTCACATACCTGATGCGACGATGAGTGTTAATTTCAACATCAAAATTTGCAATGTTTTGGTCTCAAACTAAACAAACTAATAATTATAATCCATAACTTCAAGTGGGTGAATAATTAAAAAAGATAACTTAGCGGGTAAACGGTTAGCAGGACTCCAATTCTGACTCCATTTCAATTCGATTATTGCAATACAAAATACATAACGGTTACATTATCTGAACAATACACAAAAAAGTAAAGCATGGCCACGGCCCGTTTTTTAAAAAAGAGGACCATCTTAATGTTGGTTTAAAACCCAAAATGAGATCATCGACATTTCCTAACCCGGTTTCTCGAATGGTGGGCATATTAACATCGTACTGGTGTAGGGTCGGGAGTCTCGGGACGCTGTCGATCAACATTACGCCGGCAGTCCTTCAGCCATTGCGGCACATCATACATATCGTACACATCGCCATCTCTGTCCTACCATTTACACCTCAGTTAAGTGAAGCACTGTATTGTGAACACAATGTGATTGAAAAAAATGTTAAGCATTTGTAGGGTTTAGGGGGGTTGACTAGGAATATTTTAGTTTGAAGTAATTATGGAAAATGAGACATGTTCTATTTTTTTTATATTCATAATAGTCTAACGAAAATTATGTTGATGCTGCTTTAACCCAAAGTTGGTATTGCAGGCAAGCTCTTTTTATATGTAGATGTGTGCTCGGCCGAGTAGGTGGAATTTTCTAGGATCTATCTCAGTGTTGGCGATGCCCTTCTGTTGCAACTCGGAATTTTACTAGTAGGCTATTTAGTGTCACAGCATGTGAGAGCATGAACTGCTCTTTTTAAAGTTTCCATTGGTTTTCAAAGTGAAATATCAAACTTGAAAAAGGTCAGTATTTCCAAGACACACAAAAATACGTTTATAGTATAGCTTGTGCTATGTGATACACCATACGACCACCTGCTTCTGTATATGAAAATTAAAAATTATTGGTTATTTTCGATTTTACCTTGCGAAACGTTGACGCATCAGTCCAAACTGTTCATCTGATAACCTCCTAGGTGAACAGGCTGGTCTACTTTATATGTATGTAATAACCATCCAATGAAAAACTGCTGCAACTTCAACTTTTTCTGACGAAATCTGAAAACTTTTCTATTTCCATTGGAAGAGGTTGATCTGAATGGGCAATGTTTGCAATATATGTACATGTAATTACATCATCGGTTGCACGTCTTTGTCTCTCATGTGCTTTCTATAAATACAATGGTAAACTTTTTTATAAATACGATGCCTTCAGTATTTATCTAATACATTTCAGCAACTCTGATTTTTTCTGCATTTCGCACATATTAATCTTTTTCTAATAAAAAATGACATACTTGCCAACTCGTAGGTTATAGAAGCTTTTCGATACTAAATTTTTAATAGTTTGCATCTTTGCGTAACATATTCTTGAACTAGTCTTCAGCAAATTTGGTATATCTTGTTTTTTTGTGTTTTATAATTAGGTTTTGTTTTTCCTTGTTATACTAATAATTCCGCCTTGTCCTTTTGCTGGTTCATTGTACTCTTTTTCAAGAAGTTGGCATTAATAGCAAACAACATACAATATGTATATTTTTAAAGTAATATATATTGTACTACGGAGCTGCCAGACTATACCCAGGGTATATTCCAGACTAGACCCGGGGAAAATACTGGATGGGATCAGGCTGTTCAGGTGGTAGAGGTTGGACAGGCTGTTCAGCTGCTAGATAGGGAGCAGGCTGTTCAGCTGCTAGAGGGGGACCAGGCTGTTCAGGTGGTAGAGGTGGAGCAGGCTGTTAAGCTGCTAGATAGGGAGCAGGCTGTTCAGATGCTGGATGGGGATGAGGCTGTTCAGGTGGCAGAGGTGGAGGGGCACAGGGGGGGGGGGGGCACTTCCATACTTGGGAGTACTGGGGATATGCCGGGGACAGGATGCCTTTTTTGAGCTTCCAACTCTGGCCACCCGCTTAGCATGTATTTTTTCTGGTCATTATCAGCCGAATTCCATCACATTTTTCAGGCTTATAGCCTCAAAATGTTATGAACAAATAGTAGAGAGCATAAAAAGACCATGAAACATGAAATATACTGGTAATAATTACACCATAAGCTGATCAATTAAATTCGGTGTTAATTTCCAAATTGGGACCGGGTGTCTTTTTAGCCGCGAGGCAAATTGGGACAGGGTCAGGTTTAGAACATGCCGGAGGCACACCCCTACCCATTTCTAAGGCGAGTACTCCCCGATTTATCAGTAAGTGTCACACTGCGTCTGAAGTACAGACACGGGTGACACGAGTGAAGCTGTTCAGCTGCTACAGGTAAAGCAGGCTGTTCAGCTGTTAGAGGGGGAGCAGGCTGATCAGCTGTTGAAGTGGGAGCAGGCTACATGTTCGGCTGCTGGCCGTGAAGTTGACGTTACTTTCTCTCTCGGCATTTCGAATGGAAATGTGAAGATGAGTAGGCCTATACAGAGCGTGATCTGCCTAACCACGTGGTTGAATTTTTTTCCTCGTGGAGCCCAGAGGCCGTCTGACCACCTTTTTTCCGGCCCATGTACAATGACCCCTAAATCGAGCGATAACTGCGATGTTTTTCGATCTTGATCCGATCTCAACTCGATTCCTTCATACGATTGATCAATTAAGATTGATCTTCCCGGCGATCAAAAAAGCGTCGATGTAGTGGGATTATTGACGGGCCGCAGGCCGGATAAGATAAAAATACGTCGGCTCCTTATCGAACGGCTGCCAAACTGCAGATGTGACGCTGGCATATCCTTGGCGAAAACAGCTGCACGTAGGTTCAGGTTTATGAAGTTTTTCATTTTAAATTCACATACATTCAAAGGGGATAAGCCTGCAATACCAACTTTGGGTTAGAGCAGCATCAAAACAACTTTCGTTATTAACAGATCCCTGAGATTATGGATATCTCAAATTCAAACATGTCTTATTCCCTATAATTACTTCAAAAAAACTTTTCTCAGTCGACTCCCCTAAACACTGCAGGTGATTAAAATGTTCAAAATTAAACATTACCTGTTGTGAGTTTTGAACAGAATACAAGAATCCAATGAAATAAATAACAACAAATATATATGCTATACGAACTTAGTTATTTCATTATAATTCTCCAGACACTATACAATGGAGCCAAATAGACCTGGAGCTAGTAACAGTATTCGACTGGGTCGTTTTGGTGTAGCACCGCTGAGAAGTGTAGCACATTTTGTATTCGGATAGTCTTACATCCAAATTGGTCAGCAACTTCTTGCACCCATTAAAAAGAAGGTACACAACGGTGCAGTACATCACATGGTCAGTTTACCTAAAATCTAGGCACGCTATTGCCATATTTGGTTCCCATATTCTACACTGGACCTTTGTCAAATCGTACTCGCCTGGTACGACAGCTTCGTGTAGCACTTTTTGTCCACTGCACAGGTGTGTGTGGCATAATTTTTCTGAACCCAAAATGCCCAGTCAAATAGGCCTCATAAAATTTAAAATTTTCTTCAGTTACACTGTGTTTACATTTCAGAAAATTTGAGTACAAATATTACAATATAACATAGTTATAATTTTTTTGAACATCGACCCCATATCGCGCTAAATTTTCTTAAGTGATATTTTTGATGAAATATAAGGTAGATATTTGTAATCAGCATTAAATTTCTGCAATTTTGATTATAAACATGACTATATTACGAACGTTTATTTATTTTTATTTTTGTGACCTTTGACCTCATATTATGTCATATTTGTTTTATATGACATTTGGGCAATAACATGTATATATTTGCAATCAGCATACAATTTCTGACATTTTGAGTATAAATATGACTAGATAACGAAGATTTAATTTTTATCGATTTTCGTGACCTTTGACCCCATAACAAGGTCAAATGACCATCGGCCGAAACATGGCTTCAATTTTTTTTTGATCCCCAGACATCATATAATCGAATTTTAAAGTTAAACCTAATGTACCTCGAGAGTCCTACTCAACCCTATCTAGCTCCTCCATAGCCGTGGACCAGGCGACCCGCTCCGCTTACCGATCAGCGCTAGCTCCTCCAGTATATGTCTGGCAGTATGGCTATGTATTTCACTCTATGTGATGTACCAGTCTGATGTAACAGTCCTGCCTATGTTATCCCTAACAACGCTGAAATATTACTGGTCACCAACTATTTTATTTTTCAATTTGAAATAATCATAGATGCGAATTTCAGACGTAGTTTCCATCACACAGTAAACATGGTGAATGAAAATAACAAATTGTAGGTCTATATCAAAAGTAATGCAATATGCATTGCCTACATCTAATATAAGATCAGCATATCTTAAAGGAATGGGACCGACTTTTGACATCAGAATCTGACGTCTATAAACGTTTAAAGTCGATCCCCGCACTGATAGAACTAAAACGAAGACATTTATGACGATTTTAAATTGAAAAAAACCCCATTGGTCTCCTGATTTATATAAAAATATATCAGCGCTTTAACCCTTTAAACGCGGCCCCCGAGTATACTCGGGGGCAAAAGATGTCTCCCTGTCGCGGACCCCGAGTATACTCGGGTGCAGAGTGTGTTTTTTTAGTATTTTTGTCTGTAAAATCAATGTGGTCATGGGGGTAGCCTCGGTAATCATGGGGGTAGCCTTGTTTTTGCTGATAAAAGTTTGTTTCTCTTTTGATTGTGCATGGATATCCCCCCATAAAAATATCTGGGCCCATGTAGAGCTGTCATTCTTAAAGGATTCTCTTGGAATGAAAAATTCAAAATGGCCGCCATAAAATCAATAAAATTATCATAACTTTCTCAATAATTGAGATAGAGACTTGATTTTTTCACCAAACCATATATTTTTGTTATCAAAGAATACAATAAAACAAACCATACATTCCTTTGGCATCATCATCATGCTTAAAATGCTATATTAATTCTTAGATGACAGATATCGCAGCAGTCCGGATTGCATGGTTGCACACCTAATCATTACGCATTACCTAAAAATTACGCATTTAGTACACATCACCCATAAACCTGACATTTTACATGACCTTGACATAACCTTCACGTTTATTTTGGGCTGCATCCATGCAGTAAAGCACAACCTCAACCCATGTCAACCTCAATACCCAATTATGTATCAATATTTTGCGATGGAAGCCCATGCTGGTGCTACACGTTGCTGCATAATTGTAATTTTGCTTGTTCAATTGAGCCTGAGGAATGGAGGTGTAATAAGGGCAACATGGGGGCATTACCCCTCCCAATATCAGCACTGCCATAGATTTCCTAAAAATGTGTGCTGAAATGATACCCGACCAAGTATGTGTCACCATCAATCCTTTCTAATGGATGACTGCACCACTAAACAGCTTGAAATTGATAAAAAGTGGGTATTTTCAATATTTTTTGCGATTTTGACCTTAAAATGACCTTGATGTGACCTTGACATGACCTTGGTGTTATCCACCAGTAAAGCACAACTCCTTCTCATGTTATTATTTGCTCATAAGCTAAGATCCTGTTGGTGTCTTCATACAAATCTAACATTACAAAATATTCTGGGTTTTTTTCACCCCCCCCCCGCCCCCCCTCCCAGGAACTCAGCGGTGGGGATGCAAGTGTGCCCAGGAGTTTAGCGTTAAAAGGGTTAAAGGTTAAGCCATTTCCTGCAACCGGGCCAAGCAGATCCCGTTTAATCCATATCTAAAAATTAAATGCAATTATGATGCATTTAAAAGGATGCTTTTTTAGGCCTGGATGGAAATTCCAATCGAGCCTCCGAGTCTCCCATAGAAGATTCTACAAAAATCAGGGAAAAGAGCAACAAAAACGAAATGATTATGTAATAATTTTATAATAATAACAAGCATAGTCATAACAGCTTAGGTACAATAATCAATAAATATGTAGGCCGAAAAGCAGACTGTGTAGCACTGGGTGACGACAATGTGGACAAATTTTTATTATCCTCCCAGCACCAAATGGACTGGTGTGAAAACAGTGATTAAACCAGTTCACCCCCCCCCCCCCCTTTAACTGTTGTTGTGCAGAATTACATGAGACTATTTTTCTGAGCTGATCAATTAAATTCGGTGTTAATTTCCAAATTGGGACCGGGTGTCTTTTTAGCCGCGAGGCGAATTGGGACAGGGTCAGGTTTAGAACATGACGGAGGCACACCCCTACCCATTTCTAAGGCGAGTACTCCCCGATTTATCAGTAAGTGTCACACTGCGTCTGAAGTACAGACACGGGTGACACGAGTGAAGCTGTTCAGCTGCTACAAGTAAAGCAGGCTGTTCAGCTGTTAGAGGGGGAGCAGGCTGATCAGCTGTTGAAGTGGGAGCAGGCTACATGTTCGGCTGCTGGCCGTGAAGTTGACGTTACTTTCTCTCTCGGCATTTCGAATGGAAATGTGAAGATGAGTAGGCCTATACAGAGCGTGATCTGCCTAACCACGTGGTTGAATTTTTTTCCTCGTGGAGCCCAGAGGCCGTCTGACCACCTTTTTTCCGGCCCATGTACAATGACCCCTAAATCGAGCGATAACTGGGCGATCTCCGTGCGATGTTTTTCGATCTTGATCCGATCTCAACTCGATTCCTTCATACGATTGATCAATTAAGATTGATCTTCCCGGCGATCAAAAAAGCGTCGATGTAGTGGGATTATTGACGGGCCGCAGGCCGGATGAGATAAAAATACGTCGGCTCCTTATCGAACGGCTGCCAAACTGCAGATGTGACGCTGGCATATCCTTGGCGAAAACAGCTGCACGTAGGTTCAGGTTTATGAAGTTTTTTCATTTTAAATTCACATACATTCAAAGGGGATAAGCCTGCAATACCAACTTTGGGTTAGAGCAGCATCAAAACAACTTTCGTTATTAACAGATCCCTGAGATTATGGATATCTCAAATTCAAACATGTCTTATTCCCTATAATTACTTCAAAAAAACTTTTCTCAGTCGACTCCCCTAAACACTGCAGGTGATTAAAATGTTCAAAATTAAACATTACCTGTTGTGAGTTTTGAACAGAATACAAGAATCCAATGAAATAAATAACAACAAATATATATGCTATACGAACTTAGTTATTTCATTATAATTCTCCAGACACTATACAATGGAGCCAAATAGACCTGGAGCTAGTAACAGTATTCGACTGGGTCGTTTTGGTGTAGCACCGCTGAGAAGTGTAGCACATTTTGTATTCGGATAGTCTTACATCCAAATTGGTCAGCAACTTCTTGCACCCATTAAAAAGAAGGTACACAACGGTGCAGTACATCACATGGTCAGTTTACCTAAAATCTAGGCACGCTATTGCCATATTTGGTTCCCATATTCTACACTGGACCTTTGTCAAATCGTACTCGCCTGGTACGACGGCTTCGTGTAGCACTTTTTGTCCACTGCACAGGTGCGTGTGGCATAATTTTTCTGAACCCAAAATGCCCAGTCAAATAGGCCTCATAAAATTTAAAATTTTCTTCAGTTACACTGTGTTTACATTTCAGAAAATTTGAGTACAAATATTACAATATAACATAGTTATAATTTTTTTGAACATCGACCCCATATCGCGCTAAATTTTCTTAAGTGATATTTTTGATGAAATATAAGGTAGATATTTGTAATCAGCATTAAATTTCTGCAATTTTGATTATAAACATGACTATATTACGAACGTTTATTTATTTTTATTTTTGTGACCTTTGACCTCATATTATGTCATATTTGTTTTATATGACATTTGGGCAATAACATGTATATATTTGCAATCAGCATACAATTTCTGACATTTTGAGTATAAATATGACTAGATAACGAAGATTTAATTTTTATCGATTTTCGTGACCTTTGACCCCATAACAAGGTCAAATGACCATCGGCCGAAACATGGCTTCAATTTTTTTTTGATCCCCAGACATCATATAATCGAATTTTAAAGTTAAACCTAATGTACCTCGAGAGTCCTACTCAACCCTATCTAGCTCCTCCATAGCCGTGGACCAGGCGACCCGCTCCGCTTACCGATCAGCGCTAGCTCCTCCAGTATATGTCTGGCAGTATGGCTATGTATTTCACTCTATGTGATGTACCAGTCTGATGTAACAGTCCTGCCTATGTTATCCCTAACAACGCTGAAATATTACTGGTCACCAACTATTTTATTTTTCAATTTGAAATAATCATAGATGCGAATTTCAGACGTAGTTTCCATCACACAGTAAACATGGTGAATGAAAATAACAAATTGTAGGTCTATATCAAAAGTAATGCAATATGCATTGCCTACATCTAATATAAGATCAGCATATCTTAAAGGAATGGGACCGACTTTTGACATCAGAATCTGACGTCTATAAACGTTTAAAGTCGATCCCCGCACTGATAGAACTAAAACGAAGACATTTATGACGATTTTAAATTGAAAAAAACCCCATTGGTCTCCTGATTTATATAAAAATATATCAGCGCTTTAAAGGTTAAGCCATTTCCTGCAACCAGGCCAAGCAGATCCCGTTTAATCCATATCTAAAAATTAAATGCAATTATGATGCATTTAAAAGGATGCTTTTTTAGGCCTGGATGGAAATTCCAATCGAGCCTCCGAGTCTCCCATAGAAGATTCTACAAAAATCAGGGAAAAGAGCAACAAAAACGAAATGATTATGTAATAATTTTATAATAATAACAAGCATAGTCATAACAGCTTAGGTACAATAATCAATAAATATGTAGGCCGAAAAGCAGACTGTGTAGCACTGGGTGACGACAATGTGGACAAATTTTTATTATCCTCCCAGCACCAAATGGACTGGTGTGAAAACAGTGATTAAACCAGTTCACCCCCCCCCCTTTAACTGTTGTTGTGCAGAATTACATGAGACTATTTTTCTGAGCTGATCAATTAAATTCGGTGTTGATTTCCAAATTGGGACCGGGTGTCTTTTTAGCCGCGAGGCGAATTGGGACAGGGTCAGGTTTAGAACATGCCGGAGGCACACCCCTACCCATTTCTAAGGCGAGTACTCCCCGATTTATCAGTAAGTGTCACACTGCGTCTGAAGTACAGACACGGGTGACACGAGTGAAGCTGTTCAGCTGCTACAGGTAAAGCAGGCTGTTCAGCTGTTAGAGGGGGAGCAGGCTGATCAGCTGTTGAAGTGGGAGCAGGCTACATGTTCGGCTGCTGGCCGTGAAGTTGACGTTACTTTCTCTCTCGGCATTTCGAATGGAAATGTGAAGATGAGTAGGCCTATACAGAGCGTGATCTGCCTAACCACGTGGTTGAATTTTTTTCCTCGTGGAGCCCAGAGGCCGTCTGACCACCTTTTTTCCGGCCCATGTACAATGACCCCTAAATCGAGCGATAACTGGGCGATCTCCGTGCGATGTTTTTCGATCTTGATCCGATCTCAACTCGATTCCTTCATACGATTGATCAATTAAGATTGATCTTCCCGGCGATCAAAAAAGCGTCGATGTAGTGGGATTATTGACGGGCCGCAGGCCGGATGAGATAAAAATACGTCGGCTCCTTATCGAACGGCTGCCAAACTGCAGATGTGACGCTGGCATATCCTTGGCGAAAACAGCTGCACGTAGGTTCAGGTTTATGAAGTTTTTCATTTTAAATTCACATACATTCAAAGGGGATAAGCCTGCAATACCAACTTTGGGTTAGAGCAGCATCAAAACAACTTTCGTTATTAACAGATCCCTGAGATTATGGATATCTCAAATTCAAACATGTCTTATTCCCTATAATTACTTCAAAAAAACTTTTCTCAGTCGACTCCCCTAAACACTGCAGGTGGTTAAAATGTTCAAAATTAAACATTACCTGTTGTGAGTTTTGAACAGAATACAAGAATCCAATGAAATAAATAACAACAAATATATATGCTATACGAACTTAGTTATTTCATTATAATTCTCCAGACACTATACAATGGAGCCAAATAGACCTGGAGCTAGTAACAGTATTCGACTGGGTCGTTTTGGTGTAGCACCGCTGAGAAGTGTAGCACATTTCGTATTCGGATAGTCTTACATCCAAATTGGTCAGCAACTTCTTGCACCCATTAAAAAGAAGGTACACAACGGTGCAGTACATCACATGGTCAGTTTACCTAAAATCTAGGCACGCTATTGCCATATTTGGTTCCCATATTCTACACTGGACCTTTGTCAAATCGTACTCGCCTGGTACGACAGCTTCGTGTAGCACTTTTTGTCCACTGCACAGGTGCGTGTGGCATAATTTTTCTGAACCCAAAATGCCCAGTCAAATAGGCCTCATAAAATTTAAAATTTTCTTCAGTTACACTGTGTTTACATTTCAGAAAATTTGAGTACAAATATTACAATATAACATAGTTATAATTTTTTTGAACATCGACCCCATATCGCGCTAAATTTTCTTAAGTGATATTTTTGATGAAATATAAGGTAGATATTTGTAATCAGCATTAAATTTCTGCAATTTTGATTATAAACATGACTTTATTACGAACGTTTATTTATTTTTATTTTTGTGACCTTTGACCTCATATTATGTCATATTTGTTTTATATGACATTTGGGCAATAAAATGTATATATTTGCAATCAGCATACAATTTCTGACATTTTGAGTATAAGTATGATTAGATAACGAACATTTAATTTTCATCGATTTTCGTGACTTTTGACCCCATATCAAGGTCAAATGACCATCAGCCGAAACATGGCTTCAATTTTTTTTTGATCCCCAGACATCATATAATCGAATTTTAAAGTTAAACCTAATGTACCTCGACAGTCCTACTCAACCCTATCTAGCTCCTCCATAGCCGTGGACCAGGCGACCGGCTCCGCTTACCGATCAGCGCTAGCTCCTCCAGTATATGTCAGGCAGTATGGCTATGTATTTCACTCTATGTGATGCACCAGTCTGATGTAACAGTCCTGCCTATGTTATCCCTAGCAACGCTGAAATATTCCTGGTCACCAACTATTTTATTTTTCAATTTGAAATAATCATAAATGTGTTAGATGCGAATTTCAGACGTAGTTTCCATCACACAGTGAACATGGTGAATGGAAATACCAAATTGTAGGTCTATATCAAAAGTAATGCAATATGCATTGCCTACATCAAATATAAGATCAGCATATCTTAAAGGAATGGGATTTGTTTTTCTTAACTCTTTCGGCGCTGGGACCGACTTTTGACATCGGCATCTGACGTCTATGGACGTTTAAAGTCGATCCCCGCATTGAAAGAACTAAAACGAAGACATTTATGACGATTTTAAATTGAAAGAAAACCATTGGTCTCTTGATTTATATAAAAATATATCAGCGATTTAAGGGTTAAGCCATTTCCTGCAACCGGGTCCAGGCGATCCGGTTTAATCCATATCGAAAAAATGATGCAATTAAAAGGATATTTTTTTAGGCCTGGATGAAAATTCCAATCGAGCCTCGGAGTCTCTCGTAGAAGATTCTACAAAAAAATCAGGGAAAAGAGCAACAAAAACGAAATGATTATGTAATAATTTTATAATAATAACAATCATAGTCATAACAGCTCAGGTACAATAATAAATAAGCAAGCAGGCCGAAAAGCAGACTGTGTAGCACTGGGTGACGACAATATGGACAAATTTTAATTATCCTCCCAGCACAAATGGACTGGTGTGAAAACAGTGATTAAACCAGTTCATCCCCCCCCCCCCCCCTTGAACTGTTGTAGTGCAGAATTATATGAGACTATTTTTCATTCATTTGAAGTTGGAATTGCTACGCCGATTCCTAGCTTCAAATGATGAAAAATATTTCGATGTATGAATAATAGACATCTCACTTGAATTATTTCGTCTAACACAAGCAGATTTTTTTTGCGAAATATTAGGCCTACATATATGTAACTTTAAAATGAAATGTTTACAAATTCACTGTTTACAGTAAACTGGTAAAAGAGTTACCTTTAAAGAACTGAATTACTTTCATATAAACCATGGGGCAAAAGGCGGGGAACGTAAATACGTCAGAATCTGACGTCAACAGGGATACGGTCCCCAGCGCTGTAAAGGTTAATGACTATGTCCAGGCGCCCATATTTGATTTGATAATATATCACTTTGTCAACCCTTGTGATATAGCTGGTGGTAGATGCTCAGTTACTAAAAAAATTCAATATAGGAGATGTATATTTTCAAAAATAAATAAGTATTTTTTGTCATTTGTAGCTGGAAATTGTGTTAGCAATTCCAGCTTCAAATGACAAAAATTACAATTGAAAAAATTTAGCAGGATAAGGGTTCAATAATTCTGTTACGTTCACATTTTATTTATTAACAACACATATAAATATAAGCACATTGTTTTTGCATGCGCTGTTATTAATATATTAAACTGTCATGCAGGTCACATTTGCATGACTTCTGATCATTCAATTCGATGTCAGTTTAACAGTATGATATGAATCTGTGCTGGTTGAAGCAAAAAGTAATATTATATAAATAAAGTGCTCTAAAATCCTTACTCAGCAGAACATGTAAGTTCTAAAAGTCGATACCAGTCGGAAATGGGTTACACGTTTATACTAGCTTTCATGCTAACCCTAAAAGTGATTAAATTTTAGATTAAAATTCTATAAAATTAAATTTTTTAATGTTTTTCAAGTACCTCAACGGGTCCACAACTTCAAGTGGGTGAAAATTACTAATATTAATTTAATGTAGGACCAAATATTTGCAAATCTTGATGTTTAAAGACCCGTTTCATTTCTAATAACAGTGATTTATTCCGCTAATAAAATACATCAAAATAGTCGTACTTAAAGGGTTAAATAATAAATCTTCCCAACACACAAACATTTCCTTTCATTCGTCTGCATTAGAATTTCAACTTGATGTTCCATACATTATTGAAGTGGCATTTGACTGAACATACTGAAAGTGGAGAATAAATATTTAACATAGAACATCATAGCTGTCTAGTCAGTTTGCCATTCTTTAAAAAAGTCATTTCCTTTGTTATCCACCACGATAAACGCAGGGAAATTCTCCACTTCTACTTTCCAAATGGCTTCCATACCTGCGAAATTAAAGAAATTGTTATTTGGGTAAAGCATATGGTTATACATGGTAAACATCAGAAAAAGTATGATAATTGTTGCAGTGCAAAGGAATTGATCAGACTACCCCGCAAACATGAGACATTCAGCCAATGTTGGTACAATGTTGGCCCTTCGTCTACGACGTTAGCCCAATATTGTACCAGCATTGGCTGAAAGGGTAATGATTATGCGTATAAAAGTTTTCAAACAAGTTTCAAACCATGTTATAAAACACAATTGAAAATAATTAACCCTTAAAGCACTGAAATATTTGTATGTAAATCGAGAGACCAAAGGGTGTTTTCAAAAAATGGCTCAGTAAGCTATTTTCGCTTTATTTGAATACCTATGTTATGGGTCTACAGCGAGTATAATTATTTTAATTCTTACAGTGCCCTTCCAGGGCCGTCTTTAGACGTATAAAGACAGCTCTGGAAAGGTTACATAGGTTGTGGTAGATGTTCAATTTATTCTAAAATTCCTCAAGTAGGTGAAAATTTAGATTACTTAATTTAGTGGGTTAACAAACACGTCTAGTTAGATACTAAAATGTATCTCAATGCATCACATCAGTTTTGAGGCAAAACTCACCAAGTTCAGCATATTCTAGAACTTCCACTTTTTTAATACTATCCTGGGCAAGTACAGCTGCTGGTCCACCAATAGATCCCAGATAAAATCCTCCGTGCTGCTTGCAAGCCTTAGTCACCTGGTATAAGAAGAAATTACATTGTAAAAATTGTCATTATAGTCGTATTCACCAATTTGAATGATTTCGCAAATTTCTCGGTCAATTCCCCCAAAATTGTCATGAAATTTTACAAGCATTACTTTCCATTCACGTCGCAACTACCCTGAAAATTTCACTGAAAAATATTGTATGGTTAAACAGTCAGTACCCATAGTAAAAATAAGAATGTTGCCCTCTATAAACTCATCAGCTTCGTCTAAGAATTTCATTACATGTCAAATGGTCTATCTTCTGACATACGTATAAAAACTTTGCAACATTTTCAGGGTGGTCGCAACGTGAATGGAAAACGGTGTTTGTATAATTTCATGAAAATTGGTTGAGAATTGACTGAGGAATCCGCGAAATTCATTCACCCATGACTTTAATGTGAATCTGACCATAGCTACATGTATATTGTAAATAAACATAGTGGTGCCACGATAGGAGGCCTACTGCAGATTAAATAACGAGGTTCATTAATGAGAATATCACCATTGAATTTTGGACATACACACAACATAAAATATCACTGACACCTGATAAACATGGTTCACCCTTGCAAAAATTACATAGATCCTAAAAAATCTGTGAGTACAGAGTGCACTTGTGTGCAATATGATTGTAATCCACCAAATAGTTCTGAGATACGTCCAGGATATCAGTCAACCCTTTGCCTGCTAATCACGACAATAGTAGTTTTTATTCACTTTTATTAGCCGATTAAACCACTGTTATTGGAAATGAAATGACTGGTTAAACATCAATTTTTTTAATATTTGGTCTCAAATTAAACAAATATGAGTATTTCAAACACTAGAGGTTGTGAGTCACAATAGTGAGACACAACCTCAAGTGTTTGAAAATTGATAAATTAACTTAGCAGGATAATGGTTAACTGAAAACCAGGTCAAAGTTCAATGGTCCTGAAAGGCATGCTGTATCTAGGGACAGAAGAAGACACAAGCATGCAATATTCATAGTAGTTTATGACATACAGTACATAAACTAGCTGTTGATAAAACGGAGTGAAAAATCTCGCGAGGGCGAGTGAGGACAATCGCCTGCTGTCCATGAAACAATATTATAACATGGGTGTCTCTTTAGAAGTCATACTATATTCTACAACACATGTCAGCCCCCGACATGTGTTAGCTCACACATGTCAGTGACGTCATATCTGGCTGTTCCAGTCTCCCCCTCACAGCATACATTCCTTAATTTCATAACTTCTGTAGTTCTGTCCTGTCTGTAACGTTAGGCCTTAGGCTTTACAATTAGAATCCTATTTGATAGGGACCATTTTATTTTTAAATTGACAAGATCTGTGCCAATCTAACTTACGACGTCCCTATTTCAATTGAAGTCCAGAATTGCTGCCTTTAGACTAGGCCTAGACTAGGGCCTACATGTCAAATGGTCTGGGCCTGGCATCTGCATTGGTAACCACTGCCACAGACCGTTCACTTATTTTTTTTATATTAGGATCGTTGTATAATCATTTATGGTAGGCCTATAGATCTAATTGTTCTGGAATGGTTCCAAGTAAAGTAAGACATTTGGCAAGTAGGCCTGTATAGATCTACACTGTAGGCCTAGCCTACAGAGTAGTGGGCCTACAGGCCACTCCCCAGCAAACACAAAACATTTGTACAACACCATTTGTACAACGTCGGCCCAACGTCTTCGCCGTTGGTCCAACATTATACAAATGTGTTTACTGGGTCGTCAACGTGTCCGTGTCAGTGTAGTCTAATACTAATAGTGTTAGGCTACTGAGTAGGCTACTGTTACTGTTTGAGTTAGGCTAGTCTACCCTGTAGGCCTACTGTACTGTAGCCTACTGTATCTATAGGCCTATCTATTAAAATGGGGTTATGACAAATATTCTTGTCAGTCACATATGGAAATAATTTATAAGATTTATGTCATAAGTAAAAATAGGCTTTTATTTCAAAAAAAAAAATCCATGACTGGTTTCGAACATGGAACTCTGGCTCTCGAGCCATGTCTCGTTACCACTGTACCACGTGGATACCTGTAGACTATGTGGTGCAAAGAAAAGCAGCAGCGAACCTATTATTGTCAAACAGCAGGGGTGTGTACAGTCCTCGGAACAGCCAAACTGCCGCCTTTTCTATCAACCATGTTGCAATTCATGGCCTTGGAATTCAATCTTTTAGCTTTATCCTTTCCGACTCGTAGTGACTTTAAATGAATTTAGAATTTATAAGGTAATTAATGTCGGTCTGTCATAATAGGAATCAAGTTTGGATATTGAAATGTGTTGGATTCTCATGTTATTGGACTCCGCCCTGGGCGAGGGGCCACTTCGTGGCCCCTGACGTCCAGGGCTACGTCCAATAACATGAGAATCCAACACATTTCAATATCCAAACTTGATTCCTATATCCTAAGTTCTATATATCCAACGTGAATAAACAATAAGGACAGTTGTCGGGGGCAGGACTGATGCAAGTAAAAACAAAACTGATCACACACGTTTTATTATCTATTTCCCCTGCAAATTTAAGGGACAGCCAAAAATTATGAACTGGTTGTCCACATCATTTTAATCCTTATTTCGAACGCTGACATGCTAAGTTATTTCAGAAACATCTACATCTTATTTGCTTATTTATCATAATATGTGGATTGTAATATATTGAAAATTTATATTGATCAAACTAAACAAGCTATGCAGCTTTGCGATATTCGTCATTTTCCACTTACTGCTTTGCTGCGATTGCCTTTTGCTAGCATTATCATACTTCCTCCAGCAGCTTGAAACTGATCAACATACGAGTCCATGCGACCTGCTGTGGTCGGGCCAAATGATCCACTAGCATAACCCTTCAACAGTATATTTAACATTTGCAAATATAAAACAGAGAATTTATTTCTTTCAATTGAAAAAGGAATGTCATATAATTTTCATGTATAAATTATTTATTTTGTCATTTTTACTGATAAACTTGATCAGCTCTCTCATGTTTAACTGTTCACCTAGGTACTCATTAAATTGGCTACATTGTCATATGTGTTGATTCAAATTGTACAAATGTAAGTAATTTTCATCCACCCCAAGTTGTGGGTTGCAAGAGCGAGACACAACAAGTGGGAAAAATAGTTCTCAAATTGGTGATTGCGCACATATAATTTGTACAAAAAATTACAATTCACAATCTGAAATCCAGATGACCTTGAAACACTTTATCCCCCCCCCCCCAAAAAAAAAAAAATCTATCCATATATATACAACTAAAAATTGTCGAAAGCATTGTCAAAAGCATCAATAGTAGATAAAAGGTTGAAATTGTGTCTTGTGTCACATGGACTCTCTGCACAGTAACTGACACACCCCTTGAATCTCAAAGAAGCAAAGCAAGTTATCATTTGAAACACAATAAAATTTACAATGTCATAATGTAGAGTTTAGGGCAGTTTCTGACCTCTGGTGTTTTAGCGGGACCCGCATAATAAACCGGGTGATTCCTCATGTACTCAGGAAGTCCCTCGCCAGCATCTAGCCTCTCTTGCAGCTTAGCATGGGCTATATCTCGAGCCACCACCAACGTTCCAGTTAGACTGATACGAGTCCGGATTGGATGTCTGTCCAATTCTGCTAGAACCTCACTCATTGGTCGGTTGAGATTGATCTGCAACAAGAATATTGATTCCAGGTAAACCTTTAAAATATTGTTATATAAACCAAGAGATGATACTTTTTTTTGTAATTTTATATAATCATAAATGTCTTAGTTTTCTCTTCATTTGAATACTTATGTTATGGGTCTACGGTCAATATAAATATTTTACTCTTTTCAGAGCAGGGATCGACTTCACCGTCACACAATCTGACGTCTAAAGTCGGTCCCCGCATTGAGCACTGAGCTAAGAAATCTAAATTTTCAGCCGCTTGAAGTTGTGTCTCGCTACCGCGATCCACAACGTCAAGGGACTGAAATTTCTGGGTTTTTTTGTGAAATTTATGTCACAACATATGTGTTTCAAGATTGAAAGCATATTTTATTTTTAACAATTGGTTACACAGGTGCTAATAGAGACATAGAATGTCTACTGTAGTCGACATCAGTGTTGTGAGGGTTAGCAAAGGCCACCCTGGAAACTCAAGAATGGTCTCAATTTTAGTTTGATTTTGTACTATTACTACGACGCTGGCCCTTTTTGCTGCGCAAAGCCAAAAGGCAGTATCTGGTGGTCTTCTTGATCGTTATCAAACATTGTGTCTTTATAAAAAAATATTTTATTATAATGATCACTATGCGTGAAAAAAAATTATGTAAAAATCGTAAGACACCTGTATATATAAAAAGACATACTGACCGAAACAACATCTGATGAGACTTCACTTTCTTTAACCTCTGGAAGATATTTGAAAGGATTTGTCTCCAGCTGCTCCAGAAATACTCCTTCCTCAGTAATTTTTCCATTCACCTATAAAAAAACACTTTTCTTAAAGCACATAAGCACTAAAAAGTCGAAAGTGTAGGGCATGTACATTGTACAGCACGTATAAATTTGTAGAAATATCCACTTTGTCACGTGAAAGAGTCTGCCCCCAGACTAATGAAATACAGTACGAGTAGCCGGACATCATGGGGATGACAATATCCTGCAGTAAAATTGGCTGAGGGCTAAAAAATATATATTTGAATAAAAAATTAACTATTTCACACTAAAGTTCGAGCTTTAATTGAGATAGTGTACGTGGGTATTCAACCATTGTCCTACTGAATTGTTTCAATTGTATTTTTCTTCATTTGAAGCTGGACTTGCTAACACAATTTCCAGCTTCAAATGACGAAAAATATTTCTATCTTCTAAATTGAGTTATTTGACTAACTGACAATCTACCACAAAGTATTTCATCCACTTTTCAATCACATATTATTTGGCTTAAAATATGCTTAAAATCGTATATATATGCGGGCATGGCAGGACAAGTGTTAATAAAACAAGAACCTGCGGTTCTGAACATTATTGAGAGTTATTTTTTGCATCAGACTGAAGTTAATATTAAAGAAATATGCCATGCATGTAAAACTGTAATCAAAACAAATATATATTTTCCGCCAAGCACTACTTTAGATTGCAAAAACTTGCTTAAAAATAATTAGATGCACAAGTGCAAGATGTTTGGCAATTGCCCGAGCAAGGCCCACTTCAAATGAATAAGAAAAATAATATTTTAAAATGTTAAGCCACATTTAAAAATCTAGTGGAGAAGTACTTGTCTATCTGCTGAGCATGATACTCCTATGCCGACAGGACATGATGCTCCGTGTCTTGGCAGTCTGATCACTCGAACGTCGTGGCAGAAATACTTTCCACCAAATTGAGCTCCTATGCCAATAGTTTGTGTCAGTTTGTGAATCTGATCTTCCATGTCTAAATCTCGAAAAGCTCGGCCATGTTCATTACCTGTAAATGTCGTAGTAATAAATTATATAGAAATCCTTAACAGTAAAATGATTCTAAAAAAAAAATTAAAGTTACCTGCTAGATAGTCATTCAACTGTCATATCATTGAACATAAAAACGGTTTGTCTAAAAGATAATAATTCAAATAACACTCAAACATGTCAAAGCAGTATTACAGGGAGGGAAAGAAATAAAGTGTGAATCAAATCTAGATGCTTAAAATTTGTATACATATTATGAGTCCAATTAAACTTTTGACGGATGTAAGTTACAGAAACTGCCATCCATAATCCCAGAGTAAAAATTGTCATTATTAGAAATGGCCATTGTACCTTTACCCTTATCCTAAGGTTAATTTATTCAAATTTGAGAGCAAACAGTTGTTTAGGCACACATTTCGTTCCCGATACATGTATCAGTGATTTGATTGACAAATAAATTTAATTGTAAAACTACAAAAGTCGTGATCTGCAGGAAAAAGGTTAATGTAAGTTTGCCATTTCATAGGAATGGCTAATGACAGAGTTTGCCATTAGTAAACATTGTTTGGCTGTACCGGACTGAAGCAATGGCATTATTTCAAGGCCTGCATCGTTGATGACAGGATCTACCGTAATACACCAGAATGTTTGAAATATTTTTTTTGCAACAAATTTTTCATGATCTTCAAATTGAATTAGCAAAGTCAGCTACAAGTGAATGAAAAATGCCTGTAATAGTGTTTTAACACTTACAGAGCTAAAGTGCTTTTTATTGAAACTTAACTGACATTTTTTTCGAAGTGAAATGTCATTCAAATTTACAAAATCAGATAATGCTTATGAACTTGATAGTTATGTCTCATGTTAGTCCAGCCTGATAGCAAAAAGTTGCAATTGTGTTTATTCTACATGTATATGATCCATTTCACAAAATGAGTCAGGAGTCAAGGTTTGACAACCGAAGTTAAGACAAAATAACCTTGATTTGACCTATATTATTTTTTTATTTTTATCCCGGATCCGATTTATTTCGGCTGATAAAATTTGTGCATAGATATAAAAAAAATTAAAATTTCAAAGAATATGACATATCTTCTTTTAATTCTAGGGTTATTTATACTCAATAAGTGATATATATTTATTATTAACATGTTACTTCTTGCATTTACATGTACATGTACTACCAAATTTCATAAAATTTTAGAGCCATAAATTTATTATTAAAAATTTGGGTCAAATGAATCATAATTTTGTTTATTAAGTTTGTTCTCATTTGTATTCACCTAAGTGTACAAAGTGTATAAATTGTCTTTTTTAAACATTTCTCAAAATGACGCAATTACAGGATTCACATATTTTTAGCGAGTAATGCAACATACTGTCTATATTAGAATATGTTCTCCCATACCAAAAGGCATTATCTGCTTACTTTACAGCCTTCTGGCTTTCTAGAGCAGTGAGCATGAATATCTCTGAATATTTAAATTAGCCACTTATTACTCTTTTTTTTAGACCCTATCAAATATTGATTTGCTTCAATTTATTACTAATCCTCATCGTGTTATAAATAACAGAAAAACTAGCAGATCCAGTGACCGTTTGACTACAGACAGTAAATAACAGACAGTAAATAACTTCTAGTACTGGCCCAATTGATATTGACAGACAATAAACCGGCGCAGCGCCTCTATATGTACTGGAATATGGCTGTTTATACCGCTGCAGGCCAGTACTGGTAGTGAAAGTGAGTTAACTGTTTTCCAAACCTTCATTATGTAAGTTATCCAGGTATTTGCAAGAGGCCAGCTTCACTGTTTTAAGATTGAACTCTGCTGATGTTCCTCCGACGACCACTGCCAAGTGATAAGGCGGACAGGCAGATGTGCCAAGTGTCTACAAATAATAATTAGAAAAGTATGTTCGCTATCCAGCAAACACGACACGTTGAAGCAATGACGTTTTAATGCTGGGCCAGGGTGGCATACACGTTGAACCAACATTTGAACATCATTGTTTCAATGTGTCGTTTCTGCATCCCTACCTCCAGGCAACAATATACTGGGAGTTACAATGTAGACTATAAATGATAAGTCATAGGATTCTGCTTCTCAAGATTTACATAAACCTTTTCATTCCAAGGCCAGGCAAGTTAATGCCCAGATACAATATTATGATTGATTCAGACAAGCGGTCTTCCAAGGCAGCTGCCTGCCCGTAAAAGGTTGATATATATATATATACAAAATACCACTTTGTCAAAAATAAAACGCAATAACTCCTTATTTTCCTCATTTTTGACAATTACAATTTCTTTATCATATAAAATTCTAATTCTTTCTTCACAAATTATCACAGGGAAGTTGTGCACTGTACTGTGAAATCTGCCATTATTTTTTATACCAACATGAAACATGTCTCTGTTTTTTGCAACATGCTGAACAAATTTCAGCAGGATACATGCAAAAGTCATTGCGCCAAAAAGAAATGTAAATGCAGACAACATCAACCTTCAGTTGGAATAGCCCACCTTTATCACAATTGTTAAAACAATTTAAAGGCTAGATAACTAACCTTAATTTTCTCATTAACAAATTCCAGAAATCTCTGAGGATTAAGAACGGCTTTGGTCTGTTGGTAGAGAAAAGTTTTATTAGCTGACCCACCCCCTTTAGCAATAAATAGAAAATTGTATTCATTGCCAGGAGTGGCATAGATCTCTATTTGAGCAGGTAGATTGGTTCCTGTATTTTTCTCTGCAAACATGTCAATAGGCGTAACCTGAAAATGCATAGCAAAACAAAGTCAAACATTTTTATTTGGGCTAGAATATAAAAAAATCAAAATACCAGGACAAATATAGAGCAATCTTTCAGTAATCAAACAATATCCATTGTTTCTCAGTTAGAATATTAATGTCTCACAGATTTATATTTTACACTCAATCCATCTTTGAATACATTATATTATACATGTACTAAACTTTTATGTAACTATTGACCTTGCAGGAGCCTTAGGGCAACAAAATAATTACAGGTGCCTTTTCTTTTTGTGTTTTTCTAGGAATATCAATACAAATAAATTATCTTTATTTGAAGATTGAAATTGCAATACAAAGAGGAGAATTGAAAATATATATTAACTGTTTCTATTATTAGGCTTAACCCTGTATAATCCATAGAAACCAAAGGGTTTTTTCAATTTGCAATCTTTATAAATGCCTTAGTTTGCTCTTTCCACTTCAATTGAATACCAAAGTTATGGATCTATGATCTTTAGAAAATTTTTAAATCTTTCAGTGCGGGGACTAGCTTTATACATCTACAGATGTAAGACTGTGACATATAAGGACGGTCCCCGCGCAGAAAAAGTAAAATAAGTTATACCTGTGAATAACGTAGGTTTTTACTAGTATAGGTGTTATAAACACCACATGAAATAGCTTCTTCATCACTGCCCTCTGTCCACACAAATTGACCTTTCTTACCTGAGAATAAAACAAGTACAGAGGATAAGGGTTAAATTTAAAAATTTCAAGTAATTCAGGTAATCATTTAACCCTTCAAGCCCTCACGATGCATTAATCCTCAAAGCCCTGAATTAATTTGTAAAAAAAAACATCGCAACCAAAGGGTTTTTTTCACCTTGAAATCATTATAAATGTCCCAGTTAGCTTTTTCCGATTTATTTGAATACCTATGTCATGGGTCCAGGGTCATTATAAATAGTTTTATTTTTACAGTGCGGGGATCGACTGTTGGTTCAGACTAAAGTTGGTCCCCGCACTGTAAGGATTGACCCTTCTTAGCTCAGTGTTCTGAGGGTTAATTTTAAGAGTTTTTCTGGGAACCGTCTTATTGGCATCCAACTAGCTCCAGGCTGGCAAACAAAGGACTGATTTGGGAATCCAGATTGAGACTACAGCAATGGATTCAAGAGCTCTCTGATTGGTCATATAAGAGAGTACTCTTATGCAGCCAATAATAAAACAGCTGCTCTATGATTGGGCAGAGAACTTAGTATGTGATTGGATACTTTTGGATCCCTGTTTTGCACAGGAAAGCAGCTAAGAGTACTGTGGAAATTTTGTCCACAGCTTATAGTGTGAAAGGATAAAACCAACAGCCAAGCCTACAGCCTAATCATATACATTCAGTGAACTAGACAAATCCTGTTGCATTTTGTCTGCACTGACTGCAATGAGAAGCTGAGGGGAATGACACAGTAAATAAAGCTACAAACAAAACATAAACCCACCTATATGGATCTCAATCCAAATAGGTAACACAGTGTACTAAAAACACTGTTTATCAGTTATTCCTGTATTTCTTATTTTGGACATGCATGTATGAAATTAATGCGTGTCCTAATTTAATTTGCCAAACACTTTAACTCACCTTTATCTACTGCAAGTCAAGAACTGCGACAGCGATTCAAGTCTTGTAGTAAATGAAAATTTCAAGGTAAAGGTAAATTCAAACTTGGGAGGGTTAATATTACATTCCCTCACCATATTTATATACCACAAAGCTTCTAATAAATCAAATTCAGAGAATTAAAATTGATAAATCAATGCCAATAAGACGGTTCCCAGAAAAACTCTTAAAATTAACCCTCATAACACGGAGCTAAGAAATTTAAATTTTCAGCCACTTGAAGTTGTGTCTCGCTACCGCGATCCACAACTTCAGGTGACTGAAAATTTGTGTTATTTGTGACATTTAAGTCCCAACATATATCAGTGTTTCAAGATTGAAAGCATTTTTACTTTTTAACAACTGGTTATCAGAGATTATACAGTTTCTAGTGAAACACAGAATGTCTACCGTGGTCAACATCAGTGTTCTAAGGGTTAAGATTATCCTAAGTAACTTTTTGTTATTTGCATTAGAAAAATTAAGATTTATCTTAATTTTTCTAATGGAAATAAGAGAAAAGATACATCTGTTATCTTAATTTTAAGATTCTTAGTCCCACTCAGAATCGTAAAATGAAGATTACTGCTATCCTAACTATATTTCATTTCTCTTAGAAGAGTTAAGATAAATCTTACCTTTCCCAATGGAAATGAGAGAAAGCTAAAGATTATCTTAATTTTAAGATTCATAGTGGGATGGGCCTCAGGAAAAAAGTGCCTGTCAGATTTCCACTAGGAATATGATTTCACATACATGTAGAATGACTTTATTTTCAAACTGCATTTGCAAAATTCTAAAAAACATTCTGGAAAAACTGTATTCCTAAAAAAACCGCCAGAGTCTGCATAAAAACAATAAAATCACATCCCTGTTGAGCCTACCCATACTGATAGCAGTGAAAGTGTGAACGTACCAGTACCCGCAGTGTAAGTGTGAGTCCAGTGTTTCATCTAGCTATTTCTAACATGGCGCAGCGCATGTTGCCATTTGTGAGCGCCATGTTGCCCTTCACGAACGCCATGTTGACCTTTATGTGTGCCATGCTATTCAAATGGTGAAATGCCTCTTTGAGCTATTGTTGTAACATCATATTCAACCCACACAGGCCATTATGACAGTGGAAAACATCCCAGTTACTGATATTGCGCATTCACACCTATGCCGCAATATTGTCTATACGGCCTGTCTATACATAGCAGTAAGAACTGGCGACGTTTACATAATTATCTTATTCAGTTTGTACCCTTAATTGGGGAGGGTGGGTGTTGGAAATGCCTAACCACGTCAACTGTATGGGTGTCCGACGTGCATGATAAGGTGCCCCTGATGATAGGTGGCTCCACGCCCCTTCTGAATCCTAGATGAAAAACTGAACTGTCTCACACATACTTATGGCAAACTATGAACCTACCCCATACACATGGCAGTTGACGTGTGAGCCTACCTATACAGATGGCAGTGAAAATGTGAACCTACCCATACAGATTGCAGTGCCAGTGTCCTGACAGCCCGGAAGCACCATTCCTGCTGCTATATTAGCATTCTTCAAAAATTCCAGGGCCACATAGCGGTCATTCTCTGAAGATTCAGGGTCTGAGAGGATATTGGAAAGTTGCTATAATAATTAAAACAAAGAATATTCAGAGCTTCAAAGTAGTTAACTCAATCAAACAAATAATCAATCAATCAATCAGTCAATCAAACTTCTATAGCGCTTGAACAATCTTCAAAAACTGAGATCAGAGGTGCACAAATCCTTAGCTTGAATAGTGTGAAATTACAGGACAAAGGACCTAGATCGGTAAACACGGCAAAGCAACTAGAATACATTCAAGTAATTTCCGGAATGCTACAATGGTTTGGACATACATGTACCGTATCGTCGCCTCAGAGCTAAATGATCCTATCTGCCACTCTAACGAGTGTCAGATAGGATCATTTAGCTCCGAGGCGACGGTATGTACATGTATGCCACAATCATTGCATTAAGAAAAACCTGAAAGAACCGCTAGTAGACTTCTGGCAGTCCATGGGGGTTAATTGCGAGCCACTGGTGGCTCGAAGTCTTTTTAGCAGGTGTGTACGTCTTTTTAGCAGGTGTGTACGTATTCTACTTTGCATTGATTACCCCTAAACATTTTAAGTGGTGTAAGCCTTAACCCTTTCAAACCTGACTTTACCATTGTCATCTTCATCCACTACAAGCCGCGAATTGCTGCAGCAATTCTCGACTTGTAGTGGATAAAAATGATTTGAAGCTGGTGAGAAATGAAAAAAATATACTGTCATTTTTAAAACGGTTCCAGGAAAATTTTCGTTCTAAAACCACTAGGTTTCAGGAAAGTAAGTCTGTTTTCATGGATGTAAAATGATGCTTTAATGCATCGTGCGGGCTCAAAGGGTTAAATAATGGGGTTCAATCTATCTCCTCTTTCTCAATGTTTCATAGCAGTGCAACGTTATGTTCATCTTCAAAGCTCAGTATAATAGCATCGTTGTGATAACCCTTGTTCTGCTGAATTGCTTCTATTGTATTTTTCATTCATTTGAAGCTGAAATTGCTAACGCAATTTCCAGCCTTCAAATGACCGACGAAAAATATTTCTATTTTTCGCAAATATACATAGATCTTCTAAATCGAGTTATTTGACTAGCTGAGCATCTCCCACAAATTATGTTATCCATTTCAGTGACATATTATTTGGTTTAAAATCTGATTGAACCGTATAAATATATACGGGGGTAGAAGGACAACCTTTGGTTAAATTTGAACTGTTCTTGGCATTTCATTGAAAAGATCCCACTGGGCACACGACGTTGTTGCAATGTTGAATCAACGTCAATGACGTTCATTCAACGTCGCAACAACGTCCTGTGCCAAGTGGGATGCCCAATGGCTCACTAGCAGCTAACATAAAACAACATTTTTTAATTGAATTTTCCAAGTCTTATCAACTATTTGAAAAAAAACAGCAAACATGACGAGTTCACCCAATGTTGGTACGATGATGGGCCAGCGTCATAGACGATGGGTCAACATTGTACCAACATTGAGATATTGTTTGTTGTTCACTGGGTACATACCTGTAGATGTCCGGGTCTGAGCAAGTGAGCCACATCAATAAAGGCTTGTTCTGTTAGCATGGTCAGTGCCTCGGGTGCCACCTGTAGCACTTTTTTGCCACCAGCGTCTACATTCTGGACAAAGTCCTCTGAAAACGAACAAAATTTTCACAATTATTTGAACCAATGTAATCCTAATAAATGCCCATATTTTAAAAAACACTCACTCCCCTGATGGTAAAATAAAATCAATGACCATGGTACACTATATAGCTATTAAAAAACTACTCTAACAAGTGCCCACTTCCCCTCTGGCCTCTTTCTAGCATAAATATGGTAATTAATCAGTTATCCTAATTTATCAAATTTAACTTATTAATTATAACTTTATCTCAGAGAGCTCTTCCATTATTACTGATTGATGCCTATTTTTTGAAAAAAAAAGAAAAAATTCAGATCAGATATTGCACATGTTGCTTACAAAACTAAAAATGAGATTATTCACCAATTATTTCAAGAAAACAACAAGAAAGGCGTCGGTGATTATCTTCCGTTGCAAAACTACTTTGCAAGGACAGAGATATTAACAACTAGATTCCATAATGCCTTGGACTGTGGGCTGGTCGAGGCATAACAATTGGAATATTTTAGTACCCGAAAGTTTTTCTTTTCTTTGGCATAACATGGACCACACTTCAGTGCATGTGAAATATTACAAGAAAATGTTCACATCTTGAAAGCAAGCTGCAACCCAATAAGAATGTTTTAAATAAGTTTTTACTTGTTAGGCATTTCCAAGGTATATCAGGATCTTGTTTCGGTTCAAGAATGCCCTGATAAAAAAATGGTTTGCAGCTGGCTTCTCTGCCTTGCGTCTGTAAGAAGGTCCTACACTTCTTTTGTCTGAGCAACAACTGACCAATCTTCCGCAGCATTTTTATATCCTCTAGAAGCATGGAAAACAGAAAAATTTAGGATTATTAAACTGGTAAAATTAAAAAATATAAGACTACAGTCTGTTTCACCAGGGGCCGGTTTCTGTATCGTACTTAAGTAAAAAATGAGGTGGGCTGGTTTACATAGCATACTTGACAGAAAAGTTAACTTTTTACTTAAGTATGTTATGGAAATCGGCCACAGGGGCCAGTTTCTGTAACATACTTCAGTACAAAATTAACACCTTTTTACTTAGGTACGATACAGAAACTGGCCCCTGATCCTGGGAGTAGCTTTTTTCAATTCTCTCAAATGCTGATTGAAAATTTTAAACCAAAATTTTTCTCAGATCATGTTTTCATCTTCCCCCAACATCCCTGAAAAAATTTTCTCTGATCATTTTTTCATTTTTCCCTAACAACACTGAAAATTTTGTGGATTTTTCTTGTGTATTATCAAAGTTAGACCATTTGACATGTAATTAATTGTCAAAATTACAGCTCTCTTTAACACCATTACTGTGAAACAATAATTCTATTACAATCCGAATGGTGTTATTTACAAATACACAAGATAATTCTACGAAATTTTCAGCAATGTTAGGGGGAGATGACAAAATGATCAGAGAAAAATTATGAACATTTTTAAACCCCTCAGTGATAATTTTTTTAAAATTTCAGATCCGATTAAAATGGATAAATGTATTTTGTTTAAGGGGGCCACCATTCAAGCTCCGGGGGGGGGGGGGGAAGGGGATTGAAATATTTTAGAAAAAATATTTAGAGACTGAATTTTCATGAAATAAATAATTGTCTGAATACATGTCGTAGCCTAAATAAATCTTAAACGGTTAAATGCACTGGCCCTCAGATCCAATTAAAATGCATAAATGTATTTTGTTTAGGAGGCCACAATCCAATCTCCAGGTGGGGGGGGGGGCTGAAATATTTTAGAAAAAATTCATAGAGACTGAATTTTCATGAAATAAACAATTGTCTGAAAAAATGTTGTAGCCTGAATAAATCTTAAATGCACTGGCCCTTAAAAAAATTTGCCTCGTGTCTCGTGGCATCATTAAATGGTACACCAATTTTTTAAGCTTAGCTTTGCATGTCACCTTAACCACCACATCTATACTAAGCCTAGTAAGAAATATAACTTTGAAGTGTAGACAGAATTTTTTTTTTGCGAAAGTGAAATAAATATCAGAATATTTAATAAATAGACTGAGCGAAATAAATATTTTGCTGAGGCAGAGTGTGAACTTAAAATTTGTGTTTCAGTTGCATTCACTTAAAATCGCTAGTGCACTGAGCAAATTGCAGTGCAGTAGGGCCTAACAATCATAGTAGTTGCTGAATTATTTCTGTAGTAGCTATATCTACCGGTAGTTATTTAAAAACCTCTATCAACATGATTAAGACCGTCAGCTGTGAAAAAAACTTTCAGTGGGTCAAAATGAAATAAACCATCGGTAATTCGTACCATTATACACAAAGCTATCGGATTTTTAATCCTGATGTGGGACTAAAATCATGCTGAAAATGGAAAAACATTAAAAAATCCTGTAGGCCCAAGTGCCTAGGCCCTATGGGACTACCTAGTCTAGGCATAGGGTATAGTTTAGCCGTTAGAAGGGCCAACATTACGAATATGGAATCTACATTATATAATAGTGGAACTTACTAATATAATCTTAGGCCTAGACTACACATTTAGGCATACTTTAGGGAAAATACAGACTCTGAAGTTTGAATATTGAATAGGGCCTATATTATATTCTAGTTATTGTCCAAAACAAAAAAAAATAAAAAACGCAGTAGGCCTACTAGCCCTATAGCTTATACAATAGCCTAGGCCCAGGGGAAAAAATTCGTCATTTTTAACCACTAGCCAGCCGGGCTAGTGGAACTAAAAATCCACTAGCCCTTATGTTTTTTTAATTGCCCTTACTAGCTTAATGTTTTTATGAAAAAAATTAACAGACTATGGGCGATATGGCTGAATCACTGGTTAATGACTTTTTCCCCTTCTGACCCATCTTCCTTAGGCTTCGCCTAAGCACCAGGTGGGCATTTTAGCTTTAATCTTCTTTCATATCGTGTATAGGGGCTATTCAAGGTAACTGAACTTGATATGTAGACCTATTAACAAAGAAGTAGGGAAGTCTATGGAGCTCTAGCCTCTATGGCATCATGACACAGCAAGGCATACAATATCTGGGATAAAAAGGTTATTTCAGGTGTATTTTAGGCCTTTTCTGGGGGTGTAATTTAGTTTGTGTTAGGCATTTTAGCATCGTTAGACCTTCTTAAATCTTAACACCACTATGCCCAGCTACTCACATCGTTTCTGCGCCGACATACATGCGCCAGCGGCAGCCCTATGTGTGACTGAAACTGGAGTATTAGCCACAGCTTGTATTCACATAAAATTGCGAGACGTTTTTGCAGACGTTTTAAATTTTAGATTAATGCTTGATTTATCAGGCCAATAATGTTTTAGAATCGGCAACAATTCAAGACTGCATCTATTCACCCACAGCTCGTTGCGTAATGAAATATTGTCAGCATGCATGTATGTCAGCAGACTAGATAAATGATCTTCTTGATCAGCGCCATTTTGAACTGTGAAATATCGATGAAACGAATGTTGGGAACCACGACGCATTAAGTGACGCTGTGGGCTGTCATGGCTACCGCAGATCGGGCCACATGCAATACACGAGCCTGCGCACCGCTGATTGACCAGGCCATAGGCTTACTGGTCAGTAGTTTGTTTAACAACTTGGTGAACGTGATTTTTTTGTCCACGTGTGTCAGCATCAAACTTGATTCAGTTGCTCACTTTTTAGTGTACCTAATCTTGAATTATGTGCGCTTCTGTGCTCCTCAAACGTAAAGGCTTCTGATACACACAACCACGTGTGAGCCGAAACAACTCTCTGTCTATAGCGCGCCACGACGACGACGCCTGTACATGGTGTGCGGCGCTCTGCAGTTATGCGTAAAATAACCACACATGATCTGCGGATCACACAAGGAATCAGTCGCCAGCAGGGCTAGTGACATGCTGATTTACAATCGCCCTTACATAATTCTTGTCGCCCATGGCGACCGGGCGTATGCGAATTTGCATCCCTGTAGGCCTAGAACATATTTTTATAGACCTTTTTTATGATGTGACATATTGTAGTAGACTGAACTATACCCAAAGTCACATTAAAAGTGATCTACCAGAACCGTATGTTTTTCGCTGATTGCTCAGTCAATTCTCAACAGATTTTCATAAAATTTTGCAAACACTATTTTTCAAAAGAAATCCAACAGCCCTGAAAATTTCATAAAATTACATAAAAAGTTGCTCCGAGCTATTGAGCGACAGCATATTTGGCAATTTTCTTAGCCCTGGGTGAGAAGTTTGTCTTCCTCCAATAAGTCAGTGATTTTGCAATCTACTGCAGAATATCTCTCAACACTGGAATTTTCAGACTTTTGACTGTATTATTCTCAGACGGGGCACCTGTCTGGCACTTCGTTTCCAGACGGGGAGCTGGGTGTTGTTTATAGACTCCAGAAATTCAAACAAAATGGCCGCCTTTTATACTGTTCATACCAGCTCGATTCAAATTTTCATTTGTTTATATTTTCCTGATGAGACCTTGAAAACTTATTAACGGTGGAGGCCATACACTTTTTCAGCGTCACAAATTGATTGTACACCACTAGACAGTCAGATGAGGGTGTGCAGACATTACACTGGTGCCTCGCCTGTTTTTTCAATAGGCAGCTTGTCAACCGGGGGCGGGACCGGTTGTTGACTACATTATTCTATGATCCAGAGGCATCTGAGAACAGACCTGAAAAACAACCACGATTTTTGTCGTGTATTTTTGTCTACCCCTCATGTATACAATGGAGCATTAAAGCCACCATTTCTATGGAATTGCTTAGTTTTTTTGGAAAACATGTTCCAAGTACCAGGTGAGTGAATAGTTAAAATTTGATGGATTTCTGAGAGAAAAGAGAGCTGTAATTTTGAAAATGTATTACATGCCAAATTGTCTAACTTCACTAATACACAAAAAAATCACCCAATTTTCAGGGATGTTGGGAGAAGATGGAAAAATAATCCATGAAAAATTTTGTTAAAAAATTTTGAAGAGCTACCGAGCAAATTGGAAAAAGGCTAGCGTTACTCCCAGCCCCAGGATCTATTCTAAGTCTAGGCCTGGTGCACGAAAAGTGGTTAAATTGGTTAGCATCTGTATAAAAAAATATTTATATCCGTGATTTGGCCCAAAATCTACATAAATAAAGCCACATATATGTCAACTGATACAGTTATAGACTGTATTCTTAAAATGTATTATCTTACAGTGTTTATACAAACTAATTGTAATCAGTAAACATGGTCAGCTAGCGGACGGACCTGACACATATTAAGATATCTCCCTGAAAGCAATATGAAATTTACATAGAAAAAATGTTATTACTGAAAAAAAACCTGCTTTTAAATGGTCTATTTAATGATGTTCCATTGAATTTAATACTAAATTGTAACTTTGTTCGCACATTTGTTACATAATCTTACAAAGTCAGCCGGATACAGGGAATTATCAGTCTGATTTAAAAACGAATGTCAACTAGGTACAAATATTATTCGATAGATAAGATAAAGCATATTCTGTACACAACTCTATGTGAAGGTATTTGAACAAATACATATGTATTCCTTAACCAGCCATTAAAGATCAGCTACATAGTTTGGTAGGAATATCTATATAACATCTAAGTGATCTGAACCCGAGTAAATGGTCTTTTATCACCCTTTACACTGTAAATTCACGTTATGATATCTAATATAAATGTAGGTTTTGAAAAACACAAATATATCTTAAAATCCAAAATTGTGATATATTGCTATTTTAATAATCTAAATTGATTCACATGGTGCTTGAATACTTTGTTGATGGTAAAAACATTATCTGTCAAATACCAGTGCTTGATAAAGAGCGTAGATTAGACTTTATAAAATCGTGTCACGTCCGTCCCCCTGGAAACTAACTTTGTTGTTGCCGAGTAGAAAACAGTTCTAAATATAATATGAACTATTTTAAAATATGTATTTAACATAAATTATTACATTGCAGCTTTATTCCACTATGATCCTAATAGTTTATTCAAGATTTTACGTGTAAATACATATTATGGGGGACGGACGTGACAGGGTGGGGACGGACGTGACAGCCATATTTGTGCTATCTGCCAGAAATCTTCTTAACATTTATCCATTCAAAGTGGCTATAATTAACATATCACCTGAAGACTACATAAGCACAAAATCGTCAAGGACAAATATTTCTACTTCCTTGATTTTCACCGGGGGAGACGGACGTGACAGATTTTTTTTGTGAATTTTGCCGTCTAGACACCCCTATATCTAGCTAAAACTTTATTTGTATACATATATTTTTATATCTGCTGGTCATATATTATACATATTATGCCATATAATAAAAACAAAATATAAACTATTATGTGATAATTAATAATTTTAGGTGATTAAATAAATAAATAAGTCAAAATGCCTGAAAAAACGTTACAAGGATATCGTTTTACATTTCAAATGAAACTGACCTAAATAATTGAGCTAGATGCACATGGTATACCTTAAATTGAAGGTATTTTTATGTAGTGTTATATAGGATTTGCTGTCTAATGTAATAATGCACAATTTTTATATAACAATGATATAAAAAAAAAATTAAAAATTGATGCTAACTCGTAACAGTGCATTTTTGACCATTTTTGGTGACTTATATGTTATTTTCACTTTTTTTCGCTGATTTAAACTCGCTAAAAAGTGACATTTAGCTCGAATGTATGCCAAAGTTCATTTTCAATCAGTTTAAGTCTGTATTTGATGTATATATTTACAATAATTGCATCCGTAACACAATTTAATAGAATTTGACCACTTTTCGTGCCATAGCCTCACAGGCCTCTAGACCAACGTTACATGGTAACATGTTCTACAGACTAATCTAGGCCTAAGGCTAAGCCTAACGACGTTAGCTGCCTTTTAATTTATATATAGCCTACAGTCTGTTTCACCAGGACCTGGGAGTAGCCTTTTTCCAATTTGCTCGGTCACTCTTTATAATTTTTTAGCAAAATTTATCTCAGATTATTTTTTCACCTTCCCCCAACATCCCTGAAAATTCGGTAGATTTTTTTTGTGTATTAGCGAAGTTAGACCATTTGGCATGTAATAATTTTTCAAAATGACAGCTCTCTTTAACACCATTGCCGTGAAACAAGAATCCTATTACATGCCAAATGGTCTAACTTCCAAAATACACAACAAAATTGCACCAAATTTTCAGGGATGTTAGGGGAACATGAAAAAATGATCCGAGAAAAAATTTGTAAACAAATTTTAAAGAACGACCGAGCAAATTAGAAAAAGGCTACTCCCAGGTTCTGGTGAAACAGACTGTAGGTGCAAAAAATAAGTGGGCAACTGAAAAAGGCCTCTGTCCTAACGCTACTTCAATAACAAATACTCATATTATCGCTCGCCCTCGGGGACAAATCGTCCCCGAGGCCGAGCGATAATATAAGTATTTCGTAATGCTACACTTGAATAGGCTTTTTATACTTAGACTATATAATTTAATTATAGCATGCACGATCTAAAAATAAAACATTTATATAAAAGACGCGCCATTTATTAAATATAATTCAATAGAATGTGAATAGTCTAGAATAGAGAACAAAATGATAAAATAGTATCAACAAAAATACGAGAGAACTGTGTCTGTGGTCTTGTGCTCCGCAGGTCTACAGCGACTCAAAGCCTCCATGGGCCGATGAAGCGAGCATGATAGGATATGTAGGCTATGTGTGGTCATTCCAGATAAAAATGTAGGCCCACGTAAAAACGACAATAGTGGTAATACAAAAATTTGTATTATAGAAGATAATCATGATAAGTATAATTAAAATTATTAATTAATTAATTTTTATAATTTTTGTGCTGCGCATTCATCAGTTAGACTAGATATAGAGACGAAATTCCCGCATTTCCTATTTTTGACATGGTTGTCAATAATTACAAATCAGCACAAAAATTATAAAAATTTGCAGTTCTAGTCTCTGTACATGTTTACATCATATGGTCATATTAAGAACCCGAAATAAAATCACCGATTTTTTGATGATTTTAGCCTGGGCCAGTCCCTTTAAATTACAACTTGCCGATTAATTCATACCATTTCCACTCACGACCCAGTTAAAACCACATTCCAAACCTCATAGAGAAAGTCAGCTGACTTAGCATCTCTTAAATCACATATAATAAGGCCACACCTCGTCTGATAGCAAAGGCGACGGAAACGTCCCTAAACGGCCCTAACGGCCAAATAATATTAACAATTCCGAGACAACAGCCGTCTAATTGATATGTGGCAATAGGCCTACTCTAAGTCAAATCATGAAATATGGATATATAGAAACAGGTGACTTATTTTTGTTCCTGATAACAGTAATGGCAAGGAAACCATAATAGATATAATAGCAACCACTTATTAAGAGCCGATATGTGACATGCTGAAGGTTTGAAAACAGGTGTCGGTGTATCTTGCTAAGCATGTTACTAATGGTCGATGTGTAGATGACATAGCCTAAAGTATACAAATTTGTTGTTGTTTGAGAGTGAATCAAATTCAGTGTTGTGGAGTTTAATTTCGGCAAGTAAACTAGTAGGCCTACTCTGTTTAGCGAATCAAGAACAAGTAATTAAAAAATGAATTTCGTCATCAACATGTGGGCTACATCTTTGAAATGTGCGCTGTTCCAGTGATATTTTGTGCGGCTTGTTTGCCTTCTTCGTTCAATTTTAAGCATATGTGAGCTTATTCTTAATCTTGATAGCGCCTTTATCTACCTTGTCTCGGGGATGTAAAGCAGATATTCTTCTAGCGAGTGGTCGAATTTGAACTTTATGTACTTTCGCAATTTTATGGAGTTTCGGGCTTTGTTAGACCAATCATCTTTGTATTCTTCAAACATAATTTACCTTGTTTGATGACACAATTGCCAATTCCCAAACGTCGCGGTGGTTTGTTCGGAGTAGTAGGCCTAATGACCTGGTGTGAGAGCACGCCAGTGAGTTGTGCACAATTCTCAAATAACAGCCATAGGCAGGGAGATCAAGCCAATCCAGTATTTCAATGGTAGAATTTGTGGTTTAAAAAGATAGGATATTATAGCCAGGGCCCATTTTTCAAAAAGAGGCATTCTTAAAGTTTGTAAGGCATTTCTTAGTAAAACTTGTCATGCAGTTGTTTTCACACAATTCGGATATGCTGATTCTAAATCTGCCCCATGCCAAGCTCTATTTTTAGTTTTTCCCTTTCAAAATTGCAAAACAAAATGGCCGCCAAAATAGCAGATAAAGTCTCAATTATCATGATTATACATCATGTCTGGGTGCACAACGGACATAAAAACTTGACTTTCGTGTTCAAAATAACATTTTTACTTTGAGGAATTTCATGTTCTAAGACCTGGTCAACTATCACGCAAAAAATCCAAGATGGCCGCCAATAATACAGAAAGTACCTTAACGTTTTTCTAAAAGTCATAGAAAGCTGTTTTGGTGGCTAAATATAGGTTTTTAATACCAATAAATCTAGTACAATACAGTAATAACCTCTAACTTTTATATTACATGTAGTTTCAGGGAAAAATCCATGATGGCCGCCAATTATACAGCAAGTGCTATAACCATTTTTCTAAAAGTCGTAGAAAGTTTTTTTTGGCGCTTAAATAGTTTTCTGATACAAAAAAAATACACAGCATAAAAAACTCAACTTCCATGTTACATGTAGTTACGGTGAATGCAAAACATATGATTATTTAAAAACAACACATTAACTATGAGGAAATTGCACAAAAGTAGCATGTGTTACTTTTATCACTGTAGCTACATAGGCTTGCTGTGTATATCTCAGATTTGCATGAATGCCATCATCTTGCATAATGATAATGCTAGAATAGTCACCCTCATCAATATATTGATCATATATTTGTGCAGCTTCGGAATTGATGTAGCGACTCCTTTATAGGACACCATTGGCTACTTTCTCGTGGTCCTAATTCATACTTAATCAAACTAAATGTGATAGTGTTTCATGTTGAGCAGGAAGCTTTTACACGACAGCTAGAACTTGGCAGTTGTCCATCAATGAAGCTCCAACCACAATCTCATAGATGTTTATAATTGTTATCTGGCCAGAGCTGTATTTATTGCTAAACAGGCCTAAAATACAACCGAAACAATATCCACTTTTTGTGGTAGGGGTTATTGACGAAAAGGGATACATTGAAATACTCAAATTGGCTTAAGCTCTAGTTCTGGGTGTTTATGAATTAATTTAAATGTCTTTCTCTTAGAATTGATGTGCTGGTGTTGTGGAAGCCATTGAGACGGTTGAATGGTACAATAAATATCACCAGTTCTAGGTTTACACAGCTAGGCATTGCTTTGATGAGAACGTTTCGAAAGCAGAATAAGCAAGTTTACATCAGTTCCTACGACTACCACATTGTCAGTATCTGACAGTTTGATTGCCGTAATAACATTTAACGTCTTATCATGTAACTCAGTATTGTTCACACTTAAATACCAGTGTTCATTGAATAGTTGAATGGCATTGTACTTTACCAAAAGTGGTGAATTTGAACATTGAACTGAAACTGTATTGCCCTCCTCTCTGATTCTGTACTTTATCTGTTACATATTCATCTGAGATAACATCGCAGTGTGCATGGATATGTTTTTGATGTAGGATACATGTGTCTTGCATAGATTATTAGATGATCAATGTTTATTACAAAAAAATAAAAAAGATAAGTAATAAATAGTCCGTATGAATAATAATTAATCTACTATGTCTGGAGGAGACATATAGTTATTATGGACCTAAATATCCTCACGTACATCATATGATTTTATCACTTTATATATGGTAAGACTTATTGTCTTTAACATTGATACCTCTTCCTGCAAAATAGGGTGGTCGCTTCCATACCACTTAAGACACAACTGAACCTGTTGGGTTATTGTATATTATGCGAGAGGGAGAGCTTATATCTAATTAGAAGCATGCATGACCAGAACCTACTGATTCCTCATACATTCTACCATATCACGACCACATCTAGAAAGTTTCTGTATTTTATGTTAATCTTCATAAAAACATCCTGATCGTGCTACGAACGGTATTATTGCCCCAATTACCACATATTCTGCATCATACCTTGTTTCAATAGTTTACCCAATAATCTTTGGTTCATGACACTCAATAGCTTTAGTTGCCAAGACTAGGTTAGTTACTAACATCTTCTGAAGATAGTGTATGTTCATACTATATTTATAAAATAAATTCATCGTCAGTATTTTCAACATTACCCTAGCGTGTCCTCACCCATCCATCTTATATGCCCAAAACATATATAAGTCAACTTCTGCACCCAATTACAGATTTCCGATATCGTGTAACTGTATTTTATCATAGTTATTGATGGTGATATCATCTTTCTCATTCAAGTTAGGGGAGTAGAAATATGTCTAGCCTACATTACGGTTTTGTGTGGATCTCTGAGCCGATGGTTGGGACTTTATTCGTTCAATTATGTATGAAAACTGTGTTATCAGCGTATTACCAGGCTTTTGTACAGTATCTATTCTGATCATAAATATAAAAATTTAGATGCTACTATTATCATGATTATGTAAATTGTCAATCCGATTGAGAAACATAATTTTTATATGATGTGCACGTTCGTTTTAACCAGCACAATATACCTAGTTACTAGAATCATAAATTGTTAAATTTAAACGACTTCTTATCTCAATAGCAACGGAACATGTATGTGTGTCATTATTGCCATGGTCATGCAGACCACCTTGATGGATTAACTTCATGTTTTGCTTAGCCCTAGTACAGGGCTTGGGCAGGAGGGTGCCACCCGTGGCCAACGCACATTTAAATTATTGCTTTCTTACGGTACTGTAAAAACACGATTCAGGTGGATATCACATAGGCCACATACTAATAGGCCTAGAGCGGATATATGGTGAGCGACAGGTTATCTAGTGCCGGACAGTGATCAACAATCATAAAATATTTTTTGTCAATAGTCTAAACATTTTTACAACATGCCGGATATTACGTTTGTTTCCCTCGGCTTCTAAATATGAAATAATGACTTCATTAAATAAATCATTATTATTACATTGGCCTACGATGTGTCGCTTTCCTGGCGCAACATTGTTTTTTCCCCCATAACTTTTTGAAATATTGATAATAGATGTTATCACGGCTCTAAATTGGTTTCCCGGGTGTGAGAAACCTATATGTAGACACCAAAAACACATCTCCATGTTATTTGGAAGCAAAGTTATAGCACATTGCCTTGCAGTGGCGGCCATTTTGGATTTTGTCCTCTAGCGGCAAACGCACAAGGTGAAATTCAGGGGACTTTAAGTATGTTGCTCAGGTGGGTTTTAATACACCGAAATGATGTTTTTATGCTCATTGTAAGCCAAGCCGTGATGTAAAGTTGTGACATTTTCACTAATTTTGGCGGCCATTTTGTTTTTGAATTTTGAGTAAGAAAAACACAAAATATAGCTTGGCATGGGCAGATTTGGAATCAGCGTTCCCAAATTGTGTAAGAACAACTGCATGCCAAATTTTACTAAAAAATGCCATACAAAGTCAGAAATTTCGAAAATGGGCCCTGACTATTATACCTTCCTGTATCCCCATAAATAGTAACTGATGTGGTTTGCTGTTAGATTCCAAGCATATTTTTCAGGAAAAATGATTCACATTACGGTAAAAGTGAGCTTCAGGCGAGTTAGATTTATTGTAACATATAAGTAAAATTTTGTTGGTAATCATAAAATGCAACTTCTGTGCTACAGAAGTATAGTTATGATGGAACAAAAAGTTTTTTCTTTCTAATGTAGTTTTGTATACTATGGTTTATAGTGTGATTTCATTATTCATATAATTTGTCAGTCATTCCTGTCTGATTTGCTAAGTGTCATGCAGTCGCCAATTGGGATTGTTGTTGTATTATTCCTTACAACTTCTGGCGATTTTTAACTCTTAATGGTCAAACCTGATATATTGAGACAACCTTGATTGAATTATAGAGGTAGAAACATCATGGGATGTGAATACGCTCGTGATTACTTCAAACGTTTTTATTTAGTTATGATGCATATTTTAAATATCCTGTGCCCGTTTTAGTATACACTGGCAAGTCCGATTGTAATGTGAAATTATTATAATTATTATTATTATTATTATTATTATTATTATTATTATTATTATTATTATTATTATTATTTTTATTATTATTATTATTATTATTATTATTATTATTATTATTATTATTATTATTATTATTATTATTATTATTTTTATTATTATTATTATTATTATTATTATTATTATTATTATTATTATTATTATTATTATTATTATTATTATTATTATTATTATTATTATTATTATTATTATTATTATTATTATTATTATTATTATTATTATTATTATTATTATTATTATTATTATTATTATTATTATTATTATTATTATTATTATTATTATTATTATTATTATTATTATTATTATTATTATTATTATTATTATTATTATTATTATTATTATTATTATTATTATTATTATTATTATTATTATTATTATTATTATTATTAATAATCTAATTATAAAAAACAACTGGCGCTAACAGTTTTATCATGTTGCCAGCATTGATACACCACCGACAGACGTGATTCGGGCCGGAAGGCTTAACCAAGGGGGGTGGGTATAAACATATGCTCAGGGTAAAAAAACAGACAACGGTTGAGCTTAGCTGTCAACATCATCGGCAAGTGTAAATATTAATCTATCTTACTGAAATTTCAGCTAAGCTCAACCATGTGCTCGCTATAAGTTATAATCGTAATAGATGAGTATAAAACAAAATGCAACAGAATCGCGAAAAATCTACAGATTTCGTCACTTCAAAAACTGAGTTGAAGCTGCTGCCATTTTCTCCCACGAAATTTACCGTCGACATTGCGTTGCTGCAGTTTCAGGATAAGTGCACCCGAGATCTATTTAAATAGTCGAAAGCTTTGGTCAAATTCTTATAACAAACGTAGAGCGTTTTTGTGTGTGTTTTTTTGCGTTTCAACCAGATTGTACAACACAAATAAATTATGAGATGTCCTACCATCTTTTATAAAGCCTCTTTGTAGAAGATCATCGGTACGGCACACTAATTTTTTGAATGAGAATCTATTTTCAATTACAGATTCAAAAACTTTCGCAAGAGAGGAAATCAGAGAAACTTTCCGATAGTCGAGCTGTGGATCTGACTTATAATCCTTTTTATGAACTGGGTATAGGCCTATCAACCCGTGTGCGGCATCTGCATAACCTGTCAAATCAAAAATTGTATTGGATAATGTTGTCAGTAAAGGTGTGAAATATTTAATGTCCAAAGAATATAACTCAATCGGAATTCCGTCAATTCCCGACGCTTCACATTTTCTCATTCCACTTAAAGCTTTCTTTTCAATTGAATTTTACCATTGAGAATGTCATTCTATATGTCGTATTTATATCTATCGATAGGTGTTTTGTTGTTTAGTTTTGAATTTTGTATTTGCGTTTTTACCGGTAGGTGGCTCACACTGGATAGTGTACAACTTCAATTTGAGTGTATAAAAGCACCAGTAGGCCCTACCCAGCAAACACAAAGCATTGGTATAACATTTGCACAACGTCGTCAAGATCCATAAAATGAGAAATATAGTCCATTTATTTAGTTTACACATAGCTTTATGAGCATTTTCCACTTATATTACATGTGTGTACAAACTATAACGATATACATGCATGTATTTCAAAGAGTGAACCGTTGTAAACTTGAATGTACGAAGGCAGAAAGGAACATCTTAAACAATTTTTGATTACATTAGTGCAATTAATTTATACATCGAAGGATATTGAAAATAATATTTAACACTTACATCGCAAGAAGCGATCTTGGACGTCAGATTCTAAAGTCGATCCCTGAAAGACTAACATATTTATATGAGTGTAGACCCATAGCTTAGGTATTCAAATGAATCGAAAGAGCTAGCTACGACATTTCTGATAATTTCAGATTGAAAAAAATCCTTTGGTCTCTATGATTTGTATGCAAATATTTCAGCGTCTTAAGGGTAAAATATGATTATAATATTATTGGTCAGTGTCATTAACCCGGCGGTGTAACCAATGAATCACCCCCCCCTCCCCTCTCTTCTAATAAGCATGATACTAGCAACCACAAATTAGCAAAACATAAACACAGAATAATATCCAGAAAAGGATAATCCAGGCCATGCCGATGTTAAAAACTTATTGATACCTCATTGGTGGAGCAGCATTGAATCAACACTGGGTCCATGTATTTTCTTGTCTGGGAAGAATGTGGGAGTAGGCCTACACAGCAAATACAGCAAGTATATTGTCAGTTTAATATTGGTCCAACATCAAAAATTCACCGTAATCAGTCCTATTTGTATTACTTTTCCCGAAAACCCAGCGCTGGTGATTTTAATGTTCATTCATATTTAAATGGCTGAGGGGTAAAGTGATCCAAGTCCACATTTTTTCATATTCCAATACAATGCTTTAATGTTAAATCAATTAAAAACATTTATTTTTCGTTCCTAATTAAACTTCGTTACATCAATAATTATGCATTTGTGTTTATTATTCAATCATACTAGCAGGTATATAGTTATTGGTGTCGTAAAACCCATTTCTGGCAATTTTTAATTCATTTCATTTTATAAATAAACTTTTAAAATCAAGAAACTGCCTAATGTCTCATCATCTTCCTGCAGTCAAATTTTGTAAAGATTAGAAAAACATAGACTGATCTAATTTAAGGGGTGTTTTAAAACATATTAGCTGTCATTTTTCGCATGGCTTACATATTTTAGTAGGCCTATATTACTTCCAATTATAATAAACTTTCCTAAAATGACATAAGTAGGAAAAATTCGAATTTTAGACTTGGATCACTTTACTACCCCTTGGATATATCAAGTATATCAATTATAACCCAGCAAACACGAGACGCTGAACCAAGGTTGGCTTAGTATTGGCCTACCGTCTTCAACGCTGGCCCAATTTAAAGCCAGCATTGGTTCAACGTCTTGTGTTTGCTGGGAATAGTATTATTGATCTTTAACCTCTCAGCCAATCAATCTACTATCATCCAAGCAAACACTGGTTTAATAATGAACCACCGTCCACGACGCTGGAACCACATTACCTCATTGATTAAACTGACATTGCATTTAAAGAATCGCCAGCAAACGCCCAGATCCGAAACTATGCAGCTGTTACATGTCGGAGAGCGCTACCAAAGAGGACTTACGGCCATCCACGTACGAGAAGCAAAATCAGTCACTATTTCTCCAAAAGGTCCCCGCATTGAAAATATCAAACAATTTACAATGGCGTAGACCCATATTATAGGTAGGCCTATTCAAATGAATTTTAAAGAACTAACTAACACATTTATGAAATTGAAAATAACCCTTTGGTCTCCATGGTTTATACAAAAATAATTCAGTGTTATCAGGGTTAATCCGAGTATCCACCGCAAATGATGAACTCTTCTTCCGATTGTGGACCTGCTACGAAACATGGATTTTTCATAGTCGACACCAGATTGGTCAAAACGTTCAGCAGGTGTCACTGTATATGTTTACAGCTGAACAGTCTGTCTGATGAAATGATGAAAACTACTTGTGATGATCTTGTATCCATTAGTTTTGTTACAAGCAGAGAAGCACGCAATTAAATTTTCAGAGAAGTTGCACGCTGCAGAACAAAATTACATTAATCCAGTCTGCTGGGCCGTTTACGATGTAAGCCTTCTTTTTTTGTTTCCAGACCGCGGGGAGGGACGTTTACGACATACACTTTCTTTTTTTGTTTCCAGAACGCGGGGAGGGACGTTTACGATATGTACCTTCTTTTTTTGTTTACAGAACGCGGGGAAGGACTTTACGATATAGGCTTACTTTTTTTGTTCTCAGACCGCGGGGAGGGACGTTTACGATATAGGATTCCTTTTTTTGTTCCCAGACCGCGGGGAGGGACGTTTACGATATAGGCTTTCTTTTTTTCTTAGAACCTTGGCATGCCTCATCTTTATTCTTTTCACAATATCAGGTGCAAATCGATGCATACTGGTATCATGAACTTTTAAAAGTCCTTCAATTGTTTTCACTTTCCTTTTTGTATTTATGTAATGATATATTTTAGTTTGGCTTTGAGAAACAATTTTCACAGTTCCATATAATAGTTCAGATAGGTCATGGTTGTCTGCTATCGCAATATTCTCGGGCTTTAAAATTGATTTAGGTTTTTGCATTCCGATCTCATCATCATTTCGCTTGGTCTGTAAAAGTGTCCAGATGTGGTAATCTTGGACCATATACTATTAATGATCCACAGAGGATCGTTCGGCCAATTGTTTGGGAAACACACACGGTGTAAAGTGTATTGTGATATGTTTGTTTGGGTTATTTGTGACAGTAAGACGGGTAATGTACCATATCTCTCATCTGGCACCACCACCTCATCCAGGTCTGTCATTATAATATAATCTGATCTGTACATGTAGCGATATAAACAGTCGTTACTTAAAACAAAATTACCAAAGAAAGGTTCGTTTCCTAGTTTCTGTACAAGATGATGATACCAGTTATATAAATATAACAGGGCATCTTGTTGAAAGCTGTGTATGTAGGGGTCCAGTATAGCAGAGCTGGTGTGGTTGTATAAAACCACCAAATCAACACCTAATACCACCATCTCCACAAGTTGATTGATGTCATCAAATCCATTATAAAGCTGTCCAATACAATACAATAATGATATGATGACGAGGACCTTTGTAGTTTACTTGATCATTTTCCACCTTCAGCATATTGGTACGTGCATCACATCGTGTTAAGGTTAGAGACACAGCTGTTGGTACTCGTTCGTCATAATGTTCTATGACACAGGAGAAAATAAGTCCAATCCTTCTAAAACAAATAATATATCGTTTCATGTGAGCTTATTATTTGGAAAAATGTGCATGTTTAGACAGTAGCTCAACATTTTTATTTAGTCGGCTTTCCAGTTCAAAACATGCAGAAAGTAGCAAAATAAAACTATCATTATTATTCAATAACTAAATGTTTTGGAACATGTTATCAATTTTGATTGACAGCAACAGGTCGGAACGACCTCTACGGGGTTCTTCAGCCATACAAGTGACATAAAATTATATAATAATATATTATAACAGTATAATATAAGACCAACTGTTTACCACTTATAGATGTTGGCAGTTCAGTTCAGTAAATTTATTTGACATATAAAACCAAAGTAGTACATAATCAATTGGCATAGTTATCATGTAAGACAACGTAAATTAAAATTATATAATAATATAAAACAGTATAATATAAGACCAACTGTTTACCACTTATAGATGTTGGCATAGTTATCATGTAAGACAACGTAAATTAAAATTATATAATAATATATAACAGTATAATATATGACCAACTGTTTACCACTTATAGATGTTGACATAGTTTTTTTTTTTATATAAACATATTTATTTCAGGTGGATTGCCCAAATAGCGCATTAAGCACTAGACGAGGGGTTCTCCACATATACATAACATTTATGTACAATACGAACAATACAATACAATACGAACAATACAATACAATACTGTACAATACAATACAATACCTTAAAATACAATACAATACAAAACATTAATTTAATATTCAGCAAAATGTCACGTAAAAAACTATTTCATTTAAAGCAGCAAACACAGATCGAAAAAACATCGTAGCTCAATTTTACTCGGTTATGGATAAGGTAAATTATATTATATTATTATGTTGACTAAATGTATCAGAGTTTAAAATGAAATTTTGTGTGGCTCTGAAAAGAAGAATATTTTCTTCCGAAGATAAATCTTTGGATCCAAAAAGTAAAATTTTAATATATGCATCTTTGTCTAAAATTGGTAATGTAGCCGGATGTAGAGTAGGAGCGATGATATTTCTAATTGCAACCAGTAGTCTCTCTCGTTGAGCAGCATAGAGGGGGCAGTCCAGGAAATAATGAGGAACAGTCTCATGTGCTACGCCACAAGAGCATCTAGGAGACTCAACAAAGCCAAAGGGAAAGAGATGAGCAGATAACTGTGACTGTCCGAGACGCAGACGAGTGTGCCAGATGGAAGCTGCTCGTAAACCTAAATAATAATGAGGTGGTGGGCGTTTATAACCATATTTGTCTTTTATGCGTCGCTTAAAGAGAGATAACGAATCTAAGTTTCGAATACTGTAATCCAAACTGTTCCAGTACCTAATAGATGAAGGAAGAAAATAATTTTTAAAATATGAAGTTCTACAACGTGGCACCCTGATGTTATTAGCGCTTCGTGTAGCATATCTAGTTGAGCTAGCTGTTGGTTGACAAATTTGGGACAAATACAATGGTGATAGCCCATGAACGATCTTAAACATATAAATTAGTTTATGCCACTTCCTTCTTTTAAAAAGGGGTTCCCAGCCAAGTTCTAATAAGAGTTTTTCGGAGTTGATTTGTCTCATCCCACCAGTACATATCCGAGCAGCCTCCATCTGCACACCCTCAAGTCTGTCTGCTAAATATTTAGGACAGTTGTCATATATGACGTCTGCATATTCTATTATGGGTCTAATATGGTTAATAAATAGTCGTTCAAGTGCTTTTCGGGGTAGAGTATATTTCAGGCATCTCATTATGTTTACTATTTTCCCTGCCTTACCAAGTATGTAATTTATGTGGTTTTCCCATGTTAAAGATTTATTTATTACTAATCCGAGATGACAGTGCTGGTTTACTTCTTCGAGTATAACTCCATTAATAGTTAGATGTGGGTGATGTAATAGTTTACGCTTTCTAGTCAGTGTCAATGCTAAGCTTTTTAAAGCATTGAATATCATAAGCCATTGGATAGACCAGTTAAGTAAGGATTGGAGATCAGAATTTATCTTAGTCGCTGACACAGCCGGACTTGAGTCTACAATTTCTATGAGGCAAGCATCGTCAGCATATAATTTAATAGCACATGCTAAGTTTATAACCATGTCGTCCAAGTGCACAAAAAAGAGTAAGGGTCCTAAAATAGATCCCTGTGGTACACCAGCGTCCACAGGGAGGGTCTCCGAATGGTGACCATCAAGTACAACGCATTGTACTCGCTGATGAAGATATGATGAAATCCACGTGAGTAAATTTCCAGAAATTCCTTTCCGCTTCAGTTTAAATAGAACACCTTTATGCCATACCTTATCAAATGCCTTTGATAAATCTAGGAAAACAATTCTCACATCTTTACCATCATCTAAGGCCTCGGTTAACTTATGCGTAATGGATAATAGTTGAGAAACAGTACCGTCCCCAGAGTGGAAACCAGAATTGTGTGGGTTTAATAACTTATTTTCCATCAGGAAAGAATACATTTTATTGTAAACAAGCCTTTCGAAAATTTTAGAAACATTACAAAGAAGGGATACCGGTCTATAATTACATTTATTTTGGGCATCACTTTTCTTGTGCACAGGGACGACATTGCTAGTTTTCCAATCGACTTTATTTATGGTATTTGGTACGGTTCTTTTAACATCCACACATATACATGCATCCCTAAATAAAAGTATTACACATTTTTCAATGAATTTCTGCAATACAAATTGCTTAGACTGGTTCGAATCTGGCTCTATATTCTGGGAATGAAATTTCAAATCGTGATCAACACATTTTAATAAGCAGCTTATTTAAAAAAAATGACCACTCAAAAAAATACATGCATGTTTTTTTGAAGAAGTTGTATTTTGGACCATAAAATATCTATTCTGATTTATATTTATTTATATTCTGAAGAATTTAATAATTGCAACTTACGTTGTACATTTTCTACATATGTGTAACTTGATAGCCTTTACGGTCAGGGGATGACCTTGACCTTCATACCACAGTTGACTCCAAATTTCTACTGTCGCCAAGTCGAGATAACGCATCCCTATAACGCGTACCTCTTGTAAAGGCATTCTTGTTTCCCAGAATGCAGAGTAAAAGTGACAAGTGACATTATTTTCGATTTGTTGCCATTGTGCTGATACAGTGCGCATGTGCGATAGGGACACATGCGATAGGTTGTCGCAAATCACGCTTTCAGAGCCCAAGACATCACCCGAACTTAAGGCGAGATTCTTATTTCCTGCAATGATGTGATTCACATTTGTGTTATTTTCACTGGCTGTTGACGTGTGTTGTCAAAGGATTCCTCCAAACAGTCATAGTTAACATACTTATAATATACTAAAATACTTAGAATCATTACCACCAAAGCCAGGCAGAATATTTTCAACTTAATTTTTTTTATAAAAAAGAAGGATCCAATAAATACATAATTTGGTATTCGTGTTCCGATTTATGGTTTATTCAGCTTATTCTCAAGGCCACTTCTGCATTTACACCACAGCTGTAAATTCCTGTTATTATTTACATCACGGCGTGAAGCTACAGTCACACTGAGACGCGGATTGACACGCTGCCCGCGGTTTGAGCAAAATAGCTGAAATGGGCAATCCGCATCAGACCGTCTCTTAACGCGTGTTTTAATCCGTGCGGTGTGCCTACACAGCCAGACGGACGAAAAATGGTGTACGCATATCGTAGAAATCGTCTGTGAGCGTCTGAATCGTGTATGAGCGTGGATACGTGCACACGTACAGCAGGTGGCGTACGCATACCGCACGCGGTGTGCTTACGCCACCTACGGTACGTGTACACTTATGCATACTTCCTATGGTGTCTCTACACTTACGGACGCTCACTCACGGGAACCGACGAATAGAGACGGTTTGACGCGATGGCGACACTGGGAGACGGTGTGTGTACGCTCACCGCACGTCCAGACGGAATGCCTACACGACGCGACGGTCTGCCTGCACAAAGAGACGGTGTGTGTACACAAAAGTGCGACAACCCGCGCACGTCTACGTGTTTATACGACATTTTAAAGGCTGCGCGCACATGATTTTTCCCATTGGGTTTCTACATGCTGGTCCGTGCGCTTGTCCGCATATTTCACACTGGCTTGTTCAATATTCTATTTTAATTTGAATTATATCTTTATAGCAAAAGATATCTTTAATTATATCTCATTCCAGGTGTCCGGATACCTGGATACCCACATAAACTATGGTAGTCATGTGGGCCCGTCAGATGTTGATTTAAGTCGCCTAAACCAATTTCCGAATTTCACCTAATTATTTTGATCTTTGCGGCTTATGCGCCTTAGAATCAATTGAGATAAAGCAATATAAATGCCTTTAATAATAAATAATAATGATACTATAGATTAACATGATTAATGTCTATTAAAAAAATTGAACATAGTATATCTAAAATAAATGGTAGGCCAATTTTTTAGGATAAGACAGTGTGCTTCTGAAATCTCGGGAAATATCACTCTCGACGCGAGGTCATACGAGACAAGGTCTAGTGAGATGGGAGGAGTTTGAACATATGTTGAACATATGTTGGTCTAAGAAATGATTATTTCACTATGTTAGAGGAGGAAGTGGCTAGATATACAGAAAGTCACCATATGATATTATGTGGTGACTTTAATAGTAGAACTGGCCGCGCTCCAGATTACGATAATAATATCAATGTTTTAAATGAACGCTGTAATGAGGACGGAGTCATTAACAAATATGGACGATCTCTGCTAAATTTGTGTATAAACACAGAGCTTAAAATAGCCAATGGTCGAATGTTTGATGATAAAGGTATCGGCCGCTATACATACTACTCGCCCATGGGAGCAAGTACTATTGATTATATGATACTAAGAGAAGATTATATGATCAGTAAATTTAAAGTTCTACCGAAATTAGTAGAATCGTTATCATGTAAGACAACGTAAAATTTAATTGTGATATGTACACGTAAAATGATAATAACTGACAATTGTCTGCCAGTAGTTGTCCGCAACGAACCAGAGATATAATAGCTACAATGTGTTCTACTCCATGTAATAAAAATACACTTTGGAAAGTTTAGAAACCCATTTAAAACCTCTGAGCGCTGTAGTCATAGTTACCATACTTATAATATACTAAAATACTTAGAATCATTACCACCAAAGCCAGGCAGAATATTTTCAACTTAATTTTTGTCTTCATTTTTTTTTTTATAAAAAAGAAGGATCCAATAAATACATAATTTGGTATTCGTGTTCCGATTTATGGTTTATTCAGCTTATTCTCAAGGCAACTTCTGCATTTACACCACAGCTGTAAATTCCTGTTATTATTTACATCGCGGCGTGAAGCTACAGTCACACTGAGACGCGAATTGACACGCTGCCCGCGGTTTGAGCAAAATAGCCGAAATCGGCAATCCGCATCAGACCGTCTCTTAACGCGTGTTTTAATCCGTGCGGTGTGCCTACGCAGCCAGACGGACGAAAAATGGTGTACGCATATCGTAGAAATCGTCTGTGAGCGTCTGAATCGTGTATGAGCGTGGATACGTGCACACGTACAGCAGGTGGCGTACGCATACCGCACGCGGTGTGCGTACCCCACCTACGGTACGTGTACACTTATGCATACTTCCTACGGTGTCTCTACACTTACGGACGCTCACTCACGGGAACCGACGAATAGAGACGGTTTGACGCGATGGCGACACTGGGAGACGGTGTGTGTACGCTCACCGCACGTCCAGACGGAATGCCTACACGACGCGACGGTCTGCCTGCACAAAGAGACGGTGTGTGTACACAAAAGTGTGACAACCCGCGCACGTCCACGTGTTTATACGACATTTTAAAGGCTGCGCGCACATGATTTTTCCCATTGGGTTTGTACATGCTGGTCCGTGCGCTTGTCCGCATATTTCACACTGGCTTGTTCAATATTCTATTTTAATTTGAATTATATCTTTATAGCAAAAGATATCTTTAAATTATATCTCATTCCAGGTGTCCGGATACCTGGATACCCACATAAACTATGGTAGTCATGTGGGCCCGTCAGATGTTGATTTAAGTCGCCTAAACCAATTTCCGAATTCCACCTAATTATTTTGATCTTTGCGGCTTATGCGCCTTAGAATCAATTGAGATAAAGCAATATAAATGCCTTTAATAATAAATAATAATGATACTATAGATTAACATGATTAATGCCAATAAAAAAGTTGAACATAGTATATCTAAAATAAATGGTAGGCCAATTTTTTAGGATAAGACAGTGTGCTTCTGAAATCTCGGGAAATATCACTCTCGACGCGAGGTCATACGAGACAAGGTCTAGTGAGATGGGAGGAGTTTGAACATATGTTGAACATATGTTGGTCTAAGAAATGATTATTTCACTATGTTAGAGGAGGAAGTGGCTAGATATACAGAAAGTCACCATATGATATTATGTGGTGACTTTAATAGTAGAACTGGCCGCGCTCCAGATTACGATAATAATATCAATGTTTTAAATGAACGCTGTAATGAGGACGGAGTCATTAACAAATATGGACGATCTCTGCTAAATTTGTGTATAAACACAGAACTTAAAATAGCCAATGGTCGAATGTTTGATGATAAAGGTATCGGCCGCTATACATACTACTCGCCCATGGGAGCAAGTACTATTGATTATATGATACTAAGAGAAGATTCTATGATCAGTAAATTTAAAGTTCTACCGAAATTAGTAGAATCGGATCATTGTCCTATAAAATTCCATATTCTCAATTCAAAATTGAAAGAGTTAAGCTCTGCAGAAATGAACATACATATTAATGACTCATCACCATGTTCCGATGTTTATATATGGCAAGATGAAAAAAAGATAGAGTACCAAGCATCTCTTCGAAATGAACAGACATGTATTGCGTTTGAAGAAATGCTGTGTGCCGCAGCTGAAGGTTGTAGTAGCAATAATCTATGTGATATTTTCAATGGTATGTTAGAAAATGCATTATCCCCGTCATTTCTGAAGCAGCATCAATCAAAGTGTAAGAAAAACATAAAAAATAACTTTCCTTCAAACCCTTGGTATGATAAAGAATGTAAATCTCTAAAACAAGTTTTAAATAATATTGCTAAAGATAAGAAGTTTAACACACGTCAAGGTGAATATAATATAATGTTACGCCAATATAAACAATTAATCTAGAAAAAGAAAATACATTACCAAGAAGTCAAACTTAGTCAGCTTGAAAATATGAGAACAGAAGATCCAAATTCCCACTGGAAATTTTGGAAATCTTTAAAACCTAGAAATTCAACCAAAGGTCCTACCCTGTCACAATTTGTGAAATATTTTGAAGAACAAGTCTACCCTCCTCATGTTGACTATTTTGACTACGATCACATGAATAATATAATGAAGCTAGTTAAATCATCCCCAAATGATATTAATGAGAAGGTAGAAAATGGACAATCCGATTTGTTACAGTTCTTAAACAGCCCCATAAATATAGACGAAATTCAAAAAGCAATTAGAAAGTTAAAATGCAAAAAAGCGGCAGGCATAGATGGTATTCCTGCGGAATTTTACAAGCATGGTGGTAGTGAACTCTTACCAGCACTAGTTTTACTATTTAATACCATTATTGCCAATGGAGAATATCCATCAAGTTGGGCCACTGGTATAATTCATCCTGTTCACAAAAAAGCTGCCCATAACGTGCCTGATAACTACAGGAAAGTTACAGTAATGCCATGCATTGGGAAATTATTTAAATCTGTACCTAATAACAGACTGTCTTTTAAAAATGATGTATGCTATGATAATGATCCCTTTCAAGCCGGCTTTAGAAGTAACTCCTGGACGACTGATAATATATTTATACTATGTGCCATTATAGATAAGCAAAGGTGGCTTTCAAAGCCCCTGTATACATGTTCTGTTGATTTTACAAAAGCATTTGACTATATTGACAGATCAGCACTGTACTATAAATTACTGAGCAGAGGAATAGACGGCAATTTTTAAAATGTAATAAAGAGTATGTTCTCTAAAGCTGAGTGCCGTGTAAAATGGGATTCATGCATCAGCGAGATATTAAAAAGCGAATTTGGTGTCCTGCAAGGTGGTATGCTCAGCCCCAAATTATTTACAAAATTTCTGCAGGATATATCCAAATCATTTGATCAAGGTGAGGGTATCCCCGTAGACACTTTATTAATTGTATACTTGTTATTTGCAGACGACCTTGTCCTTTTTTCAGATTCTGCAAATGGATTGCAAAAGCAATTAACTGCCCTGTATAAGTATGCTTCTCTGTGGCATATAATAGTCAGCATTCCTAAAACAAAAGTTCTCATATTTAACAAACGTCATACGTCAGAATGTGACAGCTTGTACTATGGTGATGACATAATAGAAAAAAATGAAAAATATAAATACTTTGGGGTTGTATATAGCACTAAATATCCTAAGAATGTATTGAAAGAAACGTTTCTCCATCTCGCCTCCCAAGCTGGTAAAGCAGTTTTTTCTCTACACAAGCAATCTCGTCCCGTAGTCGGTAAGTTATCACCTGTTATTGCATTCAAGGTTTTCGTTTGTCAAATACTGCCCATATTAGAGTATGCAAGTGATATATGGTATACCGGTGATAGTGTTAACGATTTGGAAAAAATACATCTAAAATTTATTAAATCAACGCTGGGTGTTAGAAAGAAACACCCACTCCTGCAATTTATGGTGACACAGGACGGTTTCCATTGATTATCAGGCAACATATTAGAGCTGTAAAATATTGGTGTAGAATTCTAGACCTATCTCAGAACCACCCTGTCAGAAATGCCTACAATACGCTACTAGAGCTGGATGGCACTAGATTCACAAACTGGTGCTCGCGTATTCGGTCTGTCCTTGAACTAACCGGGCTAGACCAAGCTTGGGAGACGCAGCACATTGGCAATACAAATAAATTCATGCTTTCCTTTAAAGATTCAATTGTTAGAATATTTACACAGCGGTGGGGACATATCGAGAGTTCAAGTAAGCTGCGCACATATTCATTAGTGAAAAAATCTTTGTGTGTGGAGCCATACATCTTAAACATAAAGGGGAACCACCTCATAACAGCAATGGCGGGATATAGAATGAGCTCACATGATTTTAAAATAGAGAGAGGACGATTCAATAATCAAATAACTCCAATAAACCAACGAATATGCACCAGGTGTGAATCAAACGAAATTGACGACGAAATACACCTTCTTCTCCACTGTAATGCCATGAACAATGAACGCGAAATCTTGCCTAATTCTATAGCCGGAATTATCAATATGCAACCAACAAATGATATTTTTCTACGTATTATGACATCTAGAGACATAACAGTGGTGAAGTCGCTAGCAAAATTTATCTATGGTTGTTTTAAACAAATTAAGGGTTAAAAATATTGAGTATGATAAATGTAAATTCATCTTCAAGCTGAAATATTTTGTATGTGTGTCGTGGCTAGCATGATTAATTATTATCATCATGATCATGATTATGTGTCATTATTATCGTTTTAACGTTACATTTTTATGTAGAACAATCACAAGTCACCTGTCGCTATATTATCCATATTATCATGCCTTCATGATCTGACTTGGGTATTACCACATATCAGGACGGCTGTTGCTCTCGGATCTTATCATTTGGCTTTTTAGGGCCGGTTAGGGACGTTTCCGTCCCCTTTGTTATCAGACGAGGTGGGGCCTTATGGAGGATTTCAGAGTTGCTAAGTCAACTGATTTTCTCTATGAGGTCGGGAATGTTTTTCTTCGATTGTAACTTCTAAGTATGTGGTACTAGCTAGGTCGTGAGTGAAATGGTATGAACTAAACAATATAGTGAATTAAAATAAGCTGTAATTTTTTTTGTGCGAGGGCCATATAGGTAATAAATCACTAGTTAATTAAACAAACTTTATTGCTATTGTGTGAGTGCCATGTCCTGCGTGAATGGCACGCATAATTATTATCCGTAATTTTTATTCTTATTACATCACTAAGTCTCCAACACTCGATAATATGGATGGTTCTGATGCTATACTTTGTTGACAGTCGACGAACCACCATGTCCGACTTTTATTAGTATGTATATATGGTGTTTCGGTGGTATTACTGTTATTATGTTGTTAAATTTGCATCACTAGTCTATATCAGGGAATCGCCGAGTTCATAGCGACTGTGCTTGCATGGTCACATGGCTCGGAGCTACCTGTGTCGCAGATTGTCACATTGATTGTACTTGCATGATATGATATTTGATTTTTAAAAATATCGTGTAATTTTTTAACATTGTCTTAATACATTCTCAAATTACTGTAGCATAATTATGCACTTGTATATATTCTAGGTTTCTACGCTTTCCAGAGTGTCTTTTTTGCTACTATATATATAATTAGCATGTCATACATAGTAGCTATTTTATCTCTGGTTTTGGTGCGGGAAACAAAATGATAGACCTTATGTTACCCTGGCAATGCCTTTTAATTTTATTTTAAGTATAGACCCAGTGTTTCTTATGGCAATGCCAGTTAACATGATTTTAGTTATGTATGTCATACTATGTATATTGTCATATGATTTTAACAAATTAACAATGTTGTATATACATGTACATATCTCTATTTCTATGACAAATAAGTCTGGATTGACTTTCTTTCTGTCAATAAAATATCTGTCATGCCTGTCAATCAGCCCTGTCGGTTACCTATCAATAATGACAGTGATCCGTGTCAGCATATACACATATTTATGCAACAGCTTTAAATCTATTACGCTAATATAATTTATAAATTATTTAACAAAGTAACATGTTTATTCAAATCGTGTAATAAAGCATTATAACACGAAATAATAATCTTTTTAAATCGGGCAGTAAAGCATCACAACACGAGCACGATGTGCCCTTACATTTTTTCTATTTAAATCGTGTAATAAAACGTTACAACACGAACACGATATCTTTGCAATTTTTTATATCGTGCAATAAATCACTACAACACTAATATTATGTTTTTCCTAATCGTGTAATAAAACATCATATCACTGATGTTATATTATTCATATGATAGCCTAACTACCAAGCCCGTAGGCTTGAAATGGTGCGACACACTCAATTAGCCACTTTTACTGTTACTGACGGCGCCAAGCATTGCATAACCGGCCGCCAATGGTCTCAGAAGGTCCGAGTTCATTTTAGATTTATGTTTATTTAAATAATCAGGGAATTACAAACACGGGTATAAATATAATTCAAGCTTAAATGAGAGACAAAAATAACTTAAACAGCGTAAATAAGAGGGCTCTAGCCCCTAATTATCTTGCGACCATGTAGCTTTAAAAAAAGTATACGGGACCTACTGCAAGTCTGGAAACATTATATGCTCCACAGTATTCTCGCGAACATAATTAAAGCGACAATAAGGCTGAAATCATAAAAAATCAGTATTTTTATTTCGGCTTCTTAACATGACCATATGATGTAAATATGTCCATTGACTAGAACTGCGTATACGTTAATTTTAGTGTTGCGCATTATATACCATGCAGTTAGGCAATATATAAAGACAAAATTCCCGTATTTCTTACTTTGGACATGCATGTCCGAAATAAGAAATCGTGAATTTCGTCTTTATATCTGCTTCTTTGCGGCTTTTTTTCTTGCTTTGCCTTTTCATTTCTAAGCCCTCAGCAAATAAGAAATTGGGAATTTCTCTTTCATATAACTGCTTCTTTGCGGCTACACTTTTTTTGCTTTCACTTCTCTTTGGCCATGAGACCAAGTTTCACAGTAGTAATTCGTCAATGCTCTGCCAACTGCATGGAGCTGCCAAGCCCTCAACTGCATTTGACGTGCGTGTTATTGTACCACATCCATGTTGGAGAAACAATCTATACAGCACTACCCAGAGAGGACGACGACAATGATGGAGCAACAGAAGAGCAACAGAGCAGATGGAACTTGGGGAAGGTCAACAGAGAAGAATGAAAAATACTCCGATCCACGACCTTTTCATACGCGGTTCGGAAATTGACACATTTGGGTGTCGGACACCGTAAAATTGTGTACAGACACAGCGACATGGCGTACATACACCGTAAACAGCGTGAGGCAGCGTGACATACCGTGACAGCCACGCTTGGCCACGAATTTTTTAACAGGAAGTTGATTCGCGGCAGCCGACAAATGGACGCGGTTGCCGCGAAAAGTGACGCGGTGACCGCCTGGAAATGTACGATCACGGACACTTGCCGACGCTTGCCGACGCTTACGGACGCTGATTCCCGGTGCGTGGCTTTTGCTCCTTCCGCGTGTGACCGTGTCAAACCGTACCCCAGTGTGACTGGGCCTTGAGTCCTTTGATTGGTATGTTCACACATTGATATCATAATTGCACTAACAATAATTTATATGGGCGTTCACCACACTCAGATTCAGATTATGTTTTTATTCACGTCAATGAGTTCAGGCAGCAATCAGAATATGATGTTGACCAGTGATATTTTGCCTAATCCAGCATGGTTAACAATGTTACCGAGTATTAAACACATACAAAATGACAAGCAGATCTGTGTGGTTTACACTGAGGGGTCATGTAGTGAAGTGAATATTTTATTAGACAGAACATGAGATCATCAGCCATTGATGATATCTATCCAGGAAACAGAGCCGGATTTTGGGACATATTGGCACTGATTACAGACTTTGTATCGCACAAAGAGCATGTTATTTACTACGTACTACCCAGCAAACACAAAACATTAGTATAGCATTTATACAACGTCGGCCCAACGTCTTCGACGCTGGTCCAGCATTGTAGAAATGCCATACAAATGTTTTGTGTGTGCAGGGTAGGTTCTTATAATCGAGGCACATTACATTATCTGAGGAAAGGGCGGATATGTAGCTCTATGCGCGCCTTCAGATTAGGAATCGATGTCGGCTTTGTTCAGAGGAATAACCAAAGGCTGTTTAAAATCACCAAGTAGAACGTGACACAAGAACCAAATAGATGATTGAGTAAAAGTGATTGTGGTCTTCATCGGCATAAAAGCATATAATAACAATTATCATGGTTATGAAGCCAGCGCTCTCCTGGCATATGTATACCTGTATTATGTCTGTCTCCCCTCTCTGGACGACACCAGAAATAAATACTTGTTACTACATAAACTCCACTGTTTTAATTATGAGGTCAATTTAAAAATGAGTACAGTTATTTAGGATTGGTGTTTAATTATACTACTAAATTTAATGTAGCAAAGAACAGTTTATATAAAAAAAGTTCGTAATGTATGTTTTCAATGTTGAAAAAAATTAGATAAATGTCATGACCTGTCGATGTACCTATAAAGTGTTTTATTGACCTTGTGATACTTGCTGTATTGTATGGCGCAGATGTGTGGGGATGTGGAAGTTACGATATTTTAGAAAGATTACAAATGAGATTGTGTAAATATATGTTATCTGTAGTATACCTGCTCAAACATGATATATGGAGAGTTGGATGTAAATATCCGCATGGTTGTGTATTGGGAAATATTTGTCAGTAGTAATCAGAATACAATTTCAAATATGATTTACTCTATATTATATAAGCTACAGGATTTAGACATATTTAAATCTGACTGGATAAGTACTGTACGATCTATATTAAACGACTTTGGGTTCTCTCGTATCTGGTTGTCTCAGACTGCACCCTTTTCTGATGATTATCTGTGTCATAATTTGAAAATATGATTAAGAGATCAATTCATTTGAAAATAGCACGAAGGTATTTCTCAAAGTCGAAAATGTACAAACTGTAGGATTTAAAAAAAATTATTCAGCTTTGAGAAATACCTAATTGAACTCCCCGAAGAGTTATGCAAATATTTAACACAATTCAGGTGCCGAAATCACCGTTTACCTATTGAGATCGGATGCCATTGAAATATGCCACTTAACATACAAGACATTGGCGATGCATGCTACCACTATTTCTTATGTTGTCCCCAATTCAACCATAAACGAACAAAATATTTAGATCTTATATTTTTTGAAAAAAAACACCACCTCTACAAATGGGAATCTCAGAAAGCTATGTATTTTACTCAATGCGATTGTGCTGCTGGTGAGAAGTTGTTCGTGTTGCGAATATATTGCTGTTCATCCCAGTGGAGTATATACAATATAAAAGATATGCAAATCCCTGACCAGGATTTAGATACCCTTCTTCCAATATCTTCTCAGTAATGTCCCTAACTCACAACGAAAGCACGCCAATTCAAGTGTCTCCCATTCAAGAATAATTTTCACATATATAAAAACATTATAAACACACCGGTCGGAGCCGCGGCTGCTCCACAAACGCTTCAATAAGCTTGAAATTGCATCAATTTGTTTACAAGAGACACAAGACGTCCACATTCCCATTATCGCTCATGAAAACAATCCAACTAGACTGACAACAATAATCGACTGACAACAATCAATCTACGATTCTGATTTCACAATAATACAACTTTTACTAAGCGAGAAAACTCTGAAATGCAATACAAACATTTTAATGTGGTAGTTATAGTTATACCCAAAGAGCTACGACCTTGAATTAAGCTACTACCAGTAATGGGTTATCCTATCGTAGTCTAGGGCGAGGGTTACCATTGACGTTGCCGAATATTCGACAAGTCAATGGACGCGACCAACGCCTCAGACCTCAATCTCGATCGTGGTGTCTTGCCCGGTCAGCAAGCTGTGGTTCGCTGTAAAAACTCAGACAAAGCAGAAGATTTTCTTGATTCATTCTTCATTCATTCCATATTCGTGCAGACATTGTCAGATATGAGCGTGCTACTTAGTCCCGTGCGACAGTCCCATTATCGCTCATGAAAACAATCCAACTAGACTGACAACAATAATCTACTGACAACAATCAATCTACGATTCTGATTTTACATTAATACAACTTTTACTAAGCGAGAAAACTCTGAAATGCAATACAAACATTTTATTGTGGTAGTTATAGTTATACCCAAAGAGTTACGACCTTGATTAAGCTACTACCAGTAATGGGTTATCCTATCGTAGTCTAGGGCGAGGGTTACCATTGCGATGCCGCATATTCGACAAGTCAATGGACGCGACCAACGCCTCAGACCTCAATCTCGATCGTGGTGTCTTGCCCGGTCAGCAAGCTGTGGTTCACTGTAAAAACTCAGTCAAAGCAGAAGATTTTCTTGATTCATTCTTTATTCATTCCATATTCGTGCAGACATTGTCAGATATGAGTAAGCTACTTAGTCCCGTGCGACAGGGGGCGGCTATCCAGCCATGCGGCTGAATGCGTGTGACGCGGTTACACGTCTGACTTCCGAGAAGGCCAATGCTAGAGTGAGCGAACGCAGCTGTGCCGCACATGGTGTCAGTGCTGGCCGGAAGTGCTGACCTGTCGATCAGCGATTCCGTCCGGCTCGAACTCGGCACGATGATCTGCTAGTTAGGTCGCCACATTACCCCCGGGCTAAGTGACAACGTATATCTACAAAACTATGGTTGTGGCGACCTCAACGGCAGATATCGTAAATTTACGGTAAACTACGTGCCGACCAAGTAGCACCGATTCGTACCAAAATATCAATGTTATAACAATAAAGTTGTGATACAGCGTGGGTTGTTGGTGAACTATAGTGAGTGCGGCTATGACAAAATCTTTATTTATTTATTTCTGGTCCTCTTTGCAAATGTCCTTTTAACCGGCCATGCCCAAAACTCTTAACTCTCATCCAACTGACTTAGTTATTTAACATATATGATAATAGTGAAAACTTTCATTATTTATTTAACAATGATTTATTTGTGCCAGGCCTGGCACGATTTATATACATAATAAAATTATATTGTACGTGCGCTGGGTCCGCAGTATATACCATTAGGAGCTATAACCGCGTGAACCAGCTGCATGAATCGCGCTGGTGTATGGATCTGTTGTCCCACAAGTGTTTGAATCAGCGGCGGATTTATTGTCACTCTACGGCTGTGATCGGTATTACTTTCGTTGTGATTGCCGATGCGTTTATTCTGTTGTGTTTGAATCGGCACGTCTTTTTTTAAATGCAAAGGAAATTCATGAATATGTTTGAATACCATCGTACCTCCCGTTAGTGCAAGAAGTCGTGGCATTTCTAACATGCGTCGCCTTGTATAATGTCGCCTCTGTATTTGACTGCTCCCCAGGTTTTTCACCTCGTCGGCTAACCTCTAGAGCTGTTGCCTTTGTCTTTACCGTAGACTGTCCGTTCAAGCTTTGGTTCGTGCGCACTCCTGCCTCAGAAGGCGTCGACGTAGCAGTACTTCTTTTTCCTACCACGGCCGTCTGAGGTTCGTGAATTTTCGCCATAGGCCGTATAGTCGTAGTTTTTGACATCGCGGTCGATTGTCTGGTCTGTTCATCTTCAGGCGTGCGCTCGATATGCGCAGGTTTGACACAGTGTGCAGTCACCGTCTCAACCTTGCCTTTGATTAATACTTTGAATACTCGACCGCTCTTTGCGACGACCTTATACGGTCCGTCGTGAGGGGCAGTCAGCGGTGGTGCAATTGCGATTTGTCGCAAAAATACATGTGAACATGTGTCGAGCTCCTTATATCGGAACGTATCTTTTTGATTCGCCGCTCGTGGGGGGCTTAACCGGAGACGCGACATGGCTACCAGTAATAGAGACCTGCGCGGGTAGCCCACCCCACGCGGGCCCCCGCGGGCCGAATATTCTCTGAGCCTTGCGGGGCGGGGCGGATGCGGGTCGACATAACGCGGGTTAGTGCGGGCTACGGGCAGCCCTAGCACGGGCCGCGGGTAGCCTTAGTGCGGGCACATGCGGGCCGCTCGTAGCCCTAGTGCTTGTGTGCGCGGGCCAAGAAGTGTTAGTTGCATGCATGGGTTGACACACGTCAGACAGCCCCCTTTCTCATAGGTGTGAAAACATATTCTTCCATCCGACGCTGGTCCACCATTGTACCAGCATTAGATGAATGTGTCTGTGTCGTTCTAGCATGGCTGAACCCTTTGAATCCTCACAGTGGGGGGATTTAGATAAGATATTTATTTATACATGTATTCGCAAGTGTATACAATGAGAAAACATTAGACAACTATAGCTATTTCAGCGACTTGGGATTGAAACATGATCAAGCAATAACATTTAAAACGGAAAAGGAAAAGTACCAATATGTGAAAGTTAAAATATAATATAACAGGTAAAAGTTATAAAAAGTTATGAGGTGACAGTACAACAGAGACAATTATTGTAAAAAATTAGCTATGTGTTAATATGTGTATGTATATGAGAAAGCTATAACAACGGGACAGGTGAGTGATTTGAAATTTATGCGATTAATCAAGTATAATTATCATGATTATACTGTATAATTAGTTGTTTATATCTTTATTGGAACATATTTGTATCATTTTCCCATGCGCTTATATAAGAGCGTGAAACAATAGTTTAAATTCTAATCAATACCATGCAACAATAAATTGCACCTGGGCCCAAATGGTGTAGGAGGCCGAACCATATTTGTGTGAGTATAGCGATCTATCTGACATTAATTGAATGATATTTTGCAGGATTGATAGGGTTGATAGACCACGCGTCTCAAGGGGATTAGCCGCAATATGGTCAGTCAGCCGAAGATAATTAGTGACGATGACGTAATGTTTACATATAATACATGTATGTTATGTGGCGAGGTGATTATGTAATGTCTCCGGGCTAAAAAAGATATATTTTCCAGCAAATCAAGAGACCGACAAATGCTGAAAACAATGGTTTTCCCTGAAAATTGATACAGACAGGCCTCGGAGATCCGTCCTCCGATGTTCCGTCTTCTTCGACATCCGTCTTGGTTTTGATGGGAACGGATCTGCCCAATGTATTTTTGCTTCTATCTTCCGTCATTCCGATGTCCGCCTCCGTCATCAAATTTCAGGGACATAAGGGTTAAATCAATAAATAAGTGTCCCGTTGTTCCGTCACGTTGTCCGCCTAAGTCATCAAATCTCGGTGACGAAAAGATTAAATCAATGTATGACGTAAGCGTCTCATTGTTCTGTCACGGTCAGTCACGCTAATTGTGTGAACGCCACTTGTTTGTATAGTGATTGTGCCATTGCTTATGTCCTTTTCAAAACATTTCCCCAACGCTGGCTAAATGCACCTAACGTGTAAGGGATTAGTGGGGGGCTAATGAGCAAATAAAACCCGGCAAACACATGTTCACGATGTGAGCATTGGTTTAATGCTGGGCCACTGCCTTTGACACCGTACCCCCAGCAAAGGAGGAACCGCTTGTTCTATATTAACACTTCTTGACGGCAGTAATACGATACAACCCAGCAAACACGAGACGTTCACCCAATGCTTGTACAATGTTGGGCTAGTGTCTGAGACAATGGGTTCACATTGTACCAACATTGGTTGAATGTTTCCTGGGTCAAAGCCAACGTCTCGCACAGTCATAAGCCTGATTGGCACAATGTTTAATTTTGTGTGTATATAGCCGCTAGTTAAGCCGATAAAGATTAATTAATTTGACCTTCAATATGTCTGGTGTAGATATCAGTACCGAAATGTTTGATTTTGTTAACTAAATCTATAGGTATCTAACCATTTTTGTGAACAGATCGTAATTATTAATGCCGTCATCTACGTTGAGGACATCAATTTCATAGATAATGCCTATACTCTAAGCGTACAGTATACAAAGCCTTACAATAACAGGGAGACAATAGTCGCACCTCCGGCAACATGAAAGTCGGAGCAGTAAGCCACCCGCCCGAGTAATGACATGCACGGTGCTATACACAGTGAAATGTGTTAGATTTGATCACGGCCATCTGTCAACAGTTGAGTGATATTGCTTGGAGTCATTTCAACTACCAGATGAAAACATTATTATTCGGTTAAATTAACAATTGAAACAGATTAAAGCAAGTAATACTCCTTTGTTCTTTTACTGCGATAAACAGATTAAGTGTATAAAAGACACAATAGGCTTATGGTAGCCATTCAGCTTCACCATGGCTTCGAATCCATGCGAACGACGACGCACTGACCTCAATGGAGATTAAAAACGAGAAATTTGTGTTTACAAAGACGCTCATCCAAAAGCTACGTGCTCCGATATTGCCGCTCATTTTGCCAAAGAGTGGGACGTGAGAGTGGGTCGCACAACAGTGGGTGATATTTTACGCAGCAAAGAAAAGTGGATGTCTCATGAGCGCTCTGGTAGAGCAGCAAAATATGGCAAGCTTGAAGAAGCACTTATGTTGTGGTTTAATTAAAAATTTAATTAAAAAAAATCATGTAATTATATATTTGTAATAATAAAATCATGCAATTATACATTTAAAATAATAAAATTATATTTGTACCATATTTATGTTGTTATTTTGTTCGCACAACCAATACACGTACTAATATAATAACATTACATTATGAATTAGATATATAATATCCTCGGTTCCAACACAGCTTAGATGGGGGTGGGGGAGCTGCTCCGAAACTCTGCCATATTCGAAGTTCCGTCATATTTCTTGGGAACAGATGATGGCGGAACATCGAGGTCTCTCTGAAAAGAACTAAATAATTTGATTTATTGGTAATTTGTTTATAAGTTTTGCGGGTCGCTGCGGGCCTGAAAAAAATTGTGCGGGTGCGGGGCGGGTGCGGGTCCAACTTGTGCGGGTGCGGGGCAGGTGCGGGTACAACTTTTGCGCGCGGGGCGGGTGCGGATACAGGATATAAATTCATGTGCGGGGACCCGCGGGGCGGCTGCGGGCATGATTTAGAGGCCCGCGCAGGTCTCCAACGCGTAACCTATCTTAATAATTTTCTAAATCAGTATGGGCGTCCACAGTATAATTCTCCGTAAAGTCACCTGGTAGACGCAATGTCATTGCGTATGCCATCTCGGCGGCTGATCTGCCTAACGTTTCCTTGACGGCCGATCGTATGCCGAGCAAAACGGCCAGAAACGTAGTTGTCCATGGGTTCGGTGTCTCGTGCGCCATAATGGCGGCCTTAAGTTGTCTATGAAAACGCTCAACCATGCCGTTTGATTGAGGGTGATAACTCGTCGTTCGGTTTCTAGTTATACCGAATTGATTACACAAGGTATCCCATAGTCTAGATTCGAACTGGGCCCGTAGTAATCGTAGCGGGAGTCCCGAAACGAGCCACTCATCCGCCAAAAAACGCGTCCGCGACTGTCTCTGCTCGAATATCTTTTATCGGTATAGCTTCTGGCCAACGTGTAAATCGGTCGACGCATGTCAACAAATATTTAAAACCGTCGGAATAAGGTAAGGGCTCGACCAGATCGACGTGTACATGATCGAATCTCTCAGTCGGTTCCTCAAACTTTCCGAAAACTGGTTTATTATGACGTGAAACTTTAGCTGCTTGACAGCCTGTGCAGTATCTGCACCAATTTGCTATGTCAGTGTTTATCTTTTGCCATACAAAACGAGAATTAATGAGAGGTTGCGTGGCTCTATGGGAAGGGTGCCCTAAACCATGAAGGGAATTAAAAACTTGTCTTCTATACTTTTCAGTTACGTATGGTCTGTGCCGCACATGGTGTGAGTGCCGGGCGGAAGTGCTGACCCGTCGATCAGCGATTCCGTCCGGCTCGAGCTCGGCACGATGATCTGCTAGTTAGGTCGCCACAATCCATTCAAAATAACATCAAAAGGACGATGTATTACCATAACTATATATATAAGTTTCTATTTCCTACTTTTTTTAATCACATTTTTGCATTTATAATCTTGAACTTGACTTCTTGATATTGAAGATCACAAATGATCAAATATTACCATCCTATTAAAAACTCTCAAACGAGGAACTACACTTGTTCGCATTTCTATTTGTTAAAAAAACATATGTTTTATTATCTGAAAACATCATTGTAGTCCACAAGTGGAGTGGTAGCTATCGTGGATTTATGCAAATTTGTATCCTTTCACCAATTGGATATTAAGGAAATTTTAATATGTTTTTTTATTGATGATTCTGAACTGATTGATGAAAAATAAAAACTTCTACATGTGTAGTGGACTTAAGTGGACAGGTGGCGTCTACAGATGTGTTCATTGACTGGTTCGCTCTCGGTAAAGTATTCTAGATTTTGGACAGGGAGATGTAGAGTTATATAGTGATTTGAGTTTCCATTATTTAAATATATATTTTGACAAAATATAGGTATAAATCATTTCACGACAAGACAGAACCTTCCCACTGAAATCAACATGTACGTGGTAAATGGGTTTATGAAAATGTTCCCCCACTTAGATCTTTGTATATTTTGTTATGGAATGCCTGTATGCTTTCTGAACAGTTTGCCACAACAATTAATTATGTTTTAATTTATTCCAGGTTGGGTCATTTTAGATTGTACATCAACTGAACTACCCAACAGTGAATTTGACGCACTCTCAAACGACGACAAATTTATATATATTATGTCATCTACACATCGACCATTAGTAATATGCTTAGCAAAATACACCTATAGCTGTTTTCAAACCTTAAGCGTGTCGCGTACCTCCGCTTTATAAAACGATTGGGGCGTAGGGTGACTGGTGCGGCTGGTGATTCTTCTAATCATCCACTCATAAAATCATCCATGCTATCGGGGGATCACCACTGTGGTATCAGCGACTGGTGCGGCTGCTGATTCCTCTAATCATCCACTCATAAAATCATCCATGCTGTCGGGGGATCACCACTGTGGTATCAGCGACTGGTGCGGCTGGTGATTTCTCTAATCATCCACTCAAGAAATCATCCATGCTGTCGGGGGAACACCACTGTGGTATCAGCGACTGGTGCGGCTGGTGATTCCTCTAATCATCCACTCATGAAATGATCCATGCATTGATGTAAATATCCGCATGGTTGTGTATTGGGAAAAATTGGTCAGTAGTAATCAGAATACAATTTCAAATATGATTTACTCTATATTATATATGCTACAGGATTTAGACATATTTTAAAATCTGACTGGATAAGTACTGTACGATCTATATTAAACGACTTTGGGTTCTCTCGTATCTGGTTGTCTCAGACTGCACCCTTTTTTGATGATTATCTGTGTCATAATCTTAAAATACGATTAAGAGAGCAATTTATTTGAAAATGGCACGAATGTATTTCTCATAGTCAAAAATGTACAAACTGTAGGATTCAAAAAATATATATTCGGCTTTGAGAAATACCTAATTGAACTCCCCGAAGAGTTATGCAAATACTTAACAAAATTCAGGTGCCGAAATCACCGTTTACCTATTGAGATCGGATGCCATGAAAATATGCCACTTGACATACAAGACATTGGCGATGCATGCTACCACTATTTCTTATGTTGTCCCCAATTTAGCCATAAGCGAACAAAATATTTAGATCTTATGTTTTTGAAAAAAACACCACCTTTACAAATGGGAATCTCAGAAAGCTATATATTTTACTCAATGCGATTGTGGCAAGCCACTGGCACCCGTAGCGCTGCTGGTGAGAAGTTGTTCGTGTTGCGAATATATTGCTGTTCATCCCAGTAGAGTATATATACAATATAAAAGATATGCAAATCCCTGACCACGATTTAGATACCCTTCTTTCAAAATCGTCTCATTAATGTCCCTAACTCTCAACGAAAGCACGCCAATTCAAGTGTCTTCCATTCAAGAATATTTTTCACATATATAAAAACATTATAAACACACCGGTCCGAGCCGCGGCTGCTCGACAAACGCTTCAATAAGCTTGAAATTGCATAAATTTGTTTACAAGAGACACAAGTCCACATCCACATTCCCATTATCGCTCATGAAAACAATCCAACTAGACTGACAACAATATTCGACTGACAACAATCAATCCTCGATTCCGATTTCACATTAATACAACTTTTACTAAGCGAGAAAACTCTGAAATGCACTACAAACATTTTAATGTGGTAATTATAGTTATAACCAAAGAGCTACGACCTTGAATTAAACTACTACCAGTGATGGGTTATCCATTCAAAATAACATCAAAAGGACGAGGTATTACCATAACTATATATATAAGTTTCTATCTTTTTTAATCCCATTTTTGCATTTATAATCTTTAACTTGACTTCTTGATATTGAAGATCACCCATAAATGATCAAATATTACCAGAAATAAGTCATCCTATTAAAAACACTCAAACGAGGAATTTCACTTGTTCGCATTTCTATTTGTTAAAAAAACATATGTTTTATTATCTGAAAACATCATTGTAGTCCACAAGTGGAGTGGTGGCTATCTTTGATTTATGCAAATTATGTATCCTTTCACCAATTGAATATTAAGGGAATTTTAACATGTTTTTCTATTTATAATTCTGAACTGATTAATGAAAAATAAAAACTTCTACATGTGTAGTGGACTTAAGTGGACAGGTGGCGTCTACAGATGTGTTTATTGACTGGTTCGCTCTCGGTAAAGTATTCTAGATTTTGGACAGGGCGATGTAGAGTTATATAGTGATTTGAGTTTCCATTATATAAATATATATTTTGACAAAATATAGGTATAAATCATTTCACGACAAGGCAGAACCTTTCCACTGAAATCAACATGTACGTGGTAAATGGGTTTATGAAAATGTCCCCCCACTTAGATCTTTGTACAATTTGTTATGGAATGCCTGTATGCTTTCTGAACAGTTTGCCACAACAATTAATTATGTTTTAATTTATTCCAGGTTGGGTCATTTTAGATTGTACATCAACTGAACTACCCAACAGTGAATTTGACGCACTCTCAAACGACGACAAATTTATATATATTATGTCATCTACACATCGACCATTAGTAATATGCTTAGCAAAATACACCTATAGCTGTTTTCAAACCTTAAGCGTGTCGCGTACCTCCGCTTTATAAAACGATTGGGGCGTAGGGTGACTGGTGCGGCTGGTGATTCTTCTAATCATCCACTCATAAAATCATCCATGCTATCGGGGGATCACCACTGTGGTATCAGCGACTGGTGCGGCTGCTGATTCCTCTAATCATCCACTCATAAAATCATCCATGCTGTCGGGGGATCACCACTGTGGTATCAGCGACTGGTGCGGCTGGTGATTTCTCTAATCATCCACTCAAGAAATCATCCATGCTGTCGGGGGAACACCACTGTGGTATCAGCGACTGGTGCGGCTGGTGATTCCTCTAATCATCCACTCATGAAATGATCCATGCATTGATGTAAATATCCGCATGGTTGTGTATTGGGAAAAATTGGTCAGTAGTAATCAGAATACAATTTCAAATATGATTTACTCTATATTATATATGCTACAGGATTTAGACATATTTTAAAATCTGACTGGATAAGTACTGTACGATCTATATTAAACGACTTTGGGTTCTCTCGTATCTGGTTGTCTCAGACTGCACCCTTTTTTGATGATTATCTGTGTCATAATCTTAAAATACGATTAAGAGAGCAATTTATTTGAAAATGGCACGAAGGTATTTCTCATAGTCAAAAATGTTCAAACTGTAGGATTTAAAAAATATATATTCGGCTTTGAGAAATACCTAATTGAACTCCCCGAAGAGTTATGCAAATACTTAACAAAATTCAGGTGCCGAAATCACCGTTTACCTATTGAGATCGGATGCCATGAAAATATGCCACTTGACATACAAGACATTGGCGATGCATGCTACCACTATTTCTTATGTTGTCCCCAATTTAGCCATAAGCGAACAAAATATTTAGATCTTATGTTTTTGAAAAAAACACCACCTTTACAAATGGGAATCTCAGAAAGCTATATATTTTACTCAATGCGATTGTGGCAAGCCACTGGCACCCGTAGCGCTGCTGGTGAGAAGTTGTTCGTGTTGCGAATATATTGCTGTTCATCCCAGTAGAGTATATATACAATATAAAAGATATGCAAATCCCTGACCACGATTTAGATACCCTTCTTTCAAAATCGTCTCATTAATGTCCCTAACTCTCAACGAAAGCACGCCAATTCAAGTGTCTTCCATTCAAGAATATTTTTCACATATATAAAAACATTATAAACACACCGGTCCGAGCCGCGGCTGCTCGACAAACGCTTCAATAAGCTTGAAATTGCATAAATTTGTTTACAAGAGACACAAGTCCACATCCACATTCCCATTATCGCTCATGAAAACAATCCAACTAGACTGACAACAATATTCGACTGACAACAATCAATCCTCGATTCCGATTTCACATTAATACAACTTTTACTAAGCGAGAAAACTCTGAAATGCACTACAAACATTTTAATGTGGTAATTATAGTTATAACCAAAGAGCTACGACCTTGAATTAAACTACTACCAGTGATGGGTTATCCATTCAAAATAACATCAAAAGGACGAGGTATTACCATAACTATATATATAAGTTTCTATCTTTTTTAATCCCATTTTTGCATTTATAATCTTTAACTTGACTTCTTGATATTGAAGATCACCCATAAATGATCAAATATTACCAGAAATAAGTCATCCTATTAAAAACACTCAAACGAGGAATTTCACTTGTTCGCATTTCTATTTGTTAAAAAAACATATGTTTTATTATCTGAAAACATCATTGTAGTCCACAAGTGGAGTGGTGGCTATCTTTGATTTATGCAAATTATGTATCCTTTCACCAATTGAATATTAAGGGAATTTTAACATGTTTTTCTATTTATAATTCTGAACTGATTAATGAAAAATAAAAACTTCTACATGTGTAGTGGACTTAAGTGGACAGGTGGCGTCTACAGATGTGTTTATTGACTGGTTCGCTCTCGGTAAAGTATTCTAGATTTTGGACAGGGCGATGTAGAGTTATATAGTGATTTGAGTTTCCATTATATAAATATATATTTTGACAAAATATAGGTATAAATCATTTCACGACAAGGCAGAACCTTTCCACTGAAATCAACATGTACGTGGTAAATGGGTTTATGAAAATGTTCCCCCACTTAGATCTTTGTACATTTTGTTATGGAATGCCTGTATGCTTTCTGAACAGTTTGCCACAACAATTATTCATGTTTTAATTTATTCCAGGTTGCGTCATTTTAGATTGGACATCAACTGAACTACCCAACAGTGAATTTGACGCACTCTCAAACGACGACAAATTTATATATATTATGTCATCTACACATCGACCATTAGTAATATGCTTAGCAAAATACACCTATAGCTGTTTTCAAACCTTAAGCGTGTCGCGTACCTCCGCTTTATAAAACGATTGGGGCGTAGGGTGACTGGTGCGGCTGGTGATTCTTCTAATCATCCACTCATAAAATCATCCATGCTATCGGGGGATCACCACTGTGGTATCAGCGACTGGTGCGGCTGCTGATTCTTCCAATCATCCACTCATAAAATCATCCATGCTGTCGGGGGATCACCACTGTGGTATCGGCGACTGGTGCGGCTGGTGATTCCTCTAATCATCCACTCATGAAATCATCCATGTGGTCGGGGGAACACCACTGTGGTATCAGCGACTGGTGCGGCTGGTGATTCCTCTAATCATCCACTCATGAAATCATCCATGCTGTCGGGGGAACACCACTGTGGTATCAGCGACTGGTGCGGCTGGTGATTCCTCTAATCATCTTGGTGTTTCGAGCTGACGTCTGTCAATGCATTTTTTAGATTGTTATTTTAACATGTTCAATGTAACTAATATTAGTATTTTCTTCTTTAATACATAATCTCACTCATTATGTAATTACTCGGTTTCTACGCTTTTCAGAGGGTTTATTTTTGCTATATGTAGTAGCTATTTCATCTCTGGTTTTGGTGCGGGAATCTTAAAGATATCATGCCAATGCTGTTTAACTGTAGGTTATTTTAAATAGTTATCATGCATTTTTTATTTAACCTGTGTTTGCTTTAGTATATAATGTCGTTTGATTTTATCTTGTTTAAGTTAACTTAGCATGCATATTTTACCGAGCTAATCCTGTTGTATATAGTCTTGTACATATGTTCATTTTAATGACGCATAAGTCTGCATAGACTTACCGTCGTCAATAAATATCTATCTATCTATCACTTTTAGAGACCATCGCATTAGCTATACACAAACACCAGGGGTACTGTGATGATTGCCAGTAGTATTACTTTTCGCCCCCATTAGGGGAGGGTCACATGGATCTGTTCCGTCTGTGGCATACTTTACAGCATGGTACTGAAACACTATAGTTTACAGCAATCATCCAAGGGAAGCTGCAGCCTCCACGCGTCTGACCATAATCTTCGGGCGTATTGCCAGTGGCATACCCTGGTTCCTCTGTCCGACAACAATTCCAATGCAGCTCCCATATCAGGGCAGGCTCTGTCAGCAGTACAGGCACTGATGATGGCCGTGGTAGCCTCAAAAAAACCGGCAATAGAGTGTTACACAACATGTGTCCCACGTGGGATGAATGGAGTTACCCTTAGCTATTGAAATCTGGGGACTATTCGACCCGAGGATAGCGGAGCCGCTTTTGAGCAAAAAACGTGTCTCTGGGCGTCTGGGCAATAACCCCTTATTGGCAGGAAAACAATTAGTTCCGAAATTTACTACTACTACTGCTATTTTCATATACAGCAATGTCGAGTCGACCATATGTATATCATAGTTATTATACATAATTGACATTAATGTACAAACAAATGTATGTATAATTATCAAAATATCATTTTTATACATAAAATAAAACTTTCGGACAATATTGTAAATAACCGTGGCCGACGTTTAATAGACATGTGTAAATCCCTAGGGTTATATATTATGAATGGCCGGTGTTGCCTAGATAGAGATGTAGGTATGTTAACCTGTAAGAATTCAAGTATTATGCAGTCGATAATGCAATCTCTACCCCTGATTTGCTTAATGATGTGATCGGTTTTCAGATCCGCGATTTTAAAGAATTACTCTCTGACAAGCACAGAAGAAAATCAGTCAGGGCACGTCAACAGCCATTACAGCCTTGATTTAATAAATCATGTGAAGAAAATAGGAAAATATATCAGAAAAGTGAACGAAAATATAGAAAGAACAAAACCGATGAACATTTAATATCAATGCAAAACCGCAAGCAGAGCATATAAGAAACAAAATAACAAATCCTTCAGGGAGTATCAATCTGACCTTTCGAAAAAATTAGGGATCTCAAATCTTCGAATCTGAAGAAATACTGGAATTTGTTAAATGGACATACAAGATCACAAAACTCAGATAAACCAGACTTAGACACTTTGAAGGAACATTTCCGCAAATTAAATGCTGAACCAAAAGATTAATTCAATGTTGGTATGTCATCAGCATACTTACTACTTGCCTAACCCAATATTAGATCAACATTTTACAGAGGAAGAAACAAAAAAGAGCAATTAGACATTTAACAAATAAGAAAAGTTGTGGCATAGAGGAAATTCTCAATGAATATCTAATAAACTCAACCTCTGAATAATTAAAAAATATTATATACAAAGCAGCGTTTTAATGTAATTCTAAAGTGCGAAATTATTCCTGAAGAATGGAGCATTGACATAATTAAGCCATTGTATAAAAGGTAAAGGATCAAAAACTGACCCAAATAATTACCGTGGCATTACAATCATTAGCTGTTTGAGTAAACTTTTTACAAGCGTCAATAACATGAGATTAACAGAATATGTTAACACACTCGACGTGATTGGTCCTGAACAAGCGGGATTCAGGCCGGATTTTCAACAAATGATCATATAATTTTGCACTTAAAATGCTAATTGATTTATATTTGCACACAAAGAAAAGATTGTATGTTTGTTTTGTTGATTATGCAAAGGCGTTCTATAATGTAAAAAGAGTATTGTTGTGACAGAAACTTATCGCGTGTTAAGTTAATGGTAAAATGTTAAGAGTGATAAATCGTCGCCTCGGAGCTAAAGGATCCTATCTGACACTCGTTAGAGAGGCGACGAAATAACCTATATCTAATGGCAAAAACGTGTGTTTCAAGTAATGACTCAGTCTCGACATTATTCCCATGTCAAGTAGGGGTCAGACAAGGGGAAATCTTTCCCCGTTGTTATTTTCGATATATCTCTCTGACCTAAAAGAATTTTTATCAAGGAAGTGTGGCGGTTTAAATTATATACAGAGTTTGTTGACGACACTGAAGTTGCAGTGTTTTTAAAACTTCACCTGTTATTGTACGCTGATGACACAGTGATTTTAGCAGAAACCCCTAACGATCTGCAAATATCACTTAACAGCATGGCAGAATATTGTAAAGACTGGGGACTGTCTATAAACGTTACAAAAACTTAAGTAATGACCTTTTCAAGAGGTAAAATCAGATAGTGAAATACATTTCATTTTAAGGAAATAGAACTAGTTAACACAGACAGCTATTTAAATATCTGGGAATTATATTCAATTATAAGGGTAAATTTCGAGTAGCTTAGCAGGATATTTTATCCAGAGGAAAGCGGGCAATGTTTGCCCTCATAACAAAAGCTAGGAAGCTTCACCTCCCTATAGACGTTCAACTTGAACTATTGGATGCAGTGGTTACTCCAGTAGTTTTATATGGAAGTGAAATATGGTGTTAATAAGGGTGCGAAATTTTAGAAAAACTTTATTTACAATTCTGTAAAATTATTTTATGTTTAAAAAATCAACGTGCAATGTCATGGTATATGAATAATTAGGAAGATACCCATTATTAATAGCAACAAAAATGAGAATTCTGTCCTTCTGGGCAAGGTTAATTACCAGTCAAGAAACCAAAATTAGTTGTATGCTATATAAATTACTGTATAACATGCATGTTAGTAATTTTTACCACAATGAATAGTTGATGTATATTAAAATAACTTTATGTGAGTGTGGTTTCTCAGTATTTTGGGATCAACAAAAAATACCGGGGATTTTAAATTATTTTAAATCTTTATTGAACTTGCGGTTGAAGGACCAGTTTTTCAGTCATGGTCTGCTGATATGCATAATAACAGCAAGTGCGTAGTCTACAGAATGTATAAAGTGAATTTAACCTTCAAAAATTACCTAACTGAACTTCCTGATTACCTCAGATTTTCTTATTTGAGGTTTAGATGCCGAAATAACAACTTTCCTGTGGAAAGAGGTGCTAGGGAAAATATTCCGTGAATACTCCGAATATGTACATATTGTAACGATGGAAGTATAGGAGATGAATTCGACTACCCACTGCAATGTAAACATTTTCTTAAAGACAGGTTATTGTATCTGAAATGCCGTTCATTTATTATTCCATCAACGCTTACTTTTAAACAAATTATGAATCAAACTAATTTTTTACTACCACTCTACAAATTTATGAATGTTATTGTGAAAAATGTTTTGAAATATATGTATGATTTCATAGTGTATATATGATAGGTTTTAAAATGTTCAAAAACTGTTGCAATATATTTATGGAAATGAAGTTAAAATTTGAAGCAATAATGTATATGTATATCGTCGGGAACATCCCTGGCAATTACGCATGTTCTTTTTGAACAAACGTAAAAAATTGTCTTGTTTTGTCTTGTCTTGTCTTGCATGGGAAATATATAGAAAAATAAACGTTTAATTTACTGTCGTCGCGTGCATATTCGCTCTGGCGTTCCCGTTGATGTCACGCTTGCTTGTTAACCCTTGTCCTGCTATGCCCGGATATATACGGGGTTAAGGATGTTTTAGATCAATGAAAATATCACCTAATTTTGATAAAATAGTTTTTAGTCGATGCTTAGATGATCCAATAATTTAATTTTAGACATGTCTATTTTTCATAAATAGTAATATTTTTCGTCATTTGAAGCTGGAAATTGCGTTAGCAATTCCAGCTTCAAATGACGAGAAATACAATTGAAACAATTCAGCAGGACAAGGGTTAACCCTTACAGCGCGGAAATATTTTTGTATAAACCATGAAGACCGACGGGTTTTTTCAATTCGATATCATTATAAATGTCTTAGTTAGCTCTTTCCGAACCATTTGAATACTTAAGTTATGGGTCTGCGACCATTATAAATATGTTTACCCTTACAGTGTGGGGATCCACTTTAGAATCTGACGTCTACTTTGCAATTTGTAGGCTAAACTGGAACGAAGCAGCTCTTGTTAAATAAAAAGCTGGATAATGATTGAAACTCCACAAATTGGGATTTTGTTGAATTTTAAACTTGACTCAATCTTTTTTATTGTCAGTATTATTGTCAGTACTTTATTATTTTAATTTCAATGGCACATTTTATTCGGGAAATCAAAACGATATCAGCTTAATTATCACCCAATATATTAGATATTTCCTCAACATTGTCCTATTTTTGTATATCTGCCTCTTGGCCTCCTGTGAATACTGAGGGGACCTGGTGAGTGTTAGCATACCACTAAATTATCAGATTTCTCTATACACGAGGGACATCTTGTGACTTATTTATAAATCGCCACCTCTGTTACACGGAGTATCAGCTTCTATTCTTCTATTCTGGCTCGCCACACGATTGTCAATTTTAGATTCATTACCGATGCGAACATGAAATATTTAAGGAATAATGCAGCAATTAAAATAATTAAAGCGTTCAATCAGACAATTAAATACATTTTTGATCCACTTAAAGTTGCATCGCTGCCGAAAATCACAAATTTTCAGACAAAACTGCAAACTAGCTCACTTCATTCCTAAAATCCGTTGTTTTGAGGGACAATGGCGATATATTAGATGCGTGCAGCACTTTAACCCTTTAACCGCCAAATTATTCAATCGGAATTTTCACCCACTTGAAGTTGTGTCTCGCTGACGCGATCCACAACTTCAAGTGAGTGAAAATTATTCAGATTTGAGAAAATGGAGGTCAACTGTTTTCAAATATTGCTGATTGGTGTCACATTTTATCTTTACCAAGTTTAAAAGGTGGTCCTTAATGTGCTAATAGAAAATAAAAACCCGAATATATGCGACACCGGCGGTTAAAGGGTTAAACCGTGGAATATAATATATAGTATCTAGCCACTTAATATTACGTATTATATAAGTAAATTTAGATAACCACTGTGAAATCAAGGCATCATAATATAAATAATGTTATCTACTGGTTGATTAATGATGCTGCATAGATTGTAATTTGAAATTGAGTTACTCGTCCTGCGACCACCATAGATGAACACTGAACTTAAAGCAGCTCATAGGGATGACATCAATATTCGTTTTTTATTTTGTAATGAAGTAGTGTATCCCACAGATCATGATTTTATTTTTTACTGGATTTTTATATTTTTAAAAATATTTTTCATTCACACTTTTATGAATCCGACTGTAACCCAAACAAACTTTTGTATACCTAAACACCTGCTAAAGGACGTCTGAATGTTCCTACAGCATTGGGCCACATGTTAATGCCGCCGGCCCAGCGTTGAGCAGACATTCGGTACTGCTGGGGAACCCCCCTGGTCAGCCCGTTCCCACAGCAATTAAGGGCGGCACCTATTGATGTAACTATGTGGTTACTTTGAACATGCCGTCTGATGTGGTTATTATTTGCCGTCTATATTATGGTATGCTGTAAACAAACTTGTTTACATATCAGTATATGTCTTGGAAATAGAGATTGTTTCGTCTTTTTCAGCGCCTTAACATTGTTTTTGTTACATTTTTATATTTTATTTAAGATCAGTAGGTTATATAGCTTCATATAAATTAAACTTTCAAAATTGACAAAACTGAAAATTCTCATCCCAAGGGGCAGCTTTAATCAAAGTTTACACTGGAACCATAATGCACTTGATAACTATCATGAATCACAAAGAGTGTAGTCCGTAATAAAGTGCCTAACGATTACTTTGTCACCTATGTGGAGTTCAAAATAGAGTGTTACATCGATCGACGTCGTACGCTTTAAGTGCTACATTAGGCCTACGCTTTCATATTATATAGCATATTGTATCGTTAATGAAAATAGTCCACTCGAAATCACTGAAAAATATCTCTATATAAAATACCCCCTTCATGTTGCTGTATTCCACATGGTCCGCCGCCGCCGCAATTATTAATCTTGTCCAAATAGCAACACATCGACGAATCTATCCTTGTTCATACTTCACATAACCATTAAATACAAGTGGGGATTTTAGCACACTTGAAGAAAAGTGATAAATAACTTTCATTGTTGTCAGTAAAAAAGATAGAAAACAATGCAAAATAACTAGACCGTGAATATAAAACAAAATAATTTGAAATCTCACACAATGATAAGCCATGACAAATTTCACAAAAATACAATTAAAACTAAATGTTGTTACACTATGATAACCCATTACCAAATTTTCATATATAGAACCCAGAACCAGTGAATGTTGTGTGGGCCTAGCACACACAACTGCAGGGTGATTTCGTGCTCGTTTATGAACAATTCTTTCTGGTTCAAAACATTTTTGATTCTGTAACTTTACAAAGTGGCAGATAAGTCCCTTCAATCCCCGGGAGGCGATAAGTAATTATCTCTTTCGCCTCTAATCACGACTAAAATCGTGTTTAATCCACGGTATTGAAAGGTTAACCCTTTAACCGCCGGTGCCGCATATATTCGGGTTTTAATTTTTTATTAGCACATTGACTACCGCATTTTAAATATGGTAAAGATAAAATGTGAAATCAACCAGCAAGATTTAAAAAGAGTTGACTTCAATTTTGTCAAATCTGAATAATTGTCACTCACTTGAAGTTGTGGATCGCGTGAGCGATACACAACTTCAAGTGGGTGAAAATTCAAATTGAATAATTTGGCGGCTAAAGGGTTAATGTTAAATCACGGCTATTGATGATGGAATGAGTCTTTAAAAATCGCGATTGGCTCATTTGTAGTCTAAAATTAAACACATTCTAGTAATATAATAACATTGAAGTATGTTTCACTAATAACGTTACTTGACATTGTGGGTCGCGGTAGCGAGACACAGTGGATGAAAAATTAAATAAGATACCTTAGCGTTGTGATTGTTGACGGTGCTACGACTATTCAGATGTAGAATAAAAACAAACACAATCAAAACACGTGATACATTTTTAAATAATCTTCAGACAAACACTGGTCACACTGCTCAATTTATTATTTTAGACTGGGTATTTTCATGTAAATAATCAATCACACCATGAATTGTTGTGTTATGGAAGGCGTATTAAAATACGATTCAAATGGAATGTTTTTAACATCATAACAAAAATACGTTCGATGTATACATAATGATACTCGTATGATTTGTTGCATTAAATAAAGGTTATTCAGTTTGTAATAATATGCAAACACTGACAAACACTGGTCACACTGCTCAATTTATTATTTTAGACTGGGTATTTTCATGCAAATAATCAATCACACCATGCATTGTTGTGTTATGGAAGGCGTATTAAAATACGATTCAAATGGAATGTTTTTAACATCATAACAAAAATACGTTCGATGAATACATGATGATACTCGTATGATTTGTTGCATTATATAAAGTTTATTCAGTTTGTAATTATATGCAAAAATAACCATATAATATGGTAATTATAGTACTTATCTGTTGTTTTTATTTACTAACTTTAGACTTGAATTCGAAATATATCTTTACAACATATTGATGACTTTAATAGATTGTCAAAAAACGATTATAACTAAACCTATAATTGTAATTATCAGTGCCCGTCTTACATAGTATCATGGTTGTTCATCTAGTGCTATATAATTACGGTTGTTTTCGAACTGAAGGTATTGCACCCTGTAAATGACCTTGACACGAGATAAACATAATTACATAGGAAAATAATGTAAATATTACATGTATGCAACATTATATTATGAGTACTGTACACTGACAGTGACCCAGAAATACATTCGATAAAAGTTCATTATGAGTACTGTACACTGACAGTGACCCAGAATACATTCGATAAAGTTCAGTATGAGTACTGTACACTGACAGTGACCCAGAAATACATTCGGTAAAAGTTCAGTATGAGTTCTGTACACTGACAGTGACTCGGAATACATTCGGTAAAAGTTAATTATAAGTACTGTACGCTGACAGTGACCCAGAATATATTCGGTAAAGTTCAGTATGAGTACTGTACACTGACAGTGACCCAGAAATACTTTCGTTAAAAGTTCAGTATGAGTACTGTACGCTGACAGTGACCCAGAAATACATTCGATATGGGTACTGTACACTGACAGTGACCCTTTAATATGTTCGGTATGAGTACTGTACACTGACAGTGACCCTGAGATGCATTCGATATGAGTACTGTACACTGACAGGGACCCTTTAATATGTTCGGTATGAGTACTGTACACTGACAGTGACCATGAGATACATTCGATATGAGTACTGTACACTGACAGTGATCCTTTAATATGTTTGGTATGAGTACTGTACACTGACAGTGACCATGAGATACATTCGATATGAGTACTGTACACTGACAGTGACCCTGAGAGACATTCGATATGAGTACTGTACACTGACAGTGACCCTTTAATACTATTCGATATGAGTACTGTACACTGACACTGACCATTTAATTTATGAAACTACCATAATATAATACATTGGGTATCTGACAGTGGCTCTTACATAGATTGATTGTGTACACCAATTGATACAATGTGGGAGAGTTGCTCCTTGAAGGTAATGATAAGAAGATCGTGTAGATTGCATTGCGAATACATTGTAAGCCGTAAGTTGAGAGTAAATACATATTATTTAACATGTAGGTATACATTATATTCCACAAGAGCGAAAACGCCCTATCTGTGCCAACCAAGTGACATATAATATGTTTTAGGTACTAGTGGTCGATTAGATTTCATAAGTATTGCAAATTAACTAACATTGACATCATTAATGTCGGTTTTATAATTTTCAATAAATCCTCTGTGTTGAATTAGCTATGAATTTCTGCAAGTACAATAATGTATGCGAAATATATAACAAAAGCACAAAATGTAACCAAATCACCTATGGTAAGATCTTGAAAACAACATATACAATATATTTAGGTGTATGTGGCGATTTCTGATAATTATATCTGTTTATTTTATTTAGATTGCTAAATTTTGTTGTAATAGCTTGTTATGTTCATGTACACAGTCTGCTAATAGTACATGTACATGTATGTTATCATATGTGACTCATCTGCACAAAAAAAATCGCGTTGCGCATAGTTAGAATATGAGATAATCTGATAATGCAAAATTGCGAAAGAAAACAAATGAACTATTTATGTGGTCCAAGCCGCTAAAAAATATCGTTATTTTAAACATATTAAAAGACAATTTATATAAATATAAAACAAGAGGAAAATCATCAACTTTAAAATTTTCAACTCGTCGTTTTTGTTTTTGTCATTGTTGCAGATTGCAAAGAATTGAAGCAATTCGAAAAGGACAATTTAACGACATTATTGGTCGATTTATTCGATAGAATTAAATTGCATTTTTTGCATTTCTACACTTCAGATAAATGCGCGATGTGACATATTACGTGCATATGGCTCACATATCAACATGTTAATTGGTGTTTCAGTGGCAGCTGCACTTTTTAGTCTCTAAGGGAACAGATTATTAAGTGACTTTACTGTGTGCCATATATTCTGCTAAATGTATATACAAATGACCCCCTAATAATGCACGGGGCGTTTTGGTCATGTTAAAACTCAACAATGTGACAGAAATTCCCAGCTCCAGACAAAACGTCTGCTATTATAAAGGTGAGATTCCAAGTGCTTCACACTGGACGCGACAAGAAATCCAGCTTCATCATCACATATCACACATAATAATGTGTGTAAAATACAAAATATATAACAAGACTAAGCATAAGATCAAGTCAATGTACAGGAATTAATCATACGTTTGATCACGTGAACTGCTCACTGAAGTAGCTCTGCCCATCACACGCCGATGTCGATACAGACAAACAGAGCTGAATTTTATGACGTCGTTCGCTTACAGACCACATGTCATTTGAAATGTGCGAAACACTATTCGATCCTTTAAGTTTTTAAATGATAGATAATGTAATTTCACAGTTTTGTAAACATATGCATTTATCAATAAAAAAAAAAATTAAAAAAATGTAAGTGTGCGGGTAGAAATATTTACCACTACCTATCATTGACATCAGTACGCTAATAATTTCAGATGACATTATTTACCATCGTATGTCATTATAGTGGTTTATTAGTATAGTGGTTTATTAGCCTACAACTCAGCTGTGTCAGTGTAGGCTTCATTCTGGTAAGTAGTTGCTTTTGATGGCACATCTCCGGAGGTAACAGTATAAGCTACTCCATTGCGAGCATTTACTTTCCCATTTTCTATTTCTTCTATGCCGAGAGCATAAGACATTTTGTCTTCGCTCTTGTCACTGCCGCGCTCGTAGCCCTGCCTGATTCGCCATAGGTGTGAATCGACGCATGGAATGATCAAGAAAATTTTAAGAAGAATAGTAAACCAAGGTACGATGCACGCCAAGAATGAGAGCTTCTGTATTAGATTTCCAAAAGGCTCACCCACCCAGGAATAACCGAGGCCCTTAATCATCACGTGTGTTACAGCTAGTAGAAGAGTGACCCAGCCCATGTAAGATTGCATTACACGCCACTCACGCCAGTTCAAAGCATTACCAACAGATGGTAGAGTAGTTACACCCACCAGAATCATTGACGCTATAGCCAGGAAACCAAAGAGTACAGCCCATTCACCGATCCAGGTCATACGAGAGTCAATGCTCATGGTCACAGTGCCATTGATCACATCTTCAGATTGTTTGTTGTAGTGGAACCAGTCAGAGAAGTAGGCAGGCTTGAGGATGGCAACAGAGAGGACGCAATGAAGACATCCTGTCAGCAGCGCATATAGACCTAGCTGCTTACGCATTTGCATCCAGCTGTCTAACCAGCCCGAGAATCTGTAATACTTGGTGCCGTGAAGAAGCTGCGAATACGCGGCAAAACATCCTGGAAGATAGACGAGGGCAAGAAGGGTCATTGCAAGACAAGCGAACCATTTGTTGAGGGTGTTAGTGGCGAAGCGATCCCAAGTATAAGGGTTGTCTCGTAGAACGTAGTACCTCAGTATGACCCAGATGAGCCACAGTATAGCCAGTATTAGGGTGAGTATAGATGGAGCCATCCAGCCTTTGAACAGCTGATGGGGTTGAGCCTCCAGCTCTCTGGCGTACACCAGGCCTCCGCAATCAATAGGTACAAGACCCACATTCCTCACCAGCTGCTTTACACGGTCACGGGACGCTGCCGAGTTCCCCGCTACATACACCAGGCGTCGCTCTCCGCTCTGCTCACTCTCCAGTCGGTACGATGACAGGGTGTTGAACGCCTTGACCACATGTGTCTCTGGAAACTGTCTCTGAAGTACCTCAGCCAGGGAGTCATCTTCAGGTTGTGTAGCTGTACTGCTGTAGTTACTCACATCTACCAGAATCTTACCACTCAGTAGGCCAGCTAATGGTGCCAGCTCATGGTGTACACGCCTGTTGACACACAAGAACACCACATTCGCGTGACGTACACAATCCGGTACAGTCGTCACCCGAGCCTTACCCAGGACTTCATCAATATGACCGAGGTCTACATTGCTAGGTTTTCGGCTTCCAAACACAACATCATACTGACTTCTAACAAGGAGTTTGCCGAGCGCTCGCCCAAAGTCTCCTGTGCCGACGATGGCCACCTTTTCGTTTGTTGTCATATTGTGTCAGATTTTCTTTCTTGCTCCTAAGATGGACAAATTACGATACAATCAGTACTAGGAAAACGATCAATCAATCAATCAATCAATCAATCAATCAATCAATCAATCAATCAACCAATCAATCAATCAATCAATCAATCAATCAATCAATCAATCAATCAATCAATCAATCAATCAATCAATCAATCAATCAATCAATCAATCAATCAATCAATCAATCAATCAATCAATCAATCAATCAATCAATCAATCAATCAATCAATCAATCAATCAATCAATCAATCAATCAATCAATCAATCAATCAATCAATCAATCAATCAATCAATCAATCAATCAATCAATCAATCAACCAACCAACCAACCAACCAACCAACCAATCAATCAAGCAATCAATCAATCAATCAATCAATCAATCAATCAATCAATCAATCAATCAATCAATCAATCAATCAATTAATCAATCAATCAATCAATCAATCAATCAATCAATCAATCAATCAATCAATCAATCAATCAATCAATCAATCAATCAATCAATCAATCAATCAATCAATCAATCAATCAATTAAACAATGTATAGAGAAAACATTATAATCGTGACATGCAGTTTGGATGGACTTAAGTGATACAGAATTTATTTGAGTCCAATAAACAGAATCAAAAAATGATAAATTTGAGTTTTCATCCCATCTGCCACATCTGAAGATGTCCACATGGGTTTTACAACCATAATGGGTCACTAATGTCATTTATATCCTATTAATATTTTAAAATAAATCAATCATTTTGTTTTGGAGCTGATCGTCTATGGATATTAATGTATTTTCTTCGATTTATTTGTACGTCGGAAATAACTGAGATGTGTACAAACTGAATAATTAGGACTTTGAAATAATCAAGTTTTTGTTTATGATTTTGCTACCACTGGCTTAATGCATACAGGTGATAAAAATGGGAGACGGCGCACATTCACTTTATCTACTTTATGTGCGATAATATTTATCCTTTTTTATAGGACGCTAGACTTTTTTGTTTGCATTTCGTACGTTAGAAACGCTGAAGAGATATTTCAAATCAAAACACCCTTTACAAGTAGTTTTGAAGAATGAGTTGATCATTGAATGATCGACCTTATATAATTTGAATCAAACCCAATGTCATTTGAATCAAACCCAAATTAAATTGATGAGCAGCTGGATAGGTCGGTCATCTTGCGAACGAGAGAGAGAAAAAAACTATGTGAGCCAAATCAAGGCTCAGTCTGAAATAAAATTTGACTGCCTGACTTTCACATCGTTTTGCATGAATATGATGAACATCAAAAACGATCAGATCTAGACCACCTCCGAATGAATAACGGTTCATTTGTGTGTGTTTCTGACAAGATGGAGGCAAAAATGTCACATGCAAAAAGTTGACAAACAGTGTTTAATAGGTGTTACACTATCAACAACTATTTGTGGATCAGGTTAATACAAAATAAAAGTTTTCTGAACTGATAATAGTTGTCTTTTACCATGTCGTCGCCTCGGAGCTAAAGGATCCTATCTGCCACTCTGACGAGTGTCAGATAAGATCCTTTAGCTCCGAGGCGACGATGTATTTATTGATAGAGGTTTAGTTTTGTGAAAACACACTCTTGTTTTATCCGCCCCAGCAAAAAGGAGACGTTGAACCAATGTTAGAATAATGTACCAGCGTCACTGCATGACAATGCTGCCGTACTGATAGTCTGGAGGCAGATGTTGAAAATATAGCCTTTTTTTCGATGTGGCTCTCCCCGAGAGCAAAATGGCTACAGCCATGCTAATATCTTCAAATATACCCAAGTCTACACAATTTGGAACGCTGGTCACCTTCCTAGGCCATGCGTAAGGTCGCCAGAGGTCACCAAAGGTCATCAAGTGTAAATTTGATCAAATTTAATTTTTCAGCTAAATAATAGCTACATATTTAGATCTTGTAAATATATTAATGTCAATAGAAAGCAAACATAGATTTCTTGAAAAGACATATATATTTTTCTAATTATACATGAAACTACTAAAATAAAAATCTTAAATAGCGTTTTTCTCTGATTTAAGCTAATAAAAACAGAATGTCATCTTAAACTTTTTTTTTCATTTGATATAACAAAAGTAGCTACTGACTGTGTAATCAAATTAATAATGTAACATTCCCACATTTAAAATTAAATATATGTTTTTTTGCTGGTTTTAACGATTGTCTCGTGGCACGTTTCATATTAATTTTCAGGTTCAATTATTTTTATTCTGGAGGCAGATATCTAAAATATAGCATAATTTTAGATCTGGCTCATTCCGAGCGAGTAAAAGTAATCACAATGCTAATATCCTAAAGTATACTCAGTTCAACAATTATAGGGCGCCGGTCACTTTTCTAGACCATAAGTAAGATCGCTAGAGGTCATCAAAGGTCATACAGTAAATAGAAAAGCAAAGTTTAATGTTAGTCAAATGGTTCTGTAATTTATGTATTCTGAGTGATTTCGGTCGAGAAATTCGTTTCTTGAGTTTTTGAAATAATGTAATCCATATTTCACTAACAAATACAAGATGGTCTCTGTTTTTCAATGCATAAAAATAATATTGCTTTACCACCTAGATCGTGTAGATACATTAAATGTGTAAAAAAAATTTTCGATAAATGCATTTTTTTTCAATGTAATTGGATCCACATTTCATTCAGAAATCCAAGAGATGGCCGCCGTTCTAATTTTGTTTATGAAACACTCTTAATCGATTGATAACATTATGTGTGATTTATCATTGCTATGTAATTTTGGGTGGATAATTTAACCAATATTTCAATTTAACCATTATTTCACACATGAATCTAAGATGGCCGCCGTTTTTTTGCTTTCATTAAATATAATATTATTAGTAAAAGCAGACAAAATATAGTCATAATAAAAAATGAAGCCTAGATCAACTACAGACAGATTGTCACAGTTGATGTCGAGCGAACAGACAGACAGACAGACAGACAGACAGACAGACAGACAGACAGACAGACAGACAGACAGACAGACAGACAGACAGACAGACAGACAGACAGACAGACAGACAGACAGACAGACAGACAGACAGACAGACAGACAGACAGACAGACAGACAGACAGACAGACAGACAGACAGACAGACAGACAGACAGACAGACAGACAGACAGACAGACAGACAGACAGACAGACAGACAGACAGACAGACAGACAGACAGACAGACAGACAGACAGACAGACAGACAGACAGACAGACAGACAGACAGACAGACAGACAGACAGACAGACAGACAGACAGACAGACAGACAGACAGACAGACAGACAGACAGACAGACAGACAGACAGACAGACAGACAGACAGACAGACAGACAGACAGACAGACAGACAGACAGACAGACAGACAGACAGACAGACAGACAGACAGACAGACAGACAGACAGACAGACAGACAGACAGACAGACAGACAGACAGACAGACAGACAGACAGACAGACAGACAGACAGACAGACAGACAGACAGACAGACAGACAGACAGACAGACAGACAGACAGACAGACAGACAGACAGACAGACAGACAGACAGACAGACAGACAGACAGACAGACAGACAGACAGACAGACAGACAGACAGACAGACAGACAGACAGACAGACAGACAGACAGACAGACAGACAGACAGACAGACTTAGAAATCTCAACAATTTAGTTCATGGTTTGTTCATGAAAGTTCATGAACTCTGGTGAATGACAGCCTAATTACCCTGGCGAGTATGGTATCAACTACGCACTGGCTAATTACCTAATAATTAGTTAGTTAGATTATCAACCATAGAATAGATAATATTTAAAAATAAATAGTTTCTCAGTTTTCAGTTCAGTTCTGTGTAATACTGTCAGAGAGGCGGTCTCTTTTTCAAATAACAAAATGAAGCTTAATTAGCGTGCTGTGTTTATGTAAGAAATAACCTCATAAAAATCTAATCTCCAATCAAAGTAGGCCTACTATATGTAATTTACAGGTCAAAAAACTTAGACTGGAAAGTTAATGAATGTTCATGAACAATTCGTGAATTTTCATGAATATCAACACGAACTTAGTTTGTGAACATCATGAACTTAGTTTTAGTGTTGCTGGCTTATCTGGTTCTTTATTGAACAGCCTGAGTTCCTGGTCGTTCATGAACAACATCAATTTCATGAACATTATGCTCGGAACTTCAGGCTGACAGTTCATGAATGTCTCATTTGTTGTTCAGGAACATTCATCAACTGTTCATGAACACATTTAATGAACGTTCATGAATATTCTTGAACTATCTGGTTCGTGAATTATTTTACTTTTTGGCCGTTCATGAAATAGGTTGACAGTTCATGAATTTCATGAGTGTCTCATTTGTTGTTCAGGAACATTCATGAATAGTTTATGAGCACATTTAATGAACGTTCATGAATGTTCAATTACTATCTGGTTTATGAACTTGTTGAGTTCATGGTCGTTCATGAACTAGCCTTGGTTCATGAACAAAGTGAGAGTTCGTGAACAGAATAAGTTCATGAACTCATGAACTTTCTTGTTTTTGTTGTTCAAGAATATTCATGAACCGTTCATGAACACGTTGATTAATGTTCATGAACGTTCATAGTTTTTTGTTCACGAACATTCATGAACTATTCATGAATGTTCATGAACAGTTCGTGATCATCTCACCGGGGCATACACAATCAAAATCATTTTAGGTGACATTGTCATGATAAAACACCGGGTATTTTTTAAATGTTTACTTCAAATTAAATGGCGTCGATAAGATACGTGTGCCAAGATGTGTTTCTGTATACGTTTCCCGTACCAAAGAATGTTACAGTTGATATTGAGAATTAATAATTTTAAATTTACTTTATACCAAGAATGAAATGGCTTGCAACTTAAAAAAGCGGAATAATAACCTATATCATGTATTAGTAAACTGTACTGGGGGTCATTTATAATCTTCGGAATTTAGTTTAGATCTAATTCCGACACATATTTTCTATATCACATTGCATACACGCATGGCTTATCAGCAAATGTAAATTAATGACGAAAAGCTCAAATGTGCGGTGTGGTACGTTACATTAAAATAACTGTTTTAGTAATATCCACTTCATAATATTTTCATGGTTATTATCTATTATCACCACTTGAGAGGGCGCTACTAGTGAGATATTGTTGTTTATGCGGGCGGAAGACTTGACTATTCGCCCGCCTAGCAGGGCCACCAGACTCTCTGTGTGTACGCGCAGTTGCCTGCATAATCGGCAGCTAGCCTGGTGTACAACTGGTGTACTCCTGCATGACAGTGGCACGCCAACAAGAAGGGTGCGCCCTGATAGCACACAGTGGTTAGTTTCTGCATAGACATGTAGGCCTATTTTGTAACCTGGTAACTGTAGACAAAGAATAACTATGTTTTAAATATTCGTTGTCATGTTGGAAAAGTGATAATAATAGTAATAACATGATTTTGTAGGGCGATAGACACTTGTTATTGGCCCTCCGCAGATTCCAGCCGCCATCGACCTCGTCTCGGGCGGCTGGCATCTGCGTCGGGCCAATAGCAAGTGTCTATTGCCCTACAAAATCATGTTATTGTTATATTATTATAAAGAGACTACACAATGATGATTAATCTATTCCATATTGGTCATCCTGTGTGAAAAGTTAAGCATAAAAAAGAAATACTGGTGTGGTATATTAATGAGAAATATGTGTTTCAAATGTGTTTTTCAACGTCTACTAACATCACTTCAGGATGTGTGAAAACATTGTATTACATGTATCTATAGACTTATGACACATCTTTTAAAACTGTAGGAGCTTTGTCCATTATTAACCACCACGACACTTTTGAAGCAATTTTCCTTTCATACCAGCAAAGATATGTCTTTGGATAAGTGTGCCTGTGTAAACTTGTGATGTGGCTGGGATACTTTTAAAAACATCTGGCTGGATAATCTTCAACGGCATCATCTATCATGGGCTTAACAATGACTATATAATCTAGATCCTGTTTAACTCATTCAATCATTGCTATACATTAATTACATCAATCAGAGTTATATTTGAGGACATAATAGATGACCCCAATATTTTTTAACAATAACAATGATATGCTTGACCAATATATATAATATTTTGCTCTTTTTAGCACCGGTCGGTGACCATCTTCAATTCTGCCTGCCCAAAAGGATTGAATGGTATATCAAAATTTCCAGTCTCAAATTGAGAAATAATTTGAGCTGTGGCGGCCATTTTTCATTTGTGTGTGAAATACTGATCAAATTATTTATGAGACACAAGAAAAGCATTCGCGACCCCACTGTTAATCACACATAAACCAGAAATTATCCATATATAGATGGCAAATCAATATTTTTTTCAAAAATGAAGAAAACAGCAGCAATATTGAATTTTTTGGTGAAAAATAGGTCATGAGCAGAAATTGATTTCGTGCCCCAAAATCACTTAGAAATGAGACGTTACACATAGCATTTGGCCAAAATTAAAATTGGATGCATCAATTAGGATTTTTTAAATGAAATTAAAATGATGGCCATCTTCGATTTGTGAGTGAATGAAGGTCAAATCACCTATAAAAAAAAACAGGAAATGAATTTCCCTACCCAAAATTATCTAGACACCGTAGGTTACACATATACAGGTGTAAACAAATATTGTTTCGGCGGCCATCTTGGTTTGTGGGTGAAATATGGGTTAAATTATCTTAAAGATCCAATAAATGAACTTCTGGATACAAAATCACATACAAAAACATAAATTACACAACAATGTAGGCAAAATTTAAATTTTGATCAAATATTTATTTTATGACCTTTGATGATCTCCAGCGACCTTATGCATGGTCTACAAAAGTGACCGGTGCCCCATATCTGTTGAACTGGGTATACTTTAGGATATTAGCATGGTTAATACTTTTACTCTCTCGAAGTAGGGCATATCTAAAAGAATGCTATATTTTAGATATTTGCCCCCAGATTAAAATTATAATAGGACCTGAAATAGAAATCGTAAGACTGCCGTTCATACCTGCATGTATTTATTTTTAAATGTGAGAATTTACTTATTTGATTACACAAGCAGTAGCTAATTTTGGAGTCCCAAGGTGAAAAAAGGAAGTTTTAGATTAAATTATATTATTATTAGCTTCAAGCAGAGAAAAACGCTATTGAAGATTTTTATTTTACTAGTTTCATGTATAATTTAAAAAAATATATATCTCTTTTATGAGAAATCTATGTTTTCCATGTACTTGACTTTGATACATTTATCAGATATCAATACGCGGCTACTATTAAGCAAAAAATTTTTTTTTTATAAAATTTACACTCGGTGACCTTTGGTGACCTCTAGCGACCTTACGCATGGTCTATGAAGGTGACCGGCGCCCCATATATGTTGAACTAGGTGTATTTAAGGATAATAGCATGACGGTCGCTATAAACTTTCAGGGTGAGCGAAATTAAAAAACAAATAACAGTTCGCCTCCAGATTATGCGGTAAAACGTCGTAGCGGCAATATCTTTGGGGATTAAGGGGACATGCCCAGGTCTAAAATAATAAAAAAATCGGTGATCTTATCTCATTTTATTAATATGACCATATGATGTAAATATGTCTATAGACTAGAACTGCAAAAGTTTTTTTAATTTTTGTGCTGCGCACTGACCAGTTAGGTGTCATTAGTTTTTACTATTTTTCCTTTACACATACTCTAGTTGTCTGTCCTTTTATATAATAATCAACTAAAGGATTTTAGAGGTTTTAATTAGGTTTCTACGCTTTCCAGAGTGTCCTTTTTTGCTACACTGTGTAGAGCACAGTGTAGCTATTTTATCTCTGGTTTTGGTGCGGGAAACAGATGACAGACAATTGTCGGTTATTTTATTTTATGTGTACATATCGCAAAATTTATAATCTATACTATGTGTGTACATTTTTAAATAGCATGTACACAAAAGCATTGCTATTTTAAACTCTGGATATGATGCTGCCTTATATGATAAGTATGGCAACACCTATAGCCAGTGAACAGTTGGTTTTATATTATACTGTCCTATTATTTTATTATATAATTTTAATTCACTAATATGGTTGACAGGCATTGTAGAGGTCGTCTCGTCTCGTCTCGTCTCGCCTCGTCTCAACAAATTGGACCATTCAGAGCACCTAAAAGTAGGAATTTGTTGCGAGTGGTTTTCTTTCTCCTGTCCACCCTTAATCAGTGTGAGATAGACATATTTTTCAAACATTCATTATTTTTTTTTTGAAAAGAAACACAGTACAATATATCAACTTTGTGTTAGTCTTGGCCAATAATTGAAACGTTGAGCGAAACTTGAAACCACGTTATGGAGAATAAAAATGCTAAGATTCATGATAATTATCATAGAATACCTTGAAACAACGTTGTTCCAAAGTAGATATGCTAAGATTGATAGTAATTATCATAGACTATCCTACCCTATGATAATTATAACACACCAAAAGCACAATCCACAGTAGGCTATGGGGATCGCTTGAAACGGACAACGGCTTAGAGTTGGACGTGCTGGGGCCGTATTCTCGTACAAGTTATGATACATCGTAGGCTTCTGATTGGTCGAGACGGCCGTCTCGACCAATCAGAAGCCTACGATGTATCGTAACTTGTACGAGAATATGGACCCTGCCCTCTCATAAAATGCATAAAATAAAATAATAAGGACCACTGGATAAAGATTATTCCTCATTTACCATGATTCTTTCACCTGTGTGATGGCGAATTTATTTCTCAAGAGATAGCATCTCTGAGACTCAGTTTTGAGAACAATTTCTAAAATTTAATTGTTTTAGGGCTTATTTAAATTTTTCGTATTTTCTCAGTGCAATATATAAACCTCCAGTATAGCCACTGACACCAAATATTTCAGATACAGCTGGGACTCAACAGTTTTTTTTTACCAGAGACGGAATCAAGAATAGGAGTTGAAAATTGGCAGTAAAGTTTTTTTAATAATGTGGAACTACAACCAATACTAACACAAATCTCTGATATAGGCCTAACTGATGATGAACTGGAATATAATATTTGCATTAAAAAATATTCTGCCATAGGGGTGGGTTGCAATTTAAAAAGGGTGAAATAAAAATAAAAATTGCAGGAATTTTAAGTGATCATTAGTAAACGTTGCGAGCATTTTAATCACTTTTAATAGATGATTCTTGCATAATTAGGACGTACATAATTGCATACTCGGCATTCCACAAACAAGGTTGCAAAATTATTATCACAATGAGGGTGACCCAACGTTTGATTAATATTATTGTTGCTCCACCGTCTGCTACGCTGGCCAAACATTAACGTAACATTGGATCGGCAGCTGTTTATTTTCATCTAGCTCATTTAATATGCCTAGTAGTTCGCACTCGCTATTAAATGAGCTAATGATCATGCTTACGTTTTTTCTCCATTGTGTGGTTGTGTTAGCTTAGATAGTTGGATTAGAGTAGGCTAGGTTAATCTGTCATTAAGTTAAAACTGACATTTCAGCCAGTATCTCATATCTTCGTTTTACAGCAAAGATATCACGAAATCGCACTATTTGATGTTTATTTTTTCAAAATTTTGCGGAGGCATGCCCCCTATAGGTCCCTGCTGTTGAATGGTTTCTTTAAAATCTGAGTACCCCCCTTAATTTATTTCTGGATACGCCACTGATGCCTTCACTCTGAGATTAAGAAGTGATGCACATATACAAAATAAAACTGCATAACTATGCATCCAGCTTCCACGAGATAAACTGAGTAATTTTAAAACCATTTAATGTCAACGAGAAGGACAAATACTAAGCTTGAAGATCAAATTACAATATATATCCATAATTTAATATTAGTAGGGCTGTTCAGCATAACAATAGTGCAAAATATGAATAAAGCATGACATTTTCAGTGAAGTATCTTTCGATGACTGTTATGAGATTCAGTTACAGAACACCCTGAGACAAGCACCAGATGACCTTGGCTGACCCTTAAGTAAAACCTCAAGGTCATAGCATAATATACTTCTTGTTGTAGATATATAGCGTGTTTTTTCGATCTCATAAAAAAAATTCGGTTTAAAAATAGGTCTTTGCTCAACAAAATTATAGTGACATAAATGATTCAAATATCAAATTTGAGATTGCCCAATATTGGAAGGAGAGCGACAATAACTATTCTGGTGATTTATTATCCACATAAAAGCAAAATGGCCTCCGTCGATACATTTTAAATATACGTGCAATTCAAAGACAGCATTATGCCGTGAATATAGAGCACATCACCCCTTTTACTTGGGTAGGCCTATTTGTAGTTTTTTAGCTGGAAAAGGTGAACCGGCTATGGGAACCTAGAATCACATCTTTATCATGGCCTGAGGATCATACATGAACATTTTTAGTCAAAATATGTGATTTGTTCGAGTTAAAATATGCGATTTGTTTTGTTTTGAAGCCTCAAATAAGCATGACCTTTACACCTTGCTTATCGTGCTTTTTGTTCGTGTAGTGTAAGTCTCAAACAGGCAGCTATTTAAGTGAATTGTCAAAATATTACATCATGTTGATGTAAGTTGTTATGGCAACGTGGATAATGAACACACCAGGAATAATGGTTTGGATTTCTGAACTGAAAAGCATGTGCCATATGTAGAGATTTGTTCGTCGAATAATGTAAATTGTGTAAAGCGCATTAGATGACAAAATTTTTATAGTGCGCTATCTCAAATAAATAAGGCAAATGTAATTAAAAATTGCGATATGACATCAATATCAGCGAAATATGTATAAAGTTTTAGATATAAATACAGGTCAAAGACTGCATTAAGCTGCGCTTAGTCCAACACCCTTACCTGAGGGAGTATAATAGTGTGTTTGTCAACCAAATAATTCGAATAAAGGTGAACAATTAATTATTTTCGCCACAAAATTGAAATACCAGGCAAGGGATGCAGCTCGCTTTTTTCCATCCCTCAACTTAATTTTATCACTTGAAACATAGTCTGTAAAATCTTTAACTCTAAAACACAGCAGTGAATGAAAATGGCCATTTATTTCAATGACAATACAACTATGAGCACTGTATATAATAAACATCTATATACATATGTTGACTGTCAATATCATAGGTGACAAGCCATCATTCAATGTACGAGACATATTAGATATTTTGGTGGTTATTACATGCGACATGTGATACACTGGCCATTAGAAGTTTCATATAGGGAACATGCTATGGTCATCCCTCAGAGGGCCAATACATGAGATATGGGATACTCTAGCCGCCAGATGATTAATCAATGAGATATGGAATACTCTATACCCCAGAGGGTTAATATATGAATGAGACAGTTATAATACAAGTCTCCAAAGGAATTTGACTTGGTAGGGCTATATCAAAACACACATATAACCCCACCCGAATCCTCCTTGGAGAAAGTCCCGTTTTTCGGGTAAAATCCAAAATGGCCGCAGTACCGGTACTGGTAATTTATGTATTTTTTTAATAAATGGCTATTATTTGAGAACAAAACATCGTAGAGCCTTCAAGAAAATGACCATAAAAAGTTTCTGGCTTGGGACTTTTTTAGTCGTTGTGGATGTTAATAAACTAAAAAAAGTCAAAAAAGCTTCTGTTGCAATTGTTTTCCTATGTTCACTACTTTTGTGCTTATTAATACCCTGCCATATGGCCTTGAAGTGGTGAGTTCTGGATCTAGATTTCTTTTCGGTGTGAATATGCACACTGTCTGTCTTGATGTAATCATGTGCGTGTTTTCATAGTAATCTTTCAGATCAGCATGATGTATCAAGAGTTGAAAAAATATCCGTATCGTTTGCAATAGCACCTGTTGGTTTAGTTTGTGCTGACCCACAGGTCCACAGTACATATCTTGTAATCTGAATCACCCTCTGCTAGACGGTAATGTCTACATTGGCCATGTATGGAGATACTGAGACTGGTTCACCAACATAATTTTCCACTCTACGATTATGTACTTCGTCCTTGGTACTAAAGCCATCATACCCGTCAAATACCACCACTGCACCAGTGTTGTTAGATACATAGTTCGTGCACATACCACACATATCAACGTATGTGGAATACTTGGGTCATGACAACTTATAGAGTAACAGTTAGTCGCTCAACATCAACAACAATCTGTAAACTCATGTCAGGCGTTTCTGAGATCATGGCCGCTGGGACTAGCTTTATAATATTAAGTATTACTTCGGCTTAATCTCCTGTTCCCATACACATATTGTTGTCAAACAAGAGAAGTGAACAGAGTTTAGTAAACGGTCCCCGTTTTTCACCTTTCTAACAGTGAATGGAATTTGCCATTAGTCTACTTAACTAAGACAGCCAGCTAGTATCACCTGCTAGCTATTCAAGGTGATGAATAATATATTAATGTGTAATGCATTGGCGCTGCATGCACGATGCAGCGCAATCGAACACTGTATTGTTGACTAGCTGACTGACTAAATTATATAAATTTTGCTCAATTACTGGTTGAAATGGGGACATTTTGGATTCGGGTGAAGTTTTAAATGTGTTTTTACATAGCCACACTGAGTCAAATTATGTTGAAAAGCATTTGTTAACATTTTTGTCCATGTTTTGGCTTTTTAGGACCTAAAAATGGAATTATTTAGATCTTAGGTCTAATTTGACCTTGAAAATGACCGAAGTTTGACCTCTTGGGAATTTAAGATGTGAACAAATAAAATCCCCCCAAAAAAATAGTGCGAAAAAATATATTATATGTGGCTCTACGATGTTTAGTTTACAAACGATAGCGATTTATTAAAAAAATACATAAATTACTGGTTTATTGGCGGCAATTTTAGACTTCGCCCGAAAACGAGGCTTTTCCAAAGTCGATTCGGGTGGGGTTTTATGTGTTTTTTCACATAGCGTCAACGAGTAAAATTATGATGAAAAACATTATTTGTTACAATTTTTTGTAAATTAAATATTTTGGCATTTGTGCCCTTAAAAAATGCTAATTTTTCACATTTTTAGTGCTTTTAGAAATGTAAAATGGAAATAAATAGAATCCCCGAAAAAAAACAGTGTGAAAAAACATATTATATGTGGCTCTGCGATGTTTAGTTCTGAAATGATCGCGAGTAAAAAAAAATAGTGTATATAAAAAACTGGTTTAATGACGGCCATTTTGGATTTTACCCGAAGACGAGGATTTCCCCAAAGAAGATTCGGTGGCGTTTTATGTGTTGTTTTAATTAGTTCCACTGAGGCAAATTATGTTGAAAAGCATTTGTTAACATTTTTCTCAATTAAATAATTTGGCATTTGTGCACTTAAAAATGCCAATTTTTTAATTTGACCTTGAAAATGACCTCAGTTTGACCTCTTAGAAATATTGAATAAGAGCAAATAAAATCCATTTAAAAAAATTGTGCGAAAAGACATTTTATGTGTGGCTACGATGTTTAGTTCCGAAATGATAGCGATTTATAAATTATTCACATTGTTTAGGCCTAATTTGACCTTGAAAATGACCTCAGTTTTATCTCCTAGGAATTTTAAATGTAAACAAATAGAATCCATTAAAAAAATTAGTGCGAAAAGACATATTATATGTGGCTGGACGATGTTTATTTCTCAATGATAGGGATTTATTAAAAATGTGCACAAATTAATAACAGCCATTTTGGATTTTACCCGATAACGAGGCTTTCCCCAAGATGGAAGTCCACCATTGCCTGGTTCTGCTAATTCACTCACTCACTCACTCGCTCGCTCGCTCGCTCGCTCGCGCCTCACTCACTCACTCACTCACTCACTCACTCCACCTCACTCACTTCACTCACTCACTCACCTACTCACTCACTCACTCACTCACTCACTCACTCACTCACTCACTCACTCACTCACTCACTCACTCACTCACTCACTCACTCACTCACTCACTCACTCACTCACTCACTCACTCACTCACTCACTCACTCACTCACTCACTCACTCACTCACTCACTCACTCACTCACTCACTCACTCATTCATTCATTCATTCATTCATTCATACATTTATTCATTCATTCATTCATTCATTCATATATTGCATCTGAAGCCGCTGGACGGTATTGTTAATTCTCTTAGATGTGTATTTATTTTAGTTCGGAAGTCCCAATTAGCGGCTCTAGCAGTCACACATCATGGAAATTACTTATAAGAGGTTAACATCTACTTTAAATCTTTCACTGGTTTTAACGTAGGCCCTACTATTTTATTGTATATTTTGCTATTTTTTTGCTTACAATTCTATTGCATGTTCTTTACGTTTTGTGCATTTGATAATGATGTTTAAATAAATAAATAAATAAAAAAGGATGTAATTGATCGTTTATTTCTAAATAGTATTGACATGGTATCTGTGAAAGCATTAGTAACTGCAAGAATTTTAAAATGCAAATTAAAATTGAAAAATCTAAGTATGCTGTGAAAGATGATCAAGAATACTTCTGAATTTGTTGCCAAGCAATATTCTTCAGAGCTGAACTGATATTCTTGACTGCCTGATATGTCTTTACATAATATCTGAAACAAAAACAATATCAAGAAATTTACTAAATTGTTATGTTTAAATATTTATATGAACACGGGATTGGTACATCTGCTAATAGCATGTGAAATATGATTTGCACAGCACTTGATAATACAAAACATGTATGTCAGTTCTATCGTGGCTAAGTTGGCTTTGATTTAAACGATTTGCATTGTATCATATATGCCTTGGATCTCACATCCCACAAATAATGGTCATCTAATAGACTACATGAGCCTTGTAAAACTCCTTGGGATGAAAGGAAATTATTTAGATATGTACAATTTGATTCAGAACATGCCAATCTATTGTCAGATTCACATTAAATTTATCAACCAGGATTAATGAATTTCGCGGATTTCTCAGTCAATACTCAACCAATTTTCATGAAATTTCACACAGACAATTTTCATTCATGTCGCTTTGAGAAGTATTTTGAAAGTTAGACCATTAGTCATATAATACAATTCTGAGACAAAGTTAATGGGTTTGTAGAGGGCAACATTTTTATTTATTTACTACATGTCACAGGGACGGATCCAGGGGGGTGGCGCAGGAATTGGTTAAAATTAAACTAAAAAATCTTGGGGGCAAGCCCACAAAACCCCAGGCGTCCCCTTTTCTTCAGATCCTGGATCCGCCACTGTGTCAAATGGTCTAACTGCTTAAATACTTATCAAAACTTTCAGGGTAGTCACGACATCAATGGAAAATAGTGTGTGTAAAATTGAAAATTGGTTGAGAATTGATTGAGCAATCGGCGAGATTCATTCACCACGGATAATGTGAATCCGACTATAACAAATTGTAAGCTCCTCCCTCATTGCGTTTTTTGACAAACAGATAGGCTGAAAACTGCTATATACGTGATAAGCAACCCTTTAAGCGCCGGTGCCGATTATATTCGCTTTATGCATTTTTTTAGCATGCACCATATCAGCTTTCAAACATATTGAAGATAAAATGTGACATTAATCAGCAAGATTTGAAAATCGTTCACCTCCATTTCGTCAAATATGAATAATTTCCACTCACTTGAAGTTGTGGATCGCGTCAGCAAGACACAACTTCAAGTGGGAGAAAATTCAAATTGAATAATTTGGCGGTAAAAGGGTTAATTAATTTAGTCCACTGAGTACGAACGGCGGGACACATCTGTACCCATAAAACATCAGGCTGATTACAGAATGAGTAAGTAGCCTAAGTATAATGTCTTTTTACTTCACTTTTCGGCCAGTAAGGCCATCCTAGTGAAAATTCCTAGTATTACAATATCCTATATTGTATAGTAAAAGTGGTAAAGAAAAGATTCAACTAATAACAACATTTTCGCAATAAAATATTCAGTTTAAAAAGTTTGTTATGATACCTGGTACCTATATGTAACGAATATGATGACATGTTGTAGCGCCTGCACTACAAAACAGTTTAATAAGTATAAAAATGTCAGCATAAATAATGTAAATATGAAGTGATTATAAAATGAACGACTTATCAAGTCACTATATCTCCATGAAATTGTGGTGATTGTGTAAAAACTACAAGTCCAAGTCTACTAATTAAAACATATAATAGAGGTTACATTCCCGTAGGAACTGAATAATAAAACCTGCAGGGATATCCCTAAATAGTTCAAATAGGGATTTAAATGAGAAATATTTCCTTCTAATGTGCGTATATTTCGCACAGTGAAGAATGACATGTCTTACAGTGAGACGAGTATTGCAGCACATAGATCGCAATTCTCCTCTCGGTAAATATCCGTTTGTTAAATAGGCATGGCCAATTCAGGCCCTGCATAAGACAACATCATCTCTTCTACGTTTAGTGCGGCAGAAAACTGCTGCTCAGACACCCTGCACCGTTGCTGAGAATATAACCAGAGGCTTCAGCATCCGTTTGATAATCGCTGTATACTGATGCATGTAACAGATGAAACAGATCCAAAATGACCTTCCCCAGGTGGCGACGAAAAGTACTGCTACTAGCTATCATCCAAGTACCCCAATGGAGACACAAAGTATGACAAATTGTAGCAATATAGGATCAATCTGGACCAAATATAATGTTAACATATGTAATATTAAAGCATTGTGAGGGAAAACTATGCCAATATGTGATATTGTGCTAATATGTTTGTTCAATAAATATTTTTATTTATCATTGTTCGTGTCATTAACATGACCATTATGTATCCGTGAAGTTGTTTCCACAATTTTATCGCCATTGTAGAGACAAGAAATTGTGAATGAATGATTAGCACTTTTGCAGATACATCTTTTACTTCTGCGAGGTAGTTCGGTGTTACATGAACATTTTATAACCTCTTGCACATTTTCATAGCTGTACCTGTAGATGAGCTGTTTCAACGTTTTTCTGTGAAGGCATCCGTTGTCGGAGGCAATAAACACAGTTATGGGGCAGTGGTAGGGTGCTTGCTTTGTCTACCTTAAGCAGAGTATTGTGGCTGACCATAACATGCTGCCATATAATAAATGTAGTTGTTTGTTCAATAATGAATAACTAGCTTGACGTTTTCATCTTCAGTGCAGTTACCTTTCCCACCAATAGCAACAAGCAGCTGTACATGTATCACAGCCTGATATGGCATGCCGACCAAAATAATTATCAGGTTTGATTTCCTTGTACTTTTGCTTGTACTCAACTTTTATATCTATGATGTTGAGATCCTCATTCAGGATTCCATGAACATCTCAGTTGAGAATTTGTCTTTTACATAAAATGGTGCAGAAGCAAACTAAAAACACCTGTGTCATCTGAGACAACACTACTTACCCCATGACCAGCCTCCCTCCCAGCAGTATGTGCTTGATAACAATTTTTTGATTCTTGGTGCGACCTGCTTAAATCTGGTCTGAGTATTATAACATCATGGCTACTCTCCGTTGGCAAATTATCATCACCAGTGATTACAAGTTGATGTGTCGGTGTGTACAGGTCATGGAACACTTTATTCTCTTCAATGTGTTTGATGATGGCTCGGATTTGTGTAAGGTTACCATGGTTACACTTTGATTTACTTATTTTCGTTTCAAATGGAGAGTCAAACATATCAGTTGCGAATGGAGCCAGTTTGTGTACCAACATATCATAAACATTGAGACTTGATTGAATCTCAAGAACCCGCCCATAAATTAGCTTCAAATATCTGCATGACTGTTATGCCAATTTCTACAGCTCTATCTTAGTGTATATCATGTAATTATATTATATTACTGGTGATGAGGGATGTGATAGTCGCATTTTTTGTAAAGCAAAGCGCTCTTCAGAGTCATCTACAATCCTTGCTGAAACTCTTCTTTATGCTTACTTTGAATCTGAATTGTTACATTGGCATCCATATTCTGGAAACCATGTTCCAGTTTTGCGCAAAAAATGTAGGCTTAGCGACAGTGTCTATAAGTTCCTGGTTTTTACCAATCCCCCAGGACGATGTCCGTACCTCATACAATTTGACTCATGTCACTCATTGGATTATGGTGCATTGTGTGTTCACCTTTCATGAACTGTTTCAAAATATCTAATGGCATAACCTGCATATTTCGCATTTAACATAAACCATATATAATGTGCATAGTCCATATGCCCTGGTGCAAACATGTATGCTAACATCTGTTCAACTGCAGCTGTAAAGGTCAATCATGTTCATTACGTATATATATATCATCATGATCATAACTGTTTTATCTAACCAAATCTTTGAAGTTCTAATCTGGTTGGCGATGCCACATATGTAAAATATTGGAAATAATTGGGTTGTTAAATTTTTGACTCTTAAGAGCCTGCAATGGTGATAACGAGTCTGTGATGACCATGAATTCCTTGTCACTACTTCCCCAGATGTATTCAATTGCAGCTTCAATAGCTAATAGCTATGCTGTGCAGATTGAAGCCTCATCGTTGATATGGCAGCTAAATTCATGATCATCACCTCTTTTCTTCCTTTCACCTGTCAGTATACACCTGCCGGTGTCTCGGAAATCTACAAAATAACTCCAGCAACATGTTTTAGAAGACAAGGGGACAGGTGTCTCTCTTTCTGAGATATGAGAGGTTAAAAAGTATATTAGGCTGTTCAAGAAGCCAAGGTGGACATTCTGGTAGATACACAACCCTAATTGCCTCGAGATCCACCTCCATGTCCTCCAGATGGGGTTGGAGTCTTATACCCAAGGTAGGTATAGTCCCTGGCTTGTTACTAAACATCCTCTTGAACTGGGGGTTCACAACACACGAGTATGTCGAATTATCAGGATTTGATTTCATCTTCATAATTATAGTATTGCAGGCTCAGCTTCAACTGGCGAGTCTCTAAAGAGGACTCCCCGGTCCCCACTTGAAGACTTTCAATGGGTGATGTTCTTAATGCCCCTAAGCATAGTCTCAGACCATGGTTCGCGATTGAATCAAGTACTGTTAAGTACGAATGGCTCGCTGACCCATAAACAATACAACCATAATCCAGTTTGGATCTGATGTGAGACCGGTAAATCCTCAGTAAGGTTGTCAAGTCACTACTCCAATCCTTGCTGGATATCACTCGTAGAAGTTGTAATGCTTTCCTACACTCATCTTTCATGTATTTGATATGTGGAATAAAATTGAGCTTCATGTCGAAAAAAAGACCAAGGGATTTGACCTTCTCTCCAACTGGAAGCTGGTGTCCATATAGTTTGAGACTAGGCTCAGGCTGTAAGCCATTTTTATTACAAAAATGTACACATAGTGTTTTTGTGGGAGAAAATTTCAAGCTGTTTTCATCCGCCAAGTCACCAACTTATCGAGCCAACTTTGCAGGCGCCGCTCCATTATTGCTATATTGCTGAACTGGCAGTAAACAGCCAGATCATCAACAATAAAGATTTTTTCAATACCTTATGGTAAAGCATGAACTATACTGTTTATTTTAATTGTAATTAGAGTTGGTGAAGTAAACTACCTTGTGGGACACCCACCTCCTGTGGATTGAGGGAGGAGTGAGCGTTGTCCAAAACTATTTAAACTATTCTCAATAATTATGGGTAATCTACCCTTCAGACCTATTTCATGGGGATCTTTCATGATACCACCCTACCACGTGGTATCATAGGCCTTTTCCAAATCAAAAAATATTCCAACTCTATGTTGATTTTTTACAAAACCTTGATGGATATAAATCTCCAGTCTGACCAAATGATCTGTGGTACTTTTGCCTTTTTGAAAACCACATTGATATTTAGTTATTATATTATTATCCTGCAAAAACCATGTGAGACGAAGATCAAGCATGCGCTCAATGATTTTGCAAAAACAACTTTTCAATGCTATTGGCCTGTAATTTTTAGGATCCGCTCGGTCTTTTCGAGGTTTAGGGACAGGGATTACTGTTGCTTCTCTCCAGCCATCTGGGAAATCCTGAGATTGCCACAGATTATTCAAGAGTAGAAGCAACAGATCAAGTGATACATCAGGCAAATGTTTCAGAAACTGGTAATGAATATCATCAGGCCCTGCCGAATCAATTGCCTGAGCGATAGATTTGATTAATTCTCGTTTTGAGAAATCAACATTGTACTTTTCGTCATTATCTGACTCAAAGTCCAATGTGTTTCCCCTCTACTTGTCCCTGATTCTTCTAAATTTCCCCTGATAATGATCTGGTGATGATTTTGCAGCGAACGATGTCGCCAGCGTTTCTGCAATATCTGTTTTATTAGTTATTGTGTCAGAATCAGTGACAAGGTATTGATAGTTTTATCTTTCCTCCTGCTACTGATTCTGCGCAACATTTTCCACGTATGTTTTGCCGATGTATTATTATTTAGTGTGGAGACATACGCTCAAGATTGACGCTTGGCTTCAGCATAGTCTTTCTTATATCTGTCAAGGTTTTGTCTAGTTGGATGTTTTTTAAATTTATCAATTTATCAATTGCATTTCTGCAGTTTTCATCGAGCCAGGGTTTATTGATTTTTCTGGGAACTGTCGAGGTTTTAGGTATGTTTTTCTCTGCTATATTGTTTAACTTGGCTGTAAAAAGGGCTATAGGGTCATCAACCCCCTCTTCACTCGCAAATTGAGAGATTGTGTGGCTCTCTCCACAAGACTGTTGAAAGGCCTCTCAATCTGTTCTGTGCGACCTCCAATGCTCCACTCTTTCTTCAACAACAGAGTTGTTGCTCTCTATGAATATCGGGTAATGATCACTGCTACAGAGATCCTCATTGACCCTCCAAGTGTAATCCCGAACAAATCGGGATCACACAAGTATAGATTAATGGATGTTGCAGATCCTGAAGCAGGATGCAAATAGGTGTAGGTATCATCATTAAAAATACATAGGTATTCATCTGAGAGGAAGTCTTCAATTATTCTGCCACATGGTTTGATGTCCCTACAGCCCCACATTGTGTGGTGCCCGTTAAAATCGCCCAGTAGCATGAAGGGTTTGGGCAATCGGTTTCCCAACTGCCTCAATCCCCTAATATCTACTGGGCGGTTCGGCGGTAAATAAACAGAGCATATCGTCATTAGCCTGTGACAGTTGATGTTACCCGCCACATCCTGTAAACTTATGTTAGTGTTGGGTTTAAGTTAGTCTCCTGCAGGCACAAATATGACGGGCTGTGTTCCTGCAAAAGAATAGCATGGTCATTGAATTCGACCTTAAACCTCGACAGTTCTATTGTATGATTTTGTGGGCCATTGGGTATTTTTATGTCTCCCTGGTTTTAAGTGTGCTTGCAGTGCAGTGACGGTGTCGGAAGATCGAACGTATGAATTCGAACGTATTGTGTACAGATATGGGATCATCCATTCCCTTTTGCAGCCGATCGATCGATTCGCGCCGGCCAAAAAAAGTACAAAAAAAAAAAAATGTCAAAGTTGACATGTGAACGGTCAAAAAACCTTTCAAAAAACACTTTCGCCCTGATTGGAAACGGGCTCTTACAAACACATGAAATAATAAGCTCTTAATTTCGACGTCTGACTCAACTCTTTTGCTTGGATAGTACGATTTTTAGAATAATAACTGCCCTTAAGCAACTAATATATATTTAAATCGTTTATGAAACCGTAGAAAAATGCTATTAAGTGTTTCTCTACTGCTATTAGTTAACAAGTTATGACGTGGGCTTGTTATGAACAGCGGCCATTTTGAATTTATTTATTATGGCTGATACACAGGAACTTCAAAGACTGGCTCTGGTAGCAAATCTTATGGATAGGTCGTTATCAATGCCTGATACAGACGATTGTGTTGATGATTTGCGTCGTTTAAACCGTTATCATGTCGTATATATATTGACGAATACTCCCCGTCGTTTTAATTGTGTCTTAAGTTCTTCATTGGTGGTGTTTTTTTATTATTTGAGTTCGAATGACACCCTTTGAGGTGTTTAAAGTCCTGTGAGGGGAAACCTTCACAGGAATTCCAGCTATCTCAGAGACTGCCTAGAGCTTGGAGGAGTAGGTTTCTCTGTCGACCTCAATATAGAGGTCGCCAGACCTGAGCCTTTTGATGTTCTTAGGCTCTCCAACCAAGCCCTTTGTGCCTTTTTGTATGGCAAATAGAGAGGGATTTGCCCTCATCTGCAGACATCATCAGCAAAAACAGCGGAAAAAAGTGTCTCGCTTTTTTCATGTCATTCAAAATTGTTCTGTACCTGCAGTGTTTTCAGTATCTGTATCCTCATCTGATAAATTATTATATTCTCCCTTTTTTTCACATTGCTTGTGTTGGGCGGGGGTGAATTGTTTTCTTCCATATTGGATTATTATCGTTTTTCATCACCCTGGCGCTCCACCTGCCTCGGAGCCCTACCAGGGGATAATCTGCCCGCGGTAAACTGCGTTAGAATCGTCAGAGCTACCAGAGTGATATACTCATAGCAAAAGAACAGCAGTTGCAATATAGACTAGTTGAAATTTGAGATATCGTTTAGAAAAAGTGACCCACGGTAGGAACTTTGCCCATTTTGTTTTCTCAACATTTTTAACCATTTTTGGGTATGGCGAATCGAATGCGAAGTGGTGTCAAGCCAAAAAAATCCGCGAAAATTTGTTTATTTTGAAGATTAAAATATGACGTCATAATGTATATTTTGTGTACTATTGAAAATATCATGAATTAATGTGAGGAAAGGGGTGAAATTGATATTTGAACCAATGGCCAACACCCAATAAGGCCGTCTGTGCCCAACCCATGTACGTATGGTGACACGGGCTGGTGATGAGCGTCATGGGGGGGAGCTACCCCAAGGTCATGGTAAGGTCATCTCAGGGTCACAGCAAAGTCAAATCAGCTGAAAACGGTTGAAAATACCTTTGTTTTTATTTGTTTGCTAAAATTATGTTCACTTAGGATGTCTATGATGGCTCGAAGCATTCCTGGACCCAAACACCTCAAGAGGTTACAGGGATAATAAAAGGGTTGGAGGGTTTTTACTCCCCGTGAAATCACCCTCGCGTCACCCCTGTCTGATATGGCAGAAATGGACCAAACAACACACTGATGTTATGTTTCGACCAAAGGCCAGTATACATGGTAAGGTCATCTCAAGGTCATAGCTGCAGCAAGGTCAAATCAGCTCAAAAGGAGTGAAAATAGCTTGTTTTTTGTTGCTTTTGCTACAAGTATGTTCCCTTGGGATGTCTATGGTGGCTTGAAGCATACCTAGACCCCAACACGGACCAATACCAAGTAACGCCCCAAAAGGTAAGAGGGTAATTAAAGAGTTGGAAGGGTTATACCCCATTGCTGGCTGCTAGTTGGAAGGCGATGATGTGACAGACGACAGAGACCCCTGGTGTTGATAAAGAACAATTACGACGAAAAGATCAGTGGATGACGTACTGTGCCACTCACTGATAAGTCAGTGAGTAAATACATTTGATGGAGCCAAACACAAGTATATTTGTTGACATGAGTTGGGGTTGGGCTTCATAGGGGTGTTACCATGGTCACTCATAGTTCATTTCAAGGTCACCGTAAAGTCAAAGATGCTCAAAATAGGTAAAAATAGATGATTTTTATGTTTTTGCTCCAATTCTGTTCACTTGATATGTCTATGTCAAGTCGGTCATTTTTAATTTGATGAAGTTTAAATTTAATATCCCTGCTCAAAACTGCACATAGGTTCTATGGTAATAATTTAGCTATCTGACACGGTTTTACAAATATTATGCACATTAAAAAATAAATACCGATAATCGGGAATTTTAGCCGCCGTGACCTTGTTTTTGCATTATTCGCACCCATTTTCAAACTCTTCTGAGCCATAGGAAAAATAAATAAGATATTATTTTTGTTAGCGATACATAAATTGAATGAATCGTTGAAACCCGCCTTAGACACTCTAAGAGTTTACATGGGTAATATAAGGTTTGGAGGGATTTTACCCTTATCAACTCGCTCTCAGTTCTATGTCACCCCTGCCTAACAAATGAAAATAGACAAATTAACAATGTGAAAGCATGTAGGACAAAAATACTCATTTTTTGCATGTTTTAAACTGGAAAGTCAAATAAATAAATGGATAAATAAAATTAATACATTTTCGCCTTTGACATGTCATTGGATAATGCAGATATATTGCCATAAATGCTATACATATCACATATTAAAAAAAAATAGTAGAGAACCACTCATGTTAGGAATCTGGTGGAATTCCTTTCGAGAGAGAATATCCCGTAATGTTGCTCAAAATATCAAGAGGATCTGTGTAGTGTTTCAATCTTTGAGCCCCAAAATGGTCTTTCGGGGAAAACTATTTGATTTCTTCTTAGAGGGACTGGCCCAGGTCTAAAATCATTATTTTGGCTTCTTAATATTACCATATGATGTAAACATGTGCATAGACTAGAACTGCAAAAGTTAGCATAGATATAGAGACGAAATTCCCGTATTTCTTATTTTTGACATGGTTGTCAATAGATAGAAATCAGGAATTTCGTCTCTATATCTAGCCTGGTGAATGCGCAGCACAAAAATTTAAAAACTTTTGCAGTTCTAGTCTATGAACATGTTTACATCATATGGTCATATATAGAAGCCAAAATAAAATCACCGATTTTTTTATGATTTTAGCCTGGGCCAGTCCCTTTAACTGAAAGGTCAAAATGTAAAAATAAATATTATTTTTTGAAGATTAAAGGTCTTCAAATCAAAAACGTCATTTGTTACGTCAAGTAAAAACAAGCGTAATACCTATTTTTCGTGAAAAAAGAGGTAACCGACCTAACCTATCCTACGGGAAGATCCATTTCTGGTATTATTTTAGTGATTCAACTTAATCTTCAGTCGAAATGGCAATTTCAGGGTCAAATGACCGAAAATTTAAATCTAACAAATTAAAATAACACAACGTAATACCTTGTTTAAATTTTATATTGGCTAGAAAATCCTTATCTGGTAACAGTTGGATCCAAAGTCTCATTCCAAAAACATTTTACACAAATACAAATAGAAGCAAATGTAATCCATATCTTTGATGAGGTTTTTTAACTGCATTTTTTGTATTACAATGTTGATGGTTAAATGTCATATTTATGGCTATCAGATTAATTAGCTATTTTTGACTAAATAAAGTCTTCTTCGACGCCTCCCCAACGCACTTTAGCGCTTTCCCATTGCCATTTAACGCTTTATCATCGCCCTGTAGTGCCTCGTCCCCACCACCTTTTAACACATAACTTCATAATTTTTATATCAAAATGTACTTTCCAAAAGGATTAAAATTCAACAGGCTTTGAGTCACGAGATATTATATAATAATATATTACACATATTATTTATTTTCAATTTATGTTATGTTTATGATTGAAATTATTTTAAATGTCACACATATCAAAATCTAGCAATTTTTCTTATAAGTATACCTTAAATTGCAAATAAATGATAGGCTTGACTATTTAGAGACTCAGAACCTGTTTCATTGTGACAATAAATGTACGTGTAGACATTGAAATCATAAAGTTATGTTGATTACAAGCGGTTTTAACATTATGGTGGCCATCTTTGGCGCCATCTTGAATAATGGAAAAGGCTCCAGCGGGAATCACGGGGAGTTTTAGTATGTTGTTTCTAATCGTATTGGGAAGGTTTCCTGAAAAAAGTCAGCTTTGGTATATTTTCCCCTTCTACATGATTACAGGTCTAATACTATTATCCTAACAATATAAACTGTCATTGACGAAACCATGTGCTTTGCACAAATAAAAATATATTAATTACCAATATATTTGCAACTCCTCTGCCCATTGTGGACAGCCCGCGACAAGAGGCAGGGATGAAGCCTTACTCTTATAGGATGATTTAATTGGTTTATTTACAGTACTTAGAGAGAAGAGCAAACCCATAAAACATTTTAGAGGACTGTTTATGCTCAAATATAATCAACATCCCGCCCAGATTTGAATCGAACTGGCATTTGCTATGAATATATCAAAGTAGTTTATAGTCTCAGTACATTCAAAGTGGGTATTTTTGTAATCACTTTATCAAACTTCGACCATTAAATATCCATTAAATTATTTGATCAACTGATTATTAAACACAAACGACGTCATTATTTGGAGTGGATTTTTATTTGGCTTGAAAACGACCAAATAAAATAGGCCAAGCAAGAAAAAAGAAAGACAAAAATGAGGCAATTTATCGTGTTTGTTGGTCATAATATCATCACATAATATAAGGTAAAGTTACTGTGTCTTTCTGGCCGATGAATTCTTGTCTTGACCTAGAATTAAACATGGGTAATTATTTAAGATTTTTGTCTTTAATTTTCAAAGATTGGTGCCTATTTTGCAAATAAGAAGAAAACCTAAATTGAGCCTGCCCAGATATTCCATAACAATTAAAAATTCTATTTGTTAATGTAGCATGGTCAATGGTGTCGAAAACGGCCGAAAAGTCAAGCAATATCAGAGCTGTAACCTCACTCTTGTCCATACTAATAATAACCGATTCTGTAGAATGATCTTTCCTGTAGGGTGATTGTAATGAATTGGATAAATTGTTATGTTTTATATGAGCTTGAGGCAATTTACTACTACCTTTTCCAAGATTTCGGAAATGAAACTTAAGTTGGATTCAGGCCTGTAATTTTTAGTTCGTTTTTAGGGAGAGATGTTTTTTTTTTAAGTAGTGATCTCACATGAGCTTTTTTAAATTTTGAGGAAATGTACCAGTTTCCTTAAAATATGTCAATTATTTCAGTGATGGGAGTTATTTATAATATATCAAGACAATTTTTCAGCACGCTTGCAGGAGAAGGGTCCAGATCACATGATTTTGACGACAAGCTCAAAATAAGCTTTTTAATTTTTTCACGTTCAAAAACGTTCATTATAGATCTAATTTTTGGTTTTACACCAATGGGATATTCTGTACTTTATCTGGAAATTTGGAAAGGATGGTTTCAATTTTATCTACAAAATAATTAAATAAATGGTCACAAAGTGATTTTACAGATGTGAAGTCTGGCAGAGCCGGCGGTGAAATTCTATGCAGACTGTTATTTATTTAGTGCCATTGACGACGAGAATTTGTCCGAATTTTCTGAAATAAGATCAGATAAATATGTCGATTTTGCTTTGTCATCATTCTGTTACACAGGTGACACTAATGTAACGAGAACGATCTAGATGTGTGCGAGATCTGCGACATGTTCGTTTGAGATTGTGGCGAAGGGTTTTACCCTTCATTATTTCTTGAGTCATCCATGGATATGGTGGTTTTCTGACTTATCTTACAAAAGCGTATTTGTCTGATGTAGAGCTAAGGACAGAATCATACTGTTGACAAAGTCCTGAGAGATCTTTCTCTGCTTTCTTTATTTATAAGATCCGAATTGAGAATATCTGAATGAAACGATTCATAATCAATTTTGTTTATTTTTCGGAATGATGTTTTTTCTTTTTTCTATTTTGTCTATCAATCGTCAATTTCTGATATGACCGTGAGATGGTCTGAAATACCTGCTGCCGAAAAAAACCCTGATTTGATAGAATTAGAAATGCGTTTGTTGATCAAAAGATCTAGCCAATGACCATGAAGGTGAGTTAGAAAATTAACATGCAGCTTGGGATCGAAACATGTGAGGATTTCTTTTAATTTTTATTGCCTTGTCCATTTGAGTTATCTAGATGTAAGTTTAAATCTCCCAATTGTCATGGAGTGGAATTAGTTCTTTAGTAAATCTTGAAATTCATCAAAAATTGGCATGTACCGTTTTGAATATCAGTTTTTAATTAATTTTTATGACGGTTGACAATTTGTTACAAATATGGTTGGGCCACAAGAGGACAATTCATCATCCCTGTGTATAATAGACACGGCTGTCAGGAACAGAGTGATTGCGACAATAGGAGACATTATTTTAAAGATGGATATGCTGCTTATCGGCGCCGTATCACATCACGCCTATGATGCCTAATATGCCTGCAGAAAATATGATAGTGCACACAAAATGCCTATAGTTTGATCGTCATCAGCTTTGAGGCCGCCTACAATATAAACAATTACTTTGGGTAATGTTGGGCCAATGTTTGACCAATGTTGGTGGAGATAACTTGGCTTATTTTTAATGTTGGGAAAATATGATTATGTCTACGAAATGTCTATACAGCATTTAGGCCGCCTACGATATCTACAATTCGTATGGGTAATGTTGGGCAAATGTTGGGCCAATGTTGGTGAAGATAACTAGGCTTATTATTGTTTATAAATTATTCTCACCACCTACGATTTTACGTATTATGACACTGATGCTAATTCATTTATATTATTTAGAAAAGTATGCTATAATTTGTATAGAAATTGTGACTTATCCATTATAACCTCGCGGGGGGGGGAGGGGGGGGGTCCGTGTTGGGATCTAGGTATGTTTCAAGCTATCATATACATTTCAAGTGAACATAACGCTAGGAGATACCACAAAAATAAGCTCTTTTCAACGATTTTGAGCTGATTTGACCTTGCTGTGACCTTGATATGACCCTACGATGACCTTGGGATAACTCTCCTATGAAACCCAACACCGACCCATGTCACCTTGCGTACTTGGGTTGGGTTCCGACCGATTTATTGAAAGTGTTGGTCCAATAATCTATTTTCACCTATTTTGAACTGATTTGACCTTGCTGTAACCTTAAGATGACCTTGTCATCACCTTGGGGTTGCAACCCTGAGAAATACAACCCCAACCTATTTCACCATGTATACTTGGGTTGCGCCTCATCAGATGTAATTGTTGTATTGGCAATTGGTCAAAATATAACATCAGTGTGTTATTTTGTACATTCTGCCATATGAGACATTGTTGACACAAGGGTGATTTGAAGGGGGGGGGGGGGGGCTTAGAAACCCTCCAACCCTGAATGCTATCCCTGCAACCTCTCGGGGGTGTTTTGGTGTAGGTCCGTGTTGGGATCTAGGTATGTTTCAAGACATCATATACATTTCAAGTGAACATAATGTTAGAGAAACAACAAAAATAAGCAGTTTCCAAATGTTTTGAGCAGATTTGATCTGGTTATGACCTTGAGATGACCTTACCATGACCTTTGGATAACTCCCCTATGAAACTCAACACCAACCCATGTCACCATGTGTACTTGGGTTGGGTTCAATTGATTTATTAGAAGTGCTGGTCCAATAATCTATTTAAAAAAAAATTGAAAAAACCCTCTTTCCACTGACAGTGTGTATATGCCACGTTCTCATACCACCCTAGGGGTCAAGGGTACCATACTTCGATAACCCCTGGTGACCTTGTCCATGTATGTATAATCTTCCTGTTTCAATAACTTTTTTTGCTTTTAATCCTTATGACTTTGTGTACTATTAGATTCTAATATTTTGAATTTAATTATATCATTAAAATGAAATTTCAAATGACATCATAAATACTTGTAAGAAAGCTGCGGGGATCTACCTTATCGCATGGCGGGTCACATATGCTAAAATCTATTTGACCCTGAAATTGACCTTCTGACCTCGAGGATGACGTCAAATCACCAAACTTTATCCAGAAATGAATTTTGCAGTCAAAATCATGCGAAAATAAGGTATCGCACTTGTTTCTAGCTTTATTTGATAAAAATCATATTTCCGCTTACTTGACCTTAAAATTGACCTTTTGACCTTGAAATTGACCTTCTGTCTTTAAGAATGACTGCAAATCTCAAAAATAGTACCAGAAATGAATTTTGCAGTCGAAATTACACAAAAAGAAAAAATAATGAAATATTTTTGTTTATATTAGAAAAAATAGCCAATGGCTTTAACTTTTGCCAGTTTGAATCTCACAAACGGGCCATCGTCTTTTCAACAACCATTTGAGATCGAGTCACAAGGCTCAGATCCCCCCCCCCCCCCGGCCTCATGCGACATCGAGGCCCAACCTTCATATGATCGTAATTTAACGACCAGCATAATAAAGTACGAAAGTGGGGAAGGAGGGAGGGAATTCTGTAAAGCCATTGGCTATTTTTTCTAATATAAACAAAAATATTTCATTATTTTTTCTTTATATGTCAAAAAAATGCCAATGGCTTTAACTTTTGCCAGAATCCAACCAAGGGAGGAGGAATCACGAAAGAGCTTATTCCTAATTTTAAGTTCTTTGATCCATATAACATTCAATACTCAACGTAACTATATTAGATTGAGTATAAAATTTCTCCCATATTCACTATGCACGGCAAGCCTCCTGATGAGCCGTAGAAGCCAAAGAGACTCAGTGTTCTACCTGAACTCTTGGCTAACCTAATAAAATCTATTTGTTTACTATCCTCATCCATCCATTTTTTATTTATAAAATATACATTGTTGTGAGGTCCGTTAACTATTAACCGTAACCGGATCTCACAACCTCCTGGAGGGAAATTCCCTTCCAGCAGGATGTACATGCATTCAAGTGATTGTAAATCGAACATAAATGTTCAGAATTACGGAACTGTACAACTGACTAAAGTATGTATGTTCCTTCAAATTATTTAACAGCTGAAACAGTAATTTAATAAATACTGGGTCGCATTAGTTAAAGAAGGATGTTAAACACATCCACAAAAAGGCCTACGTTAGTAGTCCTTCACTCACAAACCTAAGTTTATATATATACAGTTCACTTCCTTTTGGAAGATAACTTTGTAGATCACTACTCCATTCTCCTCGACAAGAGGGAATTTTTGACAACCCCGAACATATCCCTTCAAACAAAAACAAAACCATTGATATGTTCTTATTCAAATTAGATGTAAGATCAAGTCCTGATGGTATGTAGTTCCAATCACGGCTTGAGGTGGAAACTCCGCCACCTAATCATCTAATGTTCCTTGAACGTGCAACCTGAGTAAGTTGAGCACTTCATTTCAAATATCCTCTTATTCTTTGTCTGAGGTATTCAAGGAATATCCCATTTAATCATTTCCTATAATAACAATAGCTATATGATTTTGTTATTCACTTATTCCATTATCTCTTTAGTTGTCACTTGGTTTGTAATTCTCATACTTTTTTTTTTTTTTACCAGAAAGTGTTCTACTTTGTAGGACCATTCTACCATTTTTATCTAGAAAAATATTCTTCTCAACAAGGTAGTGTTGAGATAAATTATTCTATAATTATATTCATACACATCAAGAGGTTGAATTAATTCATACTATCCCTAACTTTAAGGAATTCTAATTCTGTATGACATGGTTATATTTTATAACCTTACAACCCTTTTATTTTCGACACACTCACAATTTTGTGATATGTCAATAGAAAAACAAAATTCACGACATGTCCTCATTTGTTAAAAAGTTATTCATCAATCTCTTGATTTTAAATCTTGATCCGTCATAAAAGGGCAACTCTATAGGTATTATTCTTAACCTATAATTGTTTAACTCTGCTTCATACATACCCCAGAATCCTAACCCAAGTTAAAATTCTGGTCCCTAGCAGAGTTTCCCACATAGAATTTTTATATTTTTATTAAATCATTGTCAAACAATTATTCTTTGACCCTTCAGGAGACATATCCACATAAGAATTATGTCTTGGTCTCCTAATAATTCAATGGATCCAAGTATAAACAATAACTTGTTAACTTTAGGAATTGTCGAAAGAACAATTCCTCCGAATGTTTAAACTTCTAAGGACGAGGAGTAATTTACCCCCCCCCCCCCTCTTTTTTTAGGATTGAATCGCATTGATCCACCCCAAAATTTACAACATCCATGAAACTTAGAAATTAGTTAGTTTCATAAATAACTAAATTATTTATTAGACCAACTTGTGACTTCATTGAATAATTGACTTAACAACTAAGTCAATTATCATTTAAACAATTACTCTACCTCATACAATTTGTTACTGAAGAAGAACATTACCCTAACCCTTCCTCCTCAATTAATAGTAATTTAGACTTCAGTCTAAATGACATTTGACCACGATTCCTCAAGAATGAAAGACCTCTTTGAATGGGGCTTTTCCTACCTGATTATTCAAGATCACATATAGAAGGAGGAGAACTTAATGTTCATCATTCCAATAACAAATCAATTCAGGTCTTGAGGTTCGTGAAGAGGAAGCCTTCAAGTAACCCCTCTTTCAGACAAATTCAAGAGGAAGTGAAGAGTATAAAAAAATTCATACTAAATTTTTCTACTACTTCAATCTCATTTTATAATAAGTCACTTCTTCCTTAATATTCTTCCTAACCCAGTTTCAATTAACTTAACTGGAACTGGTTAGTCTAAAATAATACTCATAGATTCACCATCTTGGAGATCTAATAACCATACATTATTCAGGAGTAGCCTCAAGCGCGACATACCTGAATATCCAAAGGAATACCATATTTTTAATGGTTATTCATAACTACAATTATATTAAAGTGATTTGATCCCAATCAGATCTTAGCCTTAAATAATTCAAAAAAGTCTATGATTACATTCATTGACTCTCTATAACTTAGTCATTAAATCCCAAAGTTCACTTTTTCATGGATTATCTATGACCGTTATCTTTGTAGGATTTATTCCACAGTCCCCGATGTTATTACATCAAGGAATGACTTCTGAATCTCGGAGGAATAAAATATCAAATAACCATTAGAGAGGGGAACATGCCCCATGATACCCTTATCGTAGACTTATCCACTATATATACTTAGAAAACTTCCAAATATGGAAAAATGTCAATATATACTACTGATCATATTATTGCACTCCATTATTCAATAACGTCAGAAAGTAAGGATTATAAATAAATCCTTACTTACTGTATTCCAACGTTTCCCCTTATAAGTTTATACCGGATGACCACGTCAACTGATGTATAACTAAATCAGGCGAAATTTTTTTTATCCATATTTTCCAAAAAATTTCCCGACTTCCTTCGGAATCCCTAATTCCTACCGGAAGAATCAATTCCTTATATCCTATTGGTATTCTGCCAAACAGGAATTATCATTGAAACATCAGATTCTTTATTAGTACTGTAAATATAAAGACTGTCTCCCTCCTAGTGGACAGTCCTTAATATGTGCTATATTTTCACTCTGACTCTCCAGAGTTTCTCTCAATTTTGTAATTAAATTACAGATTTGGGAAATGAATCTCTGAATCACTTTGTTAATCAATATATCTTTGTAGATACTAAAATATTGATAAAAGTGTTTCCCACCGAGTTATACTAACTCAGGAACAGAAAGGCCATCATATGCTTCTCTGCTCCAGAGATCATATTTCCAATTACTCATGTCGCAACATGTGATATCGCACATCTTATTATTTAATCAGTATCTTGCATGATCCGGAGTTATATCTAGAGACAGTAATAACGATATACAGGCTTTCTCCTTGTATATTTTCATTATTAACTTTAAGAATCTCTAAGTTTATACACATGTATATTACAGACTCTATCCAGATTTTACTCAATTATCATGATATAACTGGCCCAAAGTCCTGTTTTCCAGAATCTCCCCAGAAAGAAATCAACAACCCCATAATTTCGGGATTAATAAATTTCATTTAATTTATAATGAGAGACAAGTGTTGTAAAGGTGTCTAACACTGATATAACCTTGTGAGTCCAACCACAAGCAGTAGCTTAGCGGAGGACACAATCCTTTGGACTAATTAGATATTCTAATTCAATTATGAATTTCAAGAACTTTTAGCCAGTTCATACCCATATTCTTCACCCAATTTCATCAAATTTGCATGAATCAGACCTATTGAGCACCCACTGGGAGTCATATAAAATCTGAAGGTGAAGATCTTCAAAAGAAGAACAATAATTCACTTAGAGATAAAATCCAAACCTTTTGAGGAAAGTAAGAGGGGTTAAAACCATCTCAGTATTTACCCACTCAAGATGTTTACCATATCTTGTTAAAAATAACAGGTATACTTCCCTGCAATTAGAACTGGTAAACCCAGTTACGAAACTTTCAGGGAGAATCTGTTCTCTCCAACTTTCCTTCCTGGATTATTAATCTCAATCACTTAAGGAATTAAATCTTCCTTTAAGGGTTCGGTGGAAGGCTTCATTAGAAGCCTTTACAGGTAAACTCCTCTTAAAGAAGTTTACACTTAGACCCAATTACCAGTCTATCAGTCTCACTTATAGTAGTGCCATGGCAATCTACTGAAATAAGAAATAATTTATTTATCATGTTTATAGACTGCACCACCAATATCAGGGAATAATTTGTCTGGTGTAGTTTACCAATTTGCCACATAACTATGTGCAAAATCTACACTTTAATACTTTGTTGTAGCAGTTTCCCACATGCAGAATAGTAGCTTGGTATATGCTCATATGGTAAACTGCTGCACAATTTCCTTAAACAAATTATTCCGTGTAAAGTACAGAGATATCTTGGAAAACACTAGAAATCAATCAATAGTATGAGTAGTTTCCTACTACATCCCCTGTAGGGAAACTATTCATTATTTCCCTCTGTACGTTGGTCTAATCTGCTAGCATCTGACCGAAGCCTGTGCTGTATTCCAACCTGAAATCAATTCACTGACCTGGTGGAATATCAGAATGTTCCAATCCGTGCGAAAGCACGTAATAAATCTCCAGTACAAATCTGAAGACAAGAACATTCTATGGACGTGGTATTATCCATGTCCTGCAGAAACCGGACCCTTAACTCTTTAAGTCCCATAAACCGCTCATAGCGGTTTAAAATCATCAGATTACTGAAACCTGCACATAATGGTTTCCTTCCTCATAAATAATACAGTAAAACTGTATTTTCCTGACAAATATAACTAGGACTGAAAAAGTTAATGGTCCGGACCGGTTTAACCCGGGTACGAGTACTTAACCCGTACGAACTCGTAACACCATATGGGATAGGAGCTTTTATAGCAACCGACCTTCTTATTAACTTTATCACCAAATAGCAATTATTATGGTACACGTATGCGAATTACTCGCTAGAAGGAATTGGAGCATGCTCTTAATTGATTCTTTTATCAAACCATCCCTGGTGGAGGCAAAGCCCCACCGGGAGCGGCCGTAACCGAATCCGATGGGGTGAGGATCCGGAAGGTAGTGCGTAAACCTGTACGCTCCACTCTAACACAGAACACACTCCTCGAGTTCTGGGGATAGATATTTCTTTACCCTAACTGTGATTCCCTTAGGAACCGCAGATTTTCCTGAAACACATGTGAAATAGAAATATTAATTATTTCTTAACAGTTCAATGTTTATAACAATTCTGCTCTAAAACAAATAATAATAATTATTTGCTCATTTATTTAATATTATTGAGTGATAATTATAACCTCAATTATTAATGTTCTTATAAACCTAAATATAAATTTATATTTAAATGATATATAAACAGAATTATTAATAACACACATTACAAAATATAATCTCCAGGGAAATTCTATATCCCCTGGTAATTTATATGTACCATAAACCAATTCACTATGATTCACAATCAACATTATCATTATAAATATTACAGGACTTTTTAATTTCATGTTTAGACTAAATATAAAGTCTACCAGACTGCAGTCCTTCTTGATTGGTTTATCACCATAAAAAGAAATTACTCTCCTTTTACACAAAATCACTAGTTTAATACTAGTAAATAATTCTCATTAATATTCATATTTATAATTAATTGATATATACTCTAAATGATAGAATCATCCAAATTTTCATTGACTGAAAAATATTGTATTCACACTAAGTCAATTGATTAACCCCTGTAATTAGCGAGATATAGTACTGTGACTGTGTCATTAGACACGAACAGACATGACATGCTTAATACATACATGACATTGTTGTCATGTGTACAATTCTTTATCGTACAAACCATTTAGAAAATAAGTGCAGATGAATTAGGTCTAGACTACCATAGACAGAAATTCGTCTCTATCGCTGGCCGCCCGGCGTTCACCCCTTGCGGTAAATTGCCGGGACTGACGTCGTTAATGTCGGCCAACTGCACTGATAGACATGTACTGACCACTCGCTAATACAGACCATCAATACGCTCAAGTGTACAGAATACTATACAGTCACACCCATCTAGACTCAAGTATACCTGTATGCTGTGGATGTGTGTTCCACGGCATGGTTTACTGAGATAGGATAATTATTCTGATTTTGATTTAACCAAAATACCAATTCAGAATTAATAATTTACAAGATAGTTCCAAGGGACTAAACAATCCCTAAAGCTATGAATTGAAGCGTAACCACACGACAATATCATAACGCACACTACGTGTTGAAGAGGTGTACTATAGGCCTAGCCTGTACACTTCCCACCGGCTCCATCATGACATAGCAGTAATCAGCGACAGCCATGCTCATCACACGGACGACCGTTCAACTATCTTCGACTCAAAATCTAATGATTAATTAAATCAATAATCTCATCCGACCAGGTCTTTATTCCTGAGACGGTAATCTCTTCAAATTGAACCTAAAAATTAGGTAAGCACTAGCGTTATTAGCACTTTATTACAGAGATTTCTAAGATTAAATTTAACTTAGCTCTGTCGATGGCTCGTGAAATTTTCATATGAAGGTTGGGCCTCGATGTCGCATGAGGCCGGGGGGGGGGGGGGGATCTGAGCCTTGTGACTCGATCTCAAATGGTTGTTGAAAAGACGATGGCCCGTTTGTGAGATTCAAACTGGCAAAAGTTAAAGCCATTGGCATTTTTTTGACATATAAATGAGGTATTACAGTTGTTTCTACCTTTATTTGTTGAAAAATCATATTTGACCTTGAAATTGAACTTTGACCTTAAATTTACCCCATAGTTCAAAGTGGTCAAGAATGACAAGATGTCGTCCGGTAAATTCTGAATACATATATTCTCACCATCAAAAATCAACAATACGAAAACGTTCCACCCCAAAATGGGGTCCAATGCTAGTTGTGCCAGACTAAGAGTGATATGACGATATTTAATCTATTACTTATATGATTTTGACATCATAATTTAAATCGCGAAATAGAACGTTTTAGAGGGAAAATCCGGCTTGACACGACTTCGAATTCGATTCCCCATACCTGAAAATGGTTAAAATTGGTGAAAAAACTATATGGGCAGACTTCCTACTCTGGGTCGATATTTTGCTCCGATTTCCACCAGTCTAATAACCACAGTACACATCCTTTCACTTGATTAGCAACGTGATTTGGTGTTCATATTCGTGTACATAGTAATAAGAAAGTGCTACCTGTATACATACGTCTTTGGAGATGAGAAGATTCGAAACGATAAATAATAAACAAGTATAAACAAAAACAAATCACTGAGACCAGCCGATTGATCTGGCCGGGCCCACCAGACCACCCATCTCAATGAGATAAGGCCCAAAGTGGTGTGTTGGGATTATGGAGTCTGCAGACTCCTACGCCCTCAACCACCAGGATCCCTTCTCCCACCTATACGGGATGCAGGTTGAGGAAGTGTTTAGCCTTCAAAAAGAAGTTACCAGGGGGATCACGTGGAGGCAACACTCCCCCCCCCCCCCGATAGAGGCAACCGGGGTACAACTGAAACCATAAACATAGGCCTACATAGAGTGGTCTATTGCTTGAAGATTTAAAATGAGGTAATGTTTACCTGTGTCACATGTTGTTCCGGTGTACTCAGCTGGGCACATACATTCAAACCCAGTGTCCGTCAGCTCGCAAATACCTCCATTCAAGCAAGGAGAATTTATACAGGCAGCTATTAGAGAAAAAAGATAAAATACATTAGTAGTGTATATTGAGCTATGACAAATAAAGCATATAATTATGTAACTTTTCCAGAAAACATCTACTTGCATATTTATCTGGTGAACGAACAATTCATTCATATCAATGTGAATAAACTAACTAATAATTATGTCGGAAAGAGCTAACTAAGCCATTTTATGATGATTTCAAATCAAGATGACTTCAAATTAAATAAATCCTTTGTTCTTCTAGGTTTATACAAAAATATGTCAGCGCTTGAAGGGATAATTTACTATTATTTTTTTTACTTTTATCAGTTTATACTGAAGTGATTATGCAGTAAGCCATTGTGCTTCAGGCTCATTCTATGGAAATATATAACAATGTTGGTTCGACCAATTATTAAATATATTTATTAAAACAGTATCAGTGAGTACCAGTACAAGTGCAGATCAATAACAATTACACTTTAAAAATTAGATATAAATATATCTTTATATTTACCATTGCATGTGCTGCTTTTATATGCACACCACTTCCCATCATCGTCCCACACTGTACCAAATGGACATGGTCGGTTGGAGAATAATTCGCCATTGCAGCAGCTATGGTAAGCAGAGCATGTTTCACATGATTGATAATTGCCCTTACGAAGTCCATGACAATCGTCCTTACAGGCTTTTCCTGTACCTGCGAGAGCTAGAAAACAAGTTTTTTTTATATAATTGTTGCGTTTAAAAACAGTGTATATAAACATGGGTTTATTGGACACTGCAGTGGTGATAGTTATAATCCAGTTACAGTAGGCCTACAATCAATATATATGGGAGGGTACGTGGCTCCCATCCGTTTGTTTTCATCTATTTTGCGTTCCATCCTCAGCGTTATGAAACTTGTGCCGTCCCTTACTATTTTTAAAATTGGTATTGACGTGTAGCTGTAATGACAAGTAGGCCTATGCCTTGATATACAGCTGGATTGAGTCGTTTAAATAATGTGATGTTGTGACAAGTTAGGCAAATGGCAATGTGATGTTGTTATAAGCCTGAACAATGTAACGTTGTTATAATTTCAGAGAATATAATGTTGTGATAAGTTCAGACAATGCGATGTTGTGATAAGCTCAGACAATATAATGGGATAAGTTCAGACAATGTGATGTTGTGATAAGCTCGTACAATGCAATGTTGTGGCTAGCTTGGATAATGTAATGTTGCTATTTTGCTCGGACAATGTAATGTTGCTTTTTTGCTCGGACAATGTAATGTTACTATAAGCTCGGACTATATGCTGTTGTAGTAAGCCCAGAAAATGTGATTTTGTTATAAGCTCAGCCAATGTGATTTGTGATAAGTTCTGGCAATTTAATGTGGTGATAAGTTCAGACATTGTGATTTATGATAAGCTCGGGCAATTTGATGTGGTGATAAGTTCAGACATTGTGATGTGGTAATAAGTTCAGACAATTTGATGTGGTGATAATTTCAGACATGGTCATGTGGTGATAAGTTCAGACAATGTGATGTGGTGATAAGTTTAGACATTGTGATGTGGTGATAAGTTTAGACAATGTCATGTGGTGATAAGTTCAGACAATGTGATGTGGTGATAAGTTCAGCCATTGTGATGTGGTGATAAGTTCAGACATTGTGATGTGGTGATAATTTCAGACATGGTCATGTGGTGATAAGTTCAGATAATGTGATGTGGTGATAAGTTCAGACAATGTGATATGGTGATAAGTTCAGACATTGTAATGTTATCAATATTTGATAAGATTGGTCAATATGATGTTTTAAGCTCGGACAATGTGATGTTGTTATAAACTTGGACAATGTGATATTGTGATAACCTCAAGATAATGTGATGATATGATAAAAGCTCGGACAATCTGATGTTGTAATAAGCTGGACTATGTAATGTGGTGAAAAACTCAAGCAAGTTTATAGCAACATCACATCGTCCAAGCTTATAACATCTAGGATAATGTGATAATGTGATAATGTTATAAGTAATTGACAATGCGATGCTGTGGTAAGGTGGGCCAATGTGATGTGTTGATCAATAAGCTCAGACAATACTTTGATTTGCTGACATAGTCAATGTGTGTTCCGCACTTTTATTGTTGGAGACTGACAACTTAACACGTGTTTCATTATTAGTTTATACAATTTACTGGCATGATTACATGTAATTTGTGTGTGACTTATAAATTATTATTATAAAAGAGTTCGTCACAATATAACACTGTTGTTAGGCACTACCAAATTAGGAGCCTCTGAAGCGACAAGAGGAGGGGGGACTTGGTGATCTAAAACCACATTCATTCATTCATTTATTATTTCAGTCGTCCCTTCCTTTATTCCTCCATTTATTCATCCATTCATTCCTTCATTCTTTCATTCCTTCATTTTTTCATTCATTTATTCATTCATTCATTCATTCATTCATTCATTTATTAATTTATTCGTTCTTTCGCTCGTTCGTTCGTTCGTTCGCTCGCTCGATTGTTCATTCATTCATTCATTCATTCATTCATTCATTCATTCATTCATTCATTCATTCATTTATTCATTCATTCATTTATTCATTCATTCATTCATTCATTCATTCATTCATTCATTCATTCCCCAGTAATACATTACTTACAGACACATCTAGCATCTCTTCCACTCCACTCGCCGTTACTCTGACACGTTCTTTCTGCTGAGCCTTTCAACTTGTAGCCTTCATCACAAGTAAACGACACAATCGAGCCCTCCAAGGAATTAGTGAAGTGTTGTTGCCCATGTGAAGGTGTGTTCAGGAAGCCACATGTGACAACTGCAAATCATAAAACATAACATAAATGTATTGAGTGAACTATAATATGTAAACTACGAACCCCCAGAAGCGACATTTGCATTTTTTTTTAACTCAATATATTGAATTCACAACTTGATATATGAAGATAAAAACTCGTTATATTGAGTTCAAAACTTTATATATCGAGTTGACAACTCAATATATTGAGTTATGAACTCAATATATTGAGTTGAAAACTCAGTATATCGATTCGTGAACTCATTATATCGAGTTGACAACTAAATATATTGAGTTTACAACTTGATATATTTAGTTGTCAACTCGATATAATGAGTTCACGAGCTGTAAGCAATATACTGAAGATTTCTTAGTGATAAGAAGCCCAATTACAGACTAGTAAATAATTCGCATGTTCAGTCGCCGACAGGTTTTTGAGCAAAATCTAAAACAATGAGCAAATTTGGGGACGAACAATATGGAGTTAAGCAACCAATTCACAAATGGAATATTGATTCCAACTTCTGAGGAAATAACTACCGACCGAATTAAGACGGATAGCAGAATTAGACTAATTACAATTATTTAGTTTCAGTCGCCAATCCTTTGCAAGTCTGGTGAGATACTGTATATATAGCTTAACAATGTATCATTCAATATACTAGCTGAATGCCGATGTCGAACGTGTGGTCCCACTAGAAAACTCACACGCGATGTCTTGACGAACCTTCGGGGAACCTTCGGGGAAGCATCACCGATGCATCGCCGATTATTCGGTGATGCATCGGGGAATATTCGGGGATTAATCGGCGCTACATGGGCTAACAGTTAACGATGTACTTTTAGAATCGGCGACGGTCGGTGATCCTTCGGCGATGCGTCGCCGAGTAATGATGATGTCTTGACGATATCGTGCCGATGTCTTGACGACGTCATGGCGATGGTATATGGAGCCTTGTTGAGAGCAGGGATGGGGTAATAGTAGGCTACTTAAAAAGACAATAGTAACAGATATATAGATGGTCAAGTAATGTAATAGTCTAAACTGTTCTATTTTTGCTATATTATTCACACCAATGCCACCTATGCCAGCAATCTCAGAAAAAATATTTGATTATAAATATTGATATTTTGTCAATTATTTATAACATAAAATTTATCAAATATGAAAGACATTGATAATTCTTTCAGTATGCTGGTAATAGCAGAATCAGGGGCATCATTTACCTCTGTAAATAAATTAGCTGAGTCACCTGTCACCTCTGTGATAATGCAGCTGGGTACAAATGATGTTTTTAAGCACGGTGGTGATCGCGAGGAGCTCATGGTCAATGCATCAAATGCTATCCAGAGTATTGAAGAATTATTCCCAAATGCGACAGTTGGTGTGTTCTCCATCCCTCCCAGATGAGGCAAAGGAAATGCAGTTAGCAACAAAAATAACGCAGCTAACAAGACCAACATGTTCGTGAAAAAGTACTGTGCAAAAAAAGGATCCAGATTGTACGTGGATACATGGACAACACTCACGTCCAACGGGGGACAACCTGTCAAGAGGCTATTTTCAGCAACAGACAACAGTGGGGTCCATTACAGTACCCTAGGAAAGGGCGAGGTTATTTCGTGTATGACAGCTTCCCTGCTGAACTATTTTGAAACAAACCCCCCATCGACTGTAGGAAAACGCAAGGCAGGTGATTCTCCATTGTCTGATGACAGAAATTCAAAAGAACAATGTATGAGTAATACTACACCAAGTGTGAATGAGGGGAACGCAATGCTATGTCAACATAGCACACCTTCAAACGTTTCTATGCCTGAAGACAATACTAGAACTCCCATCAACCAGACTCACAGTGGCAGTCCCTCCAATAGTGCAAGCCCCGTGCCGGGCAATCATACATAGGGACACAGCCGAGCAGATGGTAGAAAAAAACAGAAAAATAAAAAAGACACATTTTAGGCTGCTTTCCTTAAATGTATGTGGCCTAAAAAGTAAAATGTGTTCACCTGAGTTTGTTAAGTTAATTAGAGAAACAGACTTTACTTACAAGAAACCAAATGTGATAATTTGTACAACGATATGATTGATAAATATTATAAACACAGAAGAGATGTATCCCAACGGAGATCTGGGGGCTTGGCTACTTGCATAAAAAAATGGCTCAATTACATAAAGATACATGACACTAAAAGTAAACTAGCATTGTGGTTTTTACTGAAGAAAAATATATGTGATTCAGATCGTGATATAATTTTTGGAAATATATATTTGCCGCCACCAACCTCTCGTTATTCAAACCCTGATATTTTTATTGAGTTAGAAGATGACCTGGCGCGGAACAATGCAAATCCTTCATACATAGTCATGGCAGGTGATTTTAATGCCCACATAGGTAGTCATATTGAACATCCATCACATGTACATAATTTGGATGCTAACGAATACTTAGATTTTGATGATGATAGTGACGAAATGCAATGTAAAGAAACACGTTATTAAAGCAGGTCCTCAGTAGATACTAAGTTTGATGATTATGGTAAAAAAATACTTAATGTGTGTAGTAACAATGATCTGTATGTCATGAACGGGAGAGTAGGTTCAGATTGTAATATTGGGAAAGCAGCTTGTAAAGATTCAAAAAGTGTAATCAATTATTTAATAGTATCACCTGAAATACTATGTGATAATACTGAATTCAATATAGAATATTTTTCCGATATTCATTGTGCGATAAAAACGCAGATAAGTTTATGTATAAATTATAGTGAAAATGACGAAAAAACGCCCGATAAAAATCATTCTGACGGTGTGGAATGTTAAGCCTCCCATCCTAATAAGGTACAATGGGATAAAAACAAATGCAATGAGTTTGTTAAATCTCTCGATCTGTCAGACGTTGACAGGGTTTTACAATCCCTACAAGACGTGGAAAGCAATGTAAATAATTATTGTTTAACATTGTCTAACGCTTTTACTAGAGCTGCTCATTGTACATTTAAGACAACTTGTATGGTTTGTTCAAAAATTGATCATGAAAACAAACATAGAGCGATGCCAGTTTTTAAGGATTGGTTTGATTCTGATTGTAGGCAGAAACGATGGCTATATATAAGAAAGAAAAATAGGTATAAACACACTAAAAGTAATCAAGATCTAATCGAAATGAGGAGATCAAATACTGTATATAAAAATCAATTGAAAATATCACGCAATAAATAAAAACAAAAAATAAAAGAGATTAGAAATCTCAAGTCTACTGACCCTAAATAATATTGGAAATTAATCAATGCTAAAAATACAAAAAAATCACAATGCGCAGCTTCGTTAGATTCATTGTTTAAACATTTTAAGGATATAAATAACATAGTAAATGATGATGATGTGGATAATAATGGTGAATTGAACCAGACGGAGAGTGAAGTAGATACTTTTCTCAATAGTAGAATAACGGAATAAGAAATTAGTCATGTTATAAAAAGTTTAAAATCGAATAAAGCATGTGGCATAGATATGATTTTAAATGAATACCTTAAAAGCACTTTGAATATTATGTTATCAAAATATGTTGTTGTGTTTAATGAAATTTTGACTTCTGGTCATGTACCTGATAGCTGGGCGATTGGAAAAATTGTGCCCATATTTAAAAATAAAGGTAATAATACAGATCCAAGTAATTATAGGGGCATCACTCTAGTGTCATAGACCACATATTTTTACTGAAAAATTTAGCAGACCTTTATATCAATAACAACAAAAAATTATATTGTGCTTTCATTGACTATTCTAAAGCCTTTGATACTGTATGGCGCAAAAGACTGTGGTATATGTTATTAAAAAAGGCAATTACAGGCAAAAGATTTGATATCGTATATAATATGTATCAAAATATAAAATCTTGTGTTGCATCAGAAGGAAAATTGTCTGATTTTTTTGTGAGCAATGTTGGTGTACTGCAGGGTGAAAATTTGTCACCCTTGCTCTTTTATATTTATGTAGACGATTTAGAAAATTATCTAAGCGTAAATTTAAAAATAGAAGCACTTTTTTATTACGCAAATAAAAAAGTGGAAGTTGTCCAGAACTTTCAGTATCTCGGTATTGTTTTTAGTTTTAATGGAAAAATGTGGAATGCATGAAAGATATAACTACTCGTGCGCAGAGAGCAATGTTTTCTATTTTTAAAATATCAAGAGTTTTAAACTTTCCAATAGACATACAGTTAACTTTATTTGATAGTATGGTAACTCCAATATTGCTATACGCATGTGAAGCATGGGGGAATGAAAATATTGATGTGATTGAAAAGTTGTATATACGTTATTGTAAATATGTTTTACATCTAAAAACCTCAACCCCAACCTGTATGGTACTGGGAGAATCGGGCAGAGGTCCGATGATTTTGGAAATGAAAATTCGAATGCTGAGGTACTGGAATAAATTGTTAGATCCTTTTAGTTCTAAATTCAATTGTAAATTGTATAAATTTTTGTATCACCTTTATCACGAAGGACACTTTTATTCACCTTGGTTGTTGTATATAGAGAAGCTTTTGAATGATACTGGGTTTTGTAATATATGGATCAGACAAAAGATGAGTGAAAGTACCTGGCTAAATGTAAATATAAAACAGAGACTACTAGACCAGTATATACAGAAATGGAGAAGTGATTGTGCTATAGGTGTAAAATGTTATAATTATAGATTGTTTAAGTCCGATTTTATGTTTGAAAAATATTTAATAGATTTGCCTGATGCACTGAAATATATTGTATGTGAATTCCGCACTGTAAACCATAAATTACCCATAGAAACAGGTCGTTATACAAGGATTCCAAGAAATGAAAGGGTATGTAAAATGTGTAATAGTGGTCAGCTGGGGGACGAATTCCACTTTTGCTTGGAATGTCCTGCCTTAAAAGAATTAAGAAAAAAGTTTTTACCCGCAAATATTTATAAGAGACCAAATGTTATCAATTTCGGACGCATATTTAACATAAAGAATAAAATTACGCTTGTTATTGCAGCTAAATTTATTAAATTTGGACTTGATATATGTACTCATTAGATATTTTTATTTGTAACTATTATTTGATATTTGCTCGGCACTCTGTACTGTACATACGGTATGGAGAAATAAATATCTTGTATCTTGTATCTTGTATCTTGTCAAATGATTTGTATCTCTTGACTGGGCTAATATTGCAGCGGGCGTGCCAACATTAAACCAACATCTCTCTCTCTCGCGGCGTTAATATGTCTGTTTATCCAGCTTAATGTGCGGATAATAACATTTAATTACCGTTATTGGTGGTCAATGAGGCAAAACTTAAAATCTCGATCCTTAATCCCCCCAGAGCCACTCCCAGGAGACGACAGACCAGTACCATACTATTAGCAGTTGCACGAAAAATATTATATGCATAATATTTTAACAACATGTATTATATATATGACAACATATGCACGTACTTCACACAAACAATACTATGGTAAGCCTCTATGGCACTTAACTTAGAATGAATGCGATAAAATTGTTTTTGCAACTGTTATTGATAATGACGCATTGTCCTTACGCATACAATTTATTCTACAACATTAGAATAAATAAAAATAATTTTTAATAATTATATCAGATTCACCTTTGAAATGAAATGAATGGAGTTTTAGGCCACCTTTGTGCACATATAGGCTAAACCGGGCCAGACGAACCTCCTGAGGAGGATGGTGAGATGAATGAGATGACACTGCCCTCCAGACACAGGATTCGAAATTCGAACCCTGGCGGTCTGAGGTCGAGCACGCTATCTCACGGTCACGGAGGCTCGCCACAATATTAAAGATCCACCTTTGAGCATTACTCAAGGTCATCGAACTTGAGCAACTCGGGGATCATTTGAGAGGAATAAAACTGATTTTGCTTATTCGATTATATATTCTTATTTTGACTTTCGGATGAAGTCATGACACAATTTATTTATAGGTTTTAGAAATTATATTGTTAATACCTGATTGCAATCACACACAACATACCACGCTTTCACTTTCTATGGGTTATAATAGTGCTCATGTGATCATCGGTGACCAATCAGTAGTAAGATTTCTAACGCTTAGCGAAGCATCGCCGTAGCACCGCCGATGTTATGCCGAGCAGCTCGGGAACATCGGCGATGGATCGGCGATGGATCATCAAACCATCGGCGATATTATCACATAGAATATGCATCGCCGACGTTAACACGAGCATCGCCGATGTGTCGCCGATGTGTCGCAGATGTGTCTGGGACATTTTCGGCCTTGGTGTACATCGCCGAATGTTCGCCGACTGCTAGGCGCTTTTCGGCGATATATCGCCGATGGTATTTGGCGTTGAAACATCGGGAGAAAATTTCAATGCATGCATTGAAATTTTTCTCGATGTCCCGATGCCTTGGCGATGCATCGCGATTACTCGCGTACGTCGCCGATCATTCGCCGAACCACTGGTGCATGGTGGCGCTGCCCTGGCGATGCCCAAATGTGTGCATCGCGAGAGCATCGGGAGGCTTAAAAAGCCTCGTGGGACCGTAGCATAACCAGTTGAGCTAATGTAGGGGCCTTCATTTTTTAATGGTGGCTACATACAGCTTTACTGTATTCTACATGTACTCTATCTGGCTGTGTATTTTGTATGATTGCTTCATACAGCTTTACTATATTTACTCAGATCTTTTCTTTGCGTATAGTCCTACTTAAATTGCCCACCTGTTTGGGTATTGTCTAGGATGGCTTCATACAGCTCGATTGAGTTCTTGGTCGCGATCGCTACAGATTCTCTACCAGTCGTCAGGTAGTCGTAGACACATTCTGGCATGCTGCCTCCTGAATAACAGAATGGTAATAATTCACTGATAACTTTTATTCTGACACACTCAAACCAATACGTACAAACAGACACACAACAGCGAATTAAAGACAAGTAGACATTTAAATTGGTTAGATCGTCTCGGAGCTCTGATGTATGTTAGACGCGACCTTCCCCTGCCAAAGTAACAAGGCAGCAGCAGATTGTTCAGGATAATGTAATTTATTCGTATAATGTCTTCGTAACCCTTTGAACCCTCACGATGCATTAAAGCATCACTTTAAATCCCTGAAAACAGATTTCATTTTCCTACAACTAGGGGTTTTAGAACGAAAATTTCCAGGATTTTTTTTAATTTTTAAACCACATCAAGTCATGTTCATCCACTACAAGTCGAGAATTGCGGCAATTCGCGGCTTGTAGTGGATGAAGATGACAATAGTAAATTCAGGCTTGACAGGGTTATTTTCTTCTCGCACCTCTCGCTAGGATTCCTAACACTGCAGGTTTCGGCTGTCAGTTTCTTCACTCTCTCCTGGTACATATGCCAGCTCAGAGTATATCAAGACTATATAACAGATTTTAGCCCTTTACTTGTCCTCACTGCATAAAACTAACCTAAATTGAAAACCGAAACTCAAAAATCAAACTCTAAACTGAATTAGCAAAGCTCAATTACTATGTAATATACCCGGTGGTCAAAATCGGCAAACCACATCTCAGGCTTCCCTTGGCGGAGTTTTGTGCCCCCATCTCCCCCAGTTCCCAACAGACCCCGGAGACATTGCCAGCCAATCATGGAGATCTGTGCGCGACAGGGCTGGACAGGTCCGCGTCGGTGTATATTGTCCCCACAAAAAATAGAAATATAAGTCAATAAAAGTAAAAAAAAAGTCAACCTGGTTAATCCTGGCCGAAAAGGGCTGGGGTGTCAGCATCGTTATCTCACACTTCAGTATAGGTGTGAAGTGTCTTAGTTGGGCTGTTCAGAGGCGTTAAAGCTACACGCGTCTGTTTGCCCGCTGTTGCCCAATCGCCTTATTGACCCAACGTGCCAGCAGCGGCAGCTCTTGTTTTCAGAGTGCCCCCTGGTGGGGTAGTTACATTATTTTATTACCCTGGCCATGAACACAGGAAGCGTTGTTTGCGATATAGAGTGACACACCGGTACTTACGGGATGGGAATTAACCCTTAGGTTCCTAAGTACAGGTGGGGATATACATGTATCTACTACAAACATATATATTCTGTGAAAATAACAGGGGAACTACGCTACACTGTTAAAAACGTTTGCGACAAGGATTTAGCTTAATTTCATCTTCGTCTATAGATGAAAAACAATAACAACGAAAGTAAAATGAAAATTACACACCCACATTTTAATGAACAGTGATGAATATACATTAATCAACATAGGAACCCACCCAGCAGAGCATTACGTACAACATTTCAGCGCGTTTTCGTGGTGAGCAGACTAGCTCTGACAGACCTCTCAGTCCACACATGTCTCTGTGCACGGGACATTTTTTAAATGTACTTTTCATGACACAAAACTTATCTCAGACTCCCTCTTGTACCGTCGACGTAGCTTTCCGAGCTATCTCGGACTCCGTCTGGAATGTCATTATGAGCTAGTCATTTCAATAAATACTTCATGACAAACACCATTTCAGAGCTTGTGATCAAGTCGCCATTAACTACACAATAACCACACCGCAGGTAGGCCCTATATTTCAGCAGCTAAAAGGTTGATAGCTAATACCCAGTGAACAGGGGTCATTCACCCAATGCTGTTTCACTGTTGAGCCAGCGTCGGAGACAATGGGCCAACATTGAAACTGCATTGTATGAATACCCCTTTTTTTTGGATAGCTAAGTGGACCCCTATCAGCGGCCAACTCGCCTACAACACAATGCCCAGCAAACACTACACTCAACCCAATGCCGTTTTAACGCTGGACCATCGTCACTGACTCTGGCCATCAACCATTCAACACTGGACAGTGCTTTCTGATGGCGGTGGTGTGTCCACAGAGTACAAGCTGACACCAATCCAATGTCTGTTAAATGTTGGGCCAGGCTCGACGGTGCCGGACATATTTTCGGGTCAATGGTGGGCTTGTGTAGCATAGACTATACCAGCATGATGCTTTGAACCAAAGCTGGGTTAATGTTTGCTTGCCGGCTGTGACGGTGACCCCCCGTAACTAAGTACTGGGCTAATATTGTGTCAGCGTCATAGACAGTGGGCCAACATTAGCCCAGCATTGTGTCAACGGTGCGTGTTTGAATGAATCGGACACTCACAGACAGAGACACACAGACAGGCTGAGCAGTTACAGGTAAACCAATATGTCTCCACCTCTATAGAAGGGAGACATAACAGCCAACATTTCAGCTTATTCATGATCAACTAACCACATATTTGTTCTGCTTCTTGTAGTTGTTTTTCAGAAGGTGTTAGATCGAAGATAGGAGTGAAATTTTCGTCTTTATAGTTGGAGTAGGACTGTCCATCTGCATAATTGAATAGGCTATCTTCTTCCGATATTATCCCTGATGTAAGAAAAACAAGTCACTAGATAATACATACACCTTAACCCTTTCAGTACAGGACCCTTTCTGACATCCAAAGACGTTCCGCACACTAAAATAATCAAACATTTATTATGGCCGTGGGCCCATAACATGGGTATTATAACGTGCAGGAAAGAATCAGAAACTGATATTACTTTTTACTAGATTAAAACAAACCACTGTCCGTTTTAAAGCCTTTAGAATGCTTAATGTTACTAGACAATAGTTGGGAAAGCAAAATAGATGTAATGTAAACTCACAATGAAGCCCAAACATGTAATGGATATCCTGCGATGATGCATTATGGGAGATTACGTCACCCCCAGGTCTTTGAAAGTCATTGGTCTCAACGTCGTCATAGTTACCGAGCAGACCAACCGGCAGACCTGTAACATTAGAGGATTATTCAAAGCTAATGGATGATCGAGTTGGCCAATCAGTAGACTTCAGCTTGTTCAGTAACCTTAACCCTTACAATCAGGACTGGATTCTTTTTTAATTTCCTTCATTAACCCATCAAATCGCTGTTATTGGTAATTATATGAGTGTTTAAACATCAATATGTTTGGTCTCAAATTAAACAAATGTGGATAATTTTCACACACTTGAAGTCGTGGGTCGCAGTAGCAACACACAACTTCAAGTGGGTGCAAATTTAAATTATTTAATTCAGCGCTTTATGATTTAATCTGTCCTTTTCTAGTAAGGGGATGTTTGGTGTAATGGGATGAGTAAAATATAAAACAAACGCATGCCTACTTCCCTCTCAAAAGATCATCACAACTCCTAGAAAAGCGAAGCAATGAAGACGACATGTCAAACAGATCACGCACAACCTCGTGCATCCTTGAAGAAACGTTGTGCAAGCTAATGATCGTTTTCATGTCGCACTAACTCGTAGCTAGATTCGTGGCCAAATGTGTAACTTTTTAATGTCGAGAAGCGGCGACACCCTCTCCCCCCCCCCCCCCCCCCAGGTCGATATACAAACCTCTCAAGGTATACCATATACCACATAAGCTCTTGACCCAGTCTTAGTCTTTATACAAAGAAAAACAAATCTATTTGAATTTGCGGAGCGTAGATATTTTGAGCATTTTGGCAGAACAAGTAAGTCAGCCTGATTTGCAGGTTGGTTGACTTTTAGGGCTCGGAAAGTTATTACGCATATTTTAAAATGACAGAAAGCCAATGTGATCATTTTAGAATTGGAACGGAACTACTAAATTGGCTACCACTCTTGCAAGGCAGTTTTGAACGCGTTGCAATCTAGCGATATCCTTTTCTGGCATATTGTAAAAAAGTGAGTTACAATAATCTAACTTACTACTGACGAGTGCGAAGCAATGTAGACGACATGTCAAACAGATCACGCACAACCTCGTGCATCCTTGAAGAAACGTTGTGCAAGCTAATGATCGTTTTCATGTCGCACTAACACGTAGCTAGATTCGTGGCCAAATGTGTAACTTTTTAATGTCGAGAAGCGGCGACACCCCCTCCCCCCCCAGGTCGATATAGAAACCTCTCAAGGTATACCATATACCACATAAGCTCTTGACCCAGTCTTAGTCTTTATACAAAGAAAAACAAATCTATTTGAACTTGCGGAGCGTAGATATATTGAGCATTTCGGCAGAATAAGTAAGTCAGCCTGATATGCAGGTTGGTTGTCTTTTAGGGCTCGGAAAGTTATTACGCATATTTTAAAATGACAAAAAGCCAATGTGATCATTTTAGAATTGGAACGGAACTACTAAATTGGTTACCACTCTTGCAAGGCAGTTTTGAGGGCGTTGTAATCTAGCGATATCCTTTTCTGGCATATTGTAAAAAAGTGAGTTACAATAATCTAACTTACTACTGACGAGTGCCACTGCAATTTGCTTGGCAAGATCTAAGGACAGACTTTTTTTTAATTCGACGCAGGTCACGGATAGGATAGAAGCATGCCCTACATGTTAGGGATTTGAGTTTTCGGAAATTCAGGCTACTGTCGAATACTACACCAATATTTTTAGCTGATCTAGATCGCTTTGTGTCTTGACCTAGAATTAAGTATGGGAAATTATTCAAGATTTTTTCTCGTTGAAGCTTGGTCCCAATAAGAAGAAATTCTGTCTTGGTAGGATTAAGCTTCAGCTTAGACCCTGTCATCCAGACCGACAAACCCATTAAAAAATGTGCAACTTCTTAAGAGATTCCTTATCGTTTGAAACTGATAGAGACATGTAAATTTGTGTATCATCGGCATAAAGATAGTGGTTTATGTCAGAACTAGAGACAATAGCGCTGAGTGTTGTAGTGTATGAGGTAACAAATACTGGTCCCTGCACAGAGCCATGTGGAACTCCATATGAGAGTGTGACTTTATCTGACGGAGTGTCTTTAATATTTACGGATTGGTGTCTATTTTGCCAATAAGAAGAAAACCAAGTTCGAGCCTGGCCAGATATTCCATACCAATCAGAAAGTCTATCTGTTATGTAGCATGGTCAATGGTGTCGAAAGCGGCAGACAAGTCAAGCAAGGTCAGAGTTGTAACTTCACCCTTGTCCATACTAATAATGATATCGTTATGTACTTTCAGTAGAGCCGATTTTGTAGAATGATGTTTCCTGTAGGCCGATTGTAATGGGTTAGATTCACCAGATTCATTAGTTTAAAAATAAATTCAATACATCTTAAGTGTTTAAAAATATACTACGTTTATATATCTTCCTACCTGGTCCATGCCACTATGCCAGAAAATATTCACAATCTTGACATATGACTGCACAACTAGGACCCATATGTGACTGCATGTAATTCATAGCTCACCTTTAAATTTAGGTGACACAACAACCATAAGATTCATGACGTCGTTATCTGTGGAGGTGATTTGTAAGTTGATGCCATCGTCGAAAGCTACAGTTGCACCTGACCCGTCATCTGACATCCTAACTCTGACACCTATCAATTATAGCAACATCATCAGAATGACACCGGTCAATTACAATAACTTCATCAGAAGGACACAATAGATATTTTCTCTGGCACTCGTCAATCACAATTAACTTAGCCAACATCAAATTAATATATGTTCGACGAATTTGTCACTATTTCCATAATTGAATAAAAATTATTTAATCAGCGCTTGTGATCCAAGTGCTAGTGAGGAAGAAATGGTAATTAAATGACTATATGACTGATGAATCCACTGCAAAGGAATGTATTTTTATTTTAAAAATGAAAAAAATGTGCAATGATGATAACATGATATATTTATTTCAAGTCTGATAAAGACGAACATTAGACCTTAGACATTAGAGCTAGTACAAGCGACATGTAAATATACAATAAAATATACAATTAAAACAAGCAGGCTGGCTGGCAGGAAGTTAACTTAAAAATTAGGTCAGCGATTATAAAATAGATGATAAGTTACACGCATATAAGTAAATAAAGTATATGATTAGGTGTTATATATATAAAAAAAAACTTATTCATAATTATTAAATATTTTTATACATAATTAACATTTACATCAATCAAAGGAGCTGGACCTGCAACTATTTCACTCCAAATTAAATATCAAAGTGTACTGGAAGACCATCCTTGTATTGTATTGCATTATAAAATTGAGGTGACTGGTTATTCTCATGCCTCTGGCAGAGTTCTTAATTTTGGGCCACCCTGTTCATGAGAGGAAATTCCAATGTATTTTAAAAATATTGTAACTTGGGGGTGCGACAACGCTGTTCAATCAGTTATTGGAGGTAAGTCAGTGCTAAGTTATTATGAATTTTGAATGTCTAAATTTCTATATTTATTTGTCTCCAACTTCCAGAGATGTCAAGCTTGCGAGCTTTATTCAGGAGGGACTCATATGAGGCGGTTTGGATGGAATAAGCATAGGTCCTACATGTATTTGAGTGTCAAATCGTTAAGTTTCTCGGGATTGTTTTTTTCTAACTCACCATCAAATGTGTCTTCCACACCATTAACAATTTCTTCTTGTATTTTGTTGATCAGGACATCTAATGATTCATTCTCTCCCAGCTGAACTTGTACTGCATCTGACTCATTAGACTTGGCAACAAAAGCTGTCCACACGGTCGCCTGCACTGGAGAACCTGGGAAATGTTAGAGAGGAATGTTACAGAGTTTCATAAATTAGTTACCAGGCCATAGCACCCCCTAATATTTATATGAATGCTTGTCGATAACACTGAACATTACAAAAAAAATACATCGGCTATTATCACTCTTCCCTACGTTATGTTACCTTGACTATCCACCAGAGGCTCAGCTCGGCCTTGAAGTGTAAACACATCAGGAATCTCCAGAATGAAAAACTCTCCTTTCCCGTTAAATGTGTACCGTAGTCCGTCTAGAGTTGCCAAGTGTGGGTCTCCATTTGTCCGTCCTGAAAGTGACGTTAGCATTAAATCACGTTAGAATTTTAATTATAATTGACTCATCTAAGTTTTAGGCACGTAAGCGTCAACAATGTCCCATCTGAAAATAAATACAATGTATATGTAATCTTATGCCTTTGCCATGAAGTCTTAAAGGTGATCTATCACCCCTTATATAGTATGAATAATTTTGTGACAAATAAATCAAAGTTGCCACAAGATGGGGCACAAGTGTTTCCTTATATGGGGTGATTGGCCATCATGTGACCGTCTGAGAGGGTCACATGATAACCAATCACCCCATATAAGGACATAATTATTCATACCATATAAAGGGTGATACTATTGCTACTATTGATATCAAGCACCCAATGTTGGTTCAATGCTGGGCCACTGTTCGCGATGCTGGCCCATCAGTATTTAAATTATTACCCCCTGGTAATTAGAGGGTCAAGCCGGGCGGGAAGCCCAGTACAAGCCACCACAATAACGCGGCGTCCACATAGCAAAGACCCATATTTATACCCAAAGTACAACGTAATATGTCACACGTGAGTTAGAAAATTCGGAACTTTTCGAGACCTGTCATTGTCCTTATTTCACTGGTCTACGTGATGCATATTAATAAAATAAATTACATTTTTTCTGATTTCAGTGATACATATTTTGGCTTGGCATGGAGGTACAATTTTTAAGAGTATTTAAAATGTATACACTTTTCTATAATAAATTATACACATATTTACACGTAAACTGTACACTTTCCAGTTTGCTCCTATACATAACACAAATAGTACAATGTACACTTGGTTTGGTCTCACACATTTGTAGGATACATTATACAAGCATTTTAACAGGGAAAATGTACGACGGTTGTAGATCTCATATAATTTACCCATTATCCTATGAGCACTTACCACAGTAGAAACTTACCTGGTCTGGGTGGTATGTAGTCTGTGCAGTCGTCAGTAGGTCGCGCATCAGAATACTTAGCACAGTAGAGTGTAGATAGTTTACAACAGAAAATGAATGGCCAAACATCCTCAATAAAATGACTGATAATTGGCAATTTGATAATTGTCACGCCAATGTTAATGTTGCCCTGTGCACTTCCACTGATTGCTGTCGCATCCACTGTGATACCAGCTGACCCACTGCCACTGACACTGGCTGAATAAGCTCCTTTATGATGGGCTTTATCGTGGGTGCCACCTCCCTGATCAAATGGTAATATGTTGCCACCCACATCATAACAACATTGTTGACCTGCGCCAGACGGACTGTAAATATAGTAACGTTTAGCATTTAGCAACTGCCTAGTAAGTACATATTTTGTGCCCAGAACAACTGTGAGCCTACTAGCCCTTTCGGCGCGTGTACCGTCTTCAGAATTTGACGTCCATAGACGTAAGACGGTCCATGCAGTAAACGAAGTAAAACTATTATGATGGCCGTAGACCCATAACCTATGATGATTTTAAATCAAAAAACACTTTGGTCTTCATGATTTATATAAAAGTATTTCAGGTTTGTAAGTGTTAACCCTTTAACCGCCAAATTATTTAATTTGAATTTTCACCCACTTGGAGCTGTGTCTCGCTGACGCGATCCACAACTTCAAGTGAGTGAAAAAATTTCAGATTTGACAAAATTGAGGTCAACTCTTTTCAAATCTTGCTGGTTGATGTCGAATGTTATCTTTAACATATTTGAAATGTTGCACTTAATAAAAAATGAAAACCCGAATATATGCGGCACCGGCGGTTAAAGGGTTCAGTAAGGGTTAAGTTAATGGTGTGTAACTGTATTACGCTGCGTGGTGTGAAGAAATATAGGGCCTACTATACCACAGCCAGTAACCTAGAAAGGATATATGGCCATCACGTTGTAAAGTTTGAGGGTTGTGTAGTCCCACACTGATTCAATGGTCGTGACAACTTGACCTAGTAGAGAAATCAGTTAAAGTAAGAAACATATCTGGACATCTCCTAACTGATCGACCCACGACAGTAAGCAATGGTAGAGAAATCAGTTAAAGTAAGAAACTTATCTGGACATCTCCTAACTGATCGACCCACGACAGTAAGCACTGGTAGAGAAATCAGTTAAAGTAAGAAACATATCTGGACATCTCCTAACTGATCGACCCACGACAGTAAGCACTGGTAGAGAAATCTGTTAAAGTAAGAAACATATCTGGACATCTCCTAACTGATCGACCCACGACAGTAAGCACTGGTATGTATAACAGTAACAATATTCAGTGAACTATGGTGTTGGAAAAGTGGGAGTTATTAAGATTATTCGTGTCTGCTGTGTGTTGCGTTTTCATAAAAAGCCTACGCAGTAGGTCAAATCTGGATAACCCTTACTGGACTGGACGTTGTAAAGTCAGGATGTACACCATCCTCAAACTTTACATTGGAGAGTTTGCCAGGGTAATATAGGACTAATTGAATTTCAAAATTTTTCTGGCCAAAAAAACACATTCGCAGATTATATTTTGCCGGTTTCCTTTATGAATGCGGTTTAAAAAAATAGAAACGTTAATATTGTCAGTGTGGGACCTGGTCAATCATTTATTATTACATAATTGTTTGACTTGCACTTATGGGCTCTTCTCATCGCCATCCAATACGAAAGGAATCACAAATATTCTCAGTTTTTACCAACTTGAAGTTGTGGGCCGCGGTAGTACATTTCTATATCTTCTCTTCCACGTACTATGACTTAAAGATAATGGTTATTAATTTTTCTTAATGGAGTAGACTACTCAGAAATGGCCACACTATTTTGTATTTAAAATTAGATGTACCTGGCATCCTCAATTTGCCAAATCTGCTCTATATATTTATTTACCTTGGTCGTGTTGTCCTGAAGCATTCATGAGCTCCTGGGTGAAAGGAAGCACACCCTGCTGGATTGCTTGGGTTACATCCAGAGTCACTCTCAAACTCCCCACCAAGATGTACAGACATCTGATCAGTGTCACAAGGACAGGGTGTGGTGTCTATAGGGGCCGGGTCAGCTACTTCTTCAGCAGACCATGCCAAACATTTGTCTTCAAAGACTTTATTCTTCACTTGTAAGAATAGATCCTAAAAAAAATGTCAACAGTTGAACTGTATGTGTTAACCAGCAGCTCGGATAAGGCCGAATTCGAGTGATATTGCAACTAAAATTCGCATGGCTACTAAAGTCTTGATGACTTAGACGTGGCCTATCATACTGTCCGGTATGCTGTCCTTCCAAACATCAAACTTCCACCCACAATAACTAATCAGTTCAAGTCTCAATATGTCAATGGTTCATATTTGCAAAATGCTTTCTACGGCTTCTACAATCGATTTTACCTTAAAAGTAAGCTATAGAACGAGCAATATAGATTAATTTTAAATCTGGGGCCCATCCCACAAATAATCTTAAAATTAAGATTATCTTTCTCTCAGTTTCATTAGAAAAATTAGGATAAATCTTAACTTTTCCAATGAAAATGAGAGAAAGTTAAGATAATCTGAATTTGAAGTTTCTTGGTGGGATTGGCCCCTGTAGCTAACTTTATCACCCGATCACACTGTTCCACTACCGTGATCATCACTGGTGTACCACTGACAACCAGAATTTTTATTTGACAGTAAAATGACAGCTACTGTGATAAAGTGACATTAGCTCGTAATGCGCTGAACTACGCTTATATTAACCAATAAACCTTTTTTCAGTTTAAACTTCAGATTTTGATGTCTTAAGTCAGTACCCGCGTTGACAGGCCTAATAAATATTGGTAAACACTGATCTGATGTCTTATTTATATATATTTTTTTCACTATAATTGTAGTAGAAATAATGTTTTTTTATTTTAACATCTTTAACAACGTGCTGTTAAATTTATCTGACCTGTATATCGTTTATTGTTTTAATCAATTCGTCTGTCACATCTTGTAAAATCTGAGTTCCCTTGGACCAAACAGCATCAAAGAAGTCCAGCAGACCTCTCTTTTGTCTCTCGAGTGGAATCACGTCTCTTTTTCTACGTCCAGAATTTTGCGATAAACTCTCCAGTAAATATTCATACATACACAGATCCATATACCAGTCGCAATCATGTATGTCTGACCACAAGCTAATGACATCACTTGAACAGACACATATAAAAACAAGATATAAATCCATATACCAGTCACAATCATGTATGTATGATCACATTACCGGAAGAGACAGATGGAAGCTTTTATTTTACCATATTACATCACAATGAAATGAAATAAATCGGGCTGTAGGCTACTTTTGTGCACATACTGCCTAAATTGGGCCTAGAGAACCTCCTGAGAATGGTGAGATGACACTGCCCTCCAGACACAAATTACATGTAGGCTGGGACAGTGATCTATTACATGCAATCTATTACCATTACATTGAAATTATTCTATTACTATTTTTATTACATTCTTTCAGTTATATTACCATTACTCTACCGTCTAGTACTATAACTATTACAATAACTTTTCGTCACAATTTCTAATTAAGTTATAACAAGCTATACTGGTATCATATATAATATACATTTTATAATAATAATAATAATATTATTAATAATAATAAAAAAACAGCAAATCGTATATATTTTCAGATTATTTATAAATACAAATTAAATATATTTTATTAATTTAATGTATAATTGGCATTTGCTTAGATATCCTGCTATCTGGACCCTACGTAAGCTTCGCCACTCAACGTTATTGTAATGTGATCTGATAGCCATGGTGTAACACTGTGCCTAAATATCGGATTATTTAGTGGTATTTAGAGATCCATACAACCATGATAACCAATATATTAGAGAGACAATGAAATGTTTTAGACAGGTGGCAAAATATCAAAAAGGGCCAAATAAGCAGTGCGATATGGACGGAATGTTAGGGGTTGGTAATCACTTCAGCCATTATCTACTACCTATGCTAAACACATTTCAAGTGGATGACAAGAAAATAAATCGTTTATTACAGAAATACAGCAAAAAAAAAATGGCAGCCATTTTCAGCCCTAACAACTTATCTATAGTCAGGTCGCCGAAGGTGGAGCCTTGCAAATGGGTATATACAATTTTTTTTGCGGATTATTGATGCATATTATGTCTCGATTGATATGAGCAAGCAAGCCAGACTGGCACCTTTGAGCATTTTTACTTATCACTGAATATTCACAATGGCCGCCGTCAACTCATAAAAAATCTACGTATATACTGTGTGTGTGGTAGAAATTTAGGTGTCAGAGCTTAAAATTGACCTCAGTATCCCCAAATAGTCAAATATCGCTCTCCTATAATTTCACATGAACCCTATGTCGCGTTTGGCAAAAAAACGGCAAAAATCCAAGATGGCCGCCAGCGGATATTTTGAAAAAAATATATTTTTAACTAGTAATCCGATAATCAAGTGTGATATGTCATTTCTGACTATTTTTGGGGTATGAAACCCACTTATGGACCTTGAGTTACAATTATGGGCCACATGTAGGCCAATAGTTACATGCGATGTGACCATCTTTGTAGAGCTGGGATCAATAATGTCATTCTAGGCATCAATTATCCGATAAACATTAAATGTAATGTGTCATTTTAGGTGAATTTGGTGACTGTGAATCTATTTGAAAGCATAAAAGTAGGCTACAATGGCAGTCCTCGGGATCTTTCAAATCCAAACTTGATGTAGATACAATTCAAACTTGGCTAGTGGATAGAAGGAATATATGAATAAAATCGTTTCTCAGTGTTTCATCTAGCCATTTCTAGCAGGGCGCTGCGCCATGCTATCCTTCATGAGCGCCACGTTGCCCTTCATGAGCGCCATGCTGCTCATCATCTATTGACAAGGAGCCATGCCCCTTTCAACTAATTATCACGTCCATATAAAACCCACCCTGGTCATTGTGACTGATTAAACTCCTTCATAACGATTATACTTGGCATTCCCACCTATGATGTACATACAGTTAGCTAACACCTGAATGGAGTGGAAGTGTGTTCACGGTGGAAGTCACTGTCGGTGCTTACACAAGTAACTGAATACCTTCTAGGTGGTGATTATAATTTTAACTTGCGGGGTTGGGGAGTACTGGAAATGTCTCAGTAGGTGCCCGGCGGGCATGACTATGTGCCCCCCAATGATAGGTGCCCCTTCTAAATCCAAGATTCAACACTGGTTTCTCATGGTTTCATATGTTCGTAATGCAATACCATTCAATAGTATTTTATTCTCCCTTATTGTGCTCGCTGGAGCCGTTCAGTTGCGACGCTTGGACAGCATTAAGCCAGCATTGGTTCTAGTTTGTGTGTTTCCCGGCAGTGCTTCCAATAGGATAATAAGAATTTTGATGCCACCTTAGCAGTTCCACAGGGAGCTGTTACGTCTGTTGCATGCTGCATGGCATGGTACATAATAAATTAATCTACAACAACCATATATGCAGCCTCCATGAGTCTGGTCATACTCCTTCAGCGGATTCCAAGAAACCTTCGTTTATATGGTCTCAGTATAAATCATTATTAAATTTATATACCACTGCGGTTTTCTAAAAGGTAAAATCGCCACAGGTTGAAGACGTATACTCGTGATTAGGCTCATTCTACAACGTATGCCTATAGAGTCATTTTTTCTAAGCCGATGTCATACATATCCATACACTGTCATTTTAAATTATGTGGAACTCGAGTATATGTGTGTTATTTGTCTACAGGCTGCAGTGTTTTAATTATGCAAGTGAAATCTACTTAACTAGCTTTGGTTTTTTTCAAATCTAGTATTAGTATATCACATTCTGCTATTATAGTGGCATATTCTGCTATTAAATGGCATATTCTTTCCATGTCCTTATGTTGCAATAAAATTAAAATGCATGCTCTCACATCTTGAGGATGCACCTTTTTTGAAAACATGTACATGCACGTATAGTCGAACAAAAACATAAAAAACAGGGACATGCAGTTATACTCGAACTTGAAATTACCTTAAAGCTGCATAATTTTTTTGTTTATTTTATTCAAAATATTAATCCATGGGGAATGGTGTTTTATTTATTGTTTTACTCCCCTGGTTAGTGAGTTATTAAGGATTCAAGTTTGTTGTTTTTAAATATTGCTGCCCCACCAAAACACACCTGATCACAGGGAGTAAGACACACTGCTTGTATAAACCAGACATTAAAAGTACCAAGTGGCAGATGCCGATCATCTTTGCAAAAAAAGTGGAACACTTTTCATTTTATTCTTATTTTTTACGTGATCATAGATACATTTCACAATAAAAAGTGTATTATCTCATGTCATTTAGACATATCTAGGAGTTATTACTTTGTGTGATATGGGTGATATTTGCATATAATATCATGTTTAATTTCGGTACCAGTATGGAAAATGTCACTCACTTGAAAAATAGGAATATATTTTTGTATGGTGCTTTTAAGTGTGGGCCAGCATCTGAGCCTTTGGCCCACAATTAAGACGCTCTCCCCAGTCCGTGGGAAATTTTCGTCGGAATTAGCAACAAATACAGTGATGTAAATAATCTTTTTCGCTCTTTTGATTTTCGTGATTTTCTTGAAAAACATTTGCATTTTTTTATTCGGTATCTCATGGGCATTTCAAAATACAGTCAAAACGCTACTAGACAATATAAGACTTTATTTTATTTCATCGTAAATAATCACATACAGTGATATAAATCGCGATATGCCGTAAAATGAAATAATATAACATTATACTTCACTGTAACCGATTTCCAACAGTTTTTTTGACCTAGTCTCAGGACGTCTACGGCTGGCTATGTGGGTTATGTATCTGAACTAACACGACGCATTGATCCAATGGCAGACTAATGTCGGCCCATCGTCTGCGGTACTGACCCAACATTGTGCCGATTCAGCTCAACGTCTGGTGTTTTTTTATTATTAAGGCGGTTCGGTGTTGGCCAATGTAACATTATACTGGCCCATAACCTTATCGCTATTACATACGTGTATTGTGCACAAACCGATTCACTACTTCATAAAACTTGATGGTGTATTGCATGGTGAACTAATTCCGCTACATTTACCCATTTTAGTGTATTTATAAGGCCTTTAAGACAATGTGATTTGACAATAGGGCTTTTATATCGTCATAGGGCGGGGGACTTAGGGTAGTGGTTAGCACCGCTGCCTCTCACGCCAGAGGACGGGGTTCGGTTCCCGGTCTCGGCGGTTTAAAAGAAACAAAAAAATGTTTCTTCCCCATCCACGTGTGACAGTCAGTATTGTGGGGAGCCTCCGTGACCGAGAGGTAGCGTGCTCGGCCTCAGACTGCCAGGGCTTGAATTTAGAATCCTGTGGCTAGAGGACAGTGTCATCTCAATCATCTCACCACCCTCAGGAGGTTCTCCTGGCCCAGTTTAGCCTATATGTGCACAAAGGTGGCCTAAAGCCCGATTCATTTCATTTCATTTCATTTATATATCGTCATATCATGACACTTCCATTCTAATATCATATTATAATTTTGTTACAATATGTCGATATTATTATATTTATTGTATTATTCTAATATTTTAATATTGAATCTCAACATTTTAAATTCATATTCTGGCCTTTCAATGTAATATGTTTACAATCCAACGTTCAATTCTGATATCATAATAACTGCACATAATTCACTTGATGAGTATATTTTACAATAGAGCTGTATATGTTTGATCTCATATGTACATTTCAACGAAGAAGTGTATAACTTTAATAGGGTGTTAATATGTTACTCACAGCTTAGAGCTTGATGTATTGGATCTGATGCGCACGGCGGCCGTTTCCACCCAGTAGACAGGGCTAGTTTGCAGCAGTCGACCAGGTATCTGTGTTGATCCATCATTAGCTGTAGATAACTCAAGGGGTATAAACTGTACAATCAACTCAGTGCCATTCATCCTGGAGAAAAACAAAATGAAATAATTTATTCCTCTAACGGTACAATAGAAAATATCCACTAATGTCTGTATATGTTGGTGTCATGGTGGTACGATTAAACTACCGGTTAATGAGTGCTTGAGCAATGTGACTTTACATGTCAAAAACATATTTACTGAAATGCCAGGAGTTCAATGTCAACCACTTGACTGTCTATGGCAGTACTGTTCCAGGTCAAGCTCACAGGGGAATCTCCAGGGTGATAGTTTGTATTCTTCTGTAAGGATATTCCGGATTCGTCAGCTTAAAGTAGAAACAAATCATCATTGCAGTTGTAGTTTTAATTTGCATTCATATTTACCTATGCACATGTAGTGTCCGATGAAATGTGTCAAACATCTCACTATTCATAAACATATTTAATGCATTGGGTGTTTTTTAAAGCATTTCACTATTTGCATTATGTCTAAGGAGCAGGCACTATTTACTGCCATATGTCCCAAGTTGAGTTAGTGAGAGTTTAGCTAAAATCGTGTTTCAACCTCCTGCTCAACGCTAACCCGTATGGCAGAAACTGGTTTAGGCTGAACGCGAAGACAAACCAGTAGGCCTATATATGTTATGCTACAAAAAATAATACAGTGCAGTGGCTAGCTTAATTTTAGTTAATAAATATGTAGCTTTTGGTTCATATTATGTATTATGGTGCAGTGGTTACGTGCCTGTCACGCCACAGCATGTAATTTTGTACATCGCTCTGGTGTTCAGATTTCAACGAAACAAAAATGTTTCTTCCCTGCCAAATTGTAAAGATTCAGTATTGTGGAAGCCTCCGTGACTGAGTGGCAGCGTGTTCGCTCTCAGATCGCTCGATTTATTAATCTTGTGTATGGAGGTCTGTATCATATGATTCGTCTCACCTTCTTCAAAATGTTATCTCTTTTTATTTATTCATTCATTCATCCCTCCATTCATTTATCCATTCATTCGTTATATCAAAAATGTCATTATAGCGAGGATTTCAGACCAGAAGGTCGTAAGCAATTTTGATGAGAGTAAGACAGTGTTCCACTATCGTAAAGCAGCACTTTCAGTACATCTTAGTAAAACATTTGATCACACCCTCATGCACAGATTTAAGTCCCCACATTAAAATATTCTTTTTATTGTTTTATATATTTATTAATTTTATATACAGTTAAAATTAACCACTCTTTAACAACAACAACAACAACATCATCAACAACAGCAACAACAACAATACAAAAAATAATAACAATAATAATAATAATAATAATAATAATAATAATAATAATAATAATAATAATAATAATAATAATAATAATAATAATAATAATAATAATAATAATAATAATAATAATAATAATAATAATAATAATAATAATAATAATAATAATAATAATAATAATAATAATAATAATAATAATAATAATAATAATAATAATAATAATAATAATAATAATAATAATAATAATAATAATAATAATAATAATAATAATAATAATAATAATAATAATAATAATAATAACAATAACAATAACAATAACAATAATAATAATAATATTAATAATAATGATAATAATAATAATAATAATAATAATAATAATAATAATAATAATAATAATAATAATAATAATAATAATAATAATAATAATAATAATAACAATAATAATAATAATAATAATAATAATAATAATAATAATAATAATAATAATAATAATAATAATAATAATAATAATAATAATAATAATAATAATAATAATAATAATAATAATAATAATAATAATAATAATAATAATAATAATAATAATAACAATAATAATAATAATAATAATAATAATAATAATAATAATAATAATAATAATAATAATAATAATATTAATAATAATAATGATAATAATGATAATAATGATAATGATAATGATAATGATGATGATGATGATGATGATGATGATGATGATGATGATGATGATGATGATGATGATGATGCTGATGATGATGATGATGATGATGATGATGATGATGATGATGATGATGATGATGCTGATGTCTGGTTACAGATCCTTAAATGTAAGGCCAGCGTCACACTAATGTACCAGCCATAAGACAGCACTTGGCCAACGGACGCTGATTGTAGCGATGGGAATTCCCCAAAGTATATGGCAATTCTACGCTCAATATGGCGCTAAAATACTGGTTTAGGATTTGACCTGATGGTTTGTTAACACGTTGATAACCTTGTTCTTGACATAGACTAAACGGTATATTTTAGAACGCAATGTGTTTTTTAGTTACCATCGTGTTAAGCCTAATCTTCATGTTAGCAAACTAGCTGTAGACAGGGGCATATGGCGCTTAGTGTAGATATCAGATAGAATAAACTACAGTTCAATCTCACATTTTGAATGGTAGTCAGGCATAAGCATATGATAGTCATTGTTCTACCATAATCATATGCGATTTGATGTGTTAATATTTGCAACAATTTGATATTTGTCACCATTTGACTCACTCAATGTAAAGATGATGGCATAGCGGAATACCCCGTTCACTGTTAATTCCAAGGGTATTCTTCCAAGACGGAACATGAACGGAACGACACATGCAGCAGTATTACCATCTACTACACGACCTATCATCTGGAATAAAACCAATTAGTTATTTTAGATTATGAACATATCATTTAAGATCGGGCTGAGTTAAAAAAATAGAATTAAATCTAGATTTTATATATACTAGCGTTATTACGAACATCTTACAGCTACAAATAAATTAACTACTGATCATGTCCTTGTACTTATTTTAACAGTTCACCTGTATTTTGTCAAATGTACAGATGATGTTATCAGCTGAATCCAGACAGAGGTTTGACAGTGTGATCTCATATCCTCCCATAAATGAACCCCTTCGTGGAGAGACGGCTATGTCTAAAACAAAATAATTACAAAAGATAGACAGCATCATCTCATATCCTCCCATTAAAAATGAGGTTTTAGGCCACCTTTGTGCATATATAACCTAACCCGGGCCGGGAAAACCTCCTGAGGATGGTGAGATGAATGAGATGACACTGCCCTCCAGACACAAGCTTTGAAATTCGAGCCCTGGCGGTCTGAGGCCGAGCATGCTACCTCTCGGTCACAGAGGCTCCCCACAACATTTAATCTTCACGAGTGAGCGGAAAAGAAACGTTTTGTTTCTTTTAAATTTGAAGGCCAGAGTGGGGTTTGAACCAGCTATCTGCGACTTTCTAAGCAGGCAGCTTCAGCGACTGCACCAGGGCCCCTACCCCTCCCATAAATGACCCCCTCAAGTAGAGACGGCTACATTTAAAACAAAATAATTACAAAAGGTAGACATCATGACTCCATATCCTCCTATGTCCCATGTTTGAATTAAGCCAGTAGCTGATTATAATACATAGATACAGATAGATGTTTTATTGAAATAATTCAAAGTCATTGCTGACTTATTTGTCATAAATATATATATATATATATGTATATATAAAACATGTACGACAGGGTTAGCATGGCTAGTTCTGTAAATCACATTTAAATCGACATGATATGTACACTTAAAATCAGGCTTGTCATTAATATATTTAAACAAGCAAAGGGTATTCAAAATATGCACCAGCACTACTTAAAATAACGACAGCAATATCATTACCTGTACATGGGGGCATATATATCAGTATGTCCTGTATGAATTAGAAGAGTGACTGGAGAAATACACAGCGGCGAACAAATGTTGAAAAGGAGTCAAATGTTCGATTGGAGTTTAGTTGTCTTTCTACTAAATATTATAAATGTAGTCGTAACCCCCTCCCCTGACCCCCCCCCCTTGGTCCGTCACTTTTAAATTGGAGTGTCTCCTGTTTGAATTAGAGCGATAACACAATATAATGTAGATTGTCTTGTTTTAATTTGGAGAGAGCCTGATTGGAAGAATAAATGTTTATAATGTATATGCTTTAATTGTAGTGTATATTACAGTTTTATTTGCAGAAGTAGTGTATATTAATGTGATGCCCGCTGAAGTGGGGAAGTAGCTCATTATACTGTAAAATCACTGTTAGAATTAGGGTAATAGATCATTATGCCGTAATGTATCTCGCTTGAATTAGTAGAGTATATTCTCGTCATATATATCAGCTACCATCCTTTGTGTTAGATTGGACTTTTGCATCATCTAACAAAATAATAGATACTAATACTACTAAAAATAGTAAGCTTAATCACACTTTTCACCAGCTTTATTTGGCTTGCATTATTGTATTTATTATTAGTAATAAAAATAAACATCATATGACACAAAAATAGGCAGCAATATATGATTTTGCTGTAACACTTCTAAATAAATACTACTAAAATTATTTACAATGAAACATTTTTTAATTGAGATCTATAGCGAAGGTTCTTGCGCTCTGCTCGCATGATTGTCAAAAAACTAAAATACAAAAATATACATCACAAAAAGTAACATAATAACTGACAACATGATTCTGCTGATAGATTTAATCATCCTACTCACTCTCTTCAAAGCACTGCGTGGTAAAATTAAATAGAGGAAACATCCATCGTCCTAAAATGCCGACATTTGTGGTGGAGGCTACATCAAGGATTGCTTCAGTCATAGCTCCATCTACAGTGTAGAATGTAACACCGTCTCCAGCATTGACACCGGCCTGGAAAAATGACATGTTAGAAATATAACTCATTAACACCGGCCTGGAATAATAAAATGTAAAAAAATATAAATCATTAACACCGGCCTGGAATAATAATATGTAAATTATTATCAATCATTAACACCGGCCAGGAATAAAGGAATGTAAACTAATATCAATATGAATAATTGAATAACAAAATATCAGTCATTACCACCAGCCTGAAATAGTGAAAATGAATGTAAGAAATATCATTTATTAACACCACCCTGGCATATTTATCAGGGCAGTATTCAGCTTTTTATCAAGGCCCGTCGTGTTTATTAAAATCTAATAATACATTGTTGTCTGAAAATTATAACGATTATCGTAACGGGCAGCACGAGACGACGTTGAGTGATGTTACGCTCTAAGCGATGTCTTATTCTGCATATTAAACATGTGAACAACCATGACAGATAGGTTATATGATTACCTGGCAATTTTTTCTGATCATCATGCCAGCTTATTCAGCTATTATAGTCATTTTATCATTTTTATCTTCGGCAAGGGGATGGTTTGTGGCATTATTGTATATTTTATATTACTAAAGATGATTGTTTATATAATTAAGTGTTGAAAGGAGGGGGACGGATATCTGTGGAAATCCATTCAGACAAGTATTTATAAAAGGGCATATTCCTCTAATAAGTTAATGGGACTTCGTGTGGAACCCCTGCACCGAATGGTGTTGAGAGCGTGATAATGGCATTACGATCTCGGTATAGTGATTCCCTTTAGCTTACCAACTACACAATGCAATTGGTAAGCTAAAAAGGACTCGATCCCTATACCGAAATCATAAATCCATTATCACGCTCTCATCACCCTTTGGGTGCCAGGGTTCCACACGAAGTTCATGGGCGTGGCGCATTGGTGAAGCGCCTGGCTGCCTCGCCAGTCATGCAGGCGCCCCGGGTTCGAACCCCCACTGATCCAACTTGGTTCTTTCAGAGAAATATAATTTGTTATCCCCTCTCGATGTGACTGGGCAATCACGTTATCGGCGGTTTCATCAAGTGTATCGACATTAATTTCTGCTCGTTCCTTCTTCATGACCACGTTCAACCCTTTCAGCGCGGGTACCGTCTGTATAAGTCAGAATCTGACGTCTGTAGACGTCAGATTCTGAATATGAAAATGTTTCTGAATAACTATACATCACGTTTACCAGTGACTGGCTTGACAGGACAGATGTGTAAATGTCACCAGCATCCAACGGCTCCCTTCATTCTCTAGATTTATTTGATTTATATCATTATTATTTTTTTCAAGATGATAGATTGCCTGCAAGTAATGCAAAAAAGGTCTTATTTTTCATGCTGTCTTAAAAATACTATTCAGATATAGATTATATTAGTATTTAATATACCATCCGATGATCCCTTCAGATATGAAAGTATTTGACTTGGAGACAGTTTAGAGGCAGACGATTTGAAATTTTTAAATGCTTCTAAATAACTATACATCACGTTTAACAGTGACTGGCTTGACAGGACAGATGTGTGAATGTCACCAACATCCAACGGCTCCCTTTATTCTCTAGATTTATTTGATCATAAAGTATTGTCATTAGTTGCAAGGTCGAGTGTATGAGTGAATGGTTTAGTACGTTTTGTTCGACATTCTCTAACAAAATTAAAACAGACAAAACCAAAGTTATACACATCTTCGATGGAATAAATGTATCATTTAGGGAATTTAGGGATACAAATATATTTCAGCGCTTTGTGAATGAAGATTACATCATTTAGATCGGTCTTTCAATCCATAGCTTTTCTGGACCCCTGACGACAACCTCACTCAAACCTAGACAGAGCTTGTTGCTGAGCACCCAAATGTGCAACGCCTCTGAGCTTGTGTTCACAAGGAACCAAAGCGATTTATTAAAAGTCGTGACGTTGAAGATTGCTTGAGTCTAACTTAAAAAAATAATTGTAATTGATTTTATATCTGGTGGAATTACGCCCAGAAATACATTTTTTTTCAAGATGATAGATTGCCTGTCAAGTAATGTAAAAAGGTCTTTTTTTTTATGCTGTTTAAAAAATACTATTCAGATATAGATTATATTAGTATTTAATATATCATCGGATGATCCCGTCAGATATGAAAGTATTTGACTTGGAGACAGTTTAAAGGCAGACGATTTGAATTTTTTAAATGCCTCTAAATAACTATGCATCATGTTTAACAGTGACTGGCTTGACAGGACAGATGTGTAAATGTCACCAGCATCCGCCGGCTCCCTTTATTCTCTAGATTTATTTGATGATAAAGTATCGGAATTAGTTACAAGGTCGAGTGTATGAGTGAATGGTTCAGTACGTTTTGTTCGACATTATCTAACAAAATTAAAACAGACGAGACCAAACTCACATATTTTCAATGGAATTAATGTAGAATTTAATGAATGATACATAATGAGTGAATGATCTATGTCGAAATTGCTGTTTAACAATTCTTCACATTTGGCTGAACACAAGACAACAAACGTATGCTTTCCAGTGATCCGAGCACGTCAGAGGTATGGAAAAAACTGAGAATATTTCAATAGCAATGTCACAATAATTCAATGTAAAATTATATATTTTTTAACATTGACAAATATCACTTGTCGTATTTTTCATCTATTTAAAATGTATTTTAGCATTTTTTCAAAAGTTTTACATAGTGATTCAATATATGTTATTTTGATCACTTTAGACAATTTAGTGAGGATAATTATGCCACAATAATGTGGATACTTCATAATAACTCTCACAACGCGGGAATAGACTTTAGTTGTCAGAATATGTAGACGTCATATTCTGACGTCTAAAGTCAATCCTCACACTGTAAGAGTAAAAATATTTTAAATGGCCGTAGACCCATAAGACAGGTATTGAAATGAAACGGAAAGAGCAAACTAAAACATTTATGCCCATATTAAATAGAAACAACTTATCTGGTTCCCATGGTTTATACAAAAATATATCAGCGCTTTAAAGGTTAAGGAACCTCATACTCACATCTTCAGTGGTACTGTAGCTTTGATAATTCTCGCGTGTTTAAATTTTCGCGAAGTTCTGATTTTGAGATTTTTCACGATGTTTAGAATTCGCGAATTTTCATTTTTCTTCAGTAGCGCTAACATAATAATAATTTTCGCGTAATTCTTAAATTCGCGAATTCGTTCTTCTCGCAAAATTCGAGAATATTAAAACATCGCGAATATAACTAGATCTACGGTATAATCCTCAGACCTGAGCCTCAATTCCACCGAGTCCGTCTTGACCACCACTTTCTGAGCCAGTTGTCCACGTCATATCACCGTAGTTCATCATAGAAAAAGAATGTACTTCATCCGTTATTAATACAGCCTGATGTGTGTTCCTCTGAAATAACAGTCGTTGTTATGTAAAACTTTCAGTTATATTATGTAGCATATACTGTATATAACCATAGAAATAGTCGTTTTAAAACGTAGGCAAGTTCGGCCATTTTTGATTTTATATAAAATTAAAAATAAATATCAAAGTGGTTAGCAAAGTGTAGTACGCGATATGTGACACAAGACCGTTCACTTATTATATCAACACTATATCTGTCATGTACGTTTTTTACAAAATTAAGAGCAATGACTGCCAGTCGGTCATTTTTAATTTCACGCCTACAAAATTTATTAGCCATGTGTTATCCTTGTATAGCAACACACATTCATAGGCCTAAATATCGCAAAAAAATACGTAGAATCAAAATGATTACAGAACGTTTAAACTTGTTTGCTACCATGACATTTCTGAGCTTGTGTACATAATTAGGTAAAAATATTTTGAAAACTGAAATACGCTAAATAACATTTATTAGTTAATTGCCCTAGTATTTAAATGGTTTATCACATAGACATCGAAATGTCACCAAACCAATTCCCCATTGGCCATGTGACGTAAAACAAACAAGAGTTGATTTGTTGCTATTAAACACGTAGTATACAATAAACAGCCCGCCTTCGCCAAGGGCTGTTCAATGAACCAAGGAAAATAGAATCTGATTCTATTTTCCTTGAATAAACTAAACATATTATATGTAAGATTTATGGTATGGATATGTCGCGCATATAACGATACAAAATATATTTGCGGTATATTTGAACAATGTTTGTTGTATATATAAGAACAAAATTGTGTGTCATACAATAAAGAGCCCGGGAAGTAAACAGCTTACCAAGTCTTCATCAGTGGTGTCATTGTTGTTATTGTCATAGTAGTAATATTCGCCATAATCATAATGGGGCACTTGGTACCAAGTGGCTATGAACACCCAGGTCGCCTGGAAGCTGACAAATGAAGGAAATGCTCCACGAACATCATTTGTCGCCTTCGATAAAATATCTTGATCTGAAACGGCAAATCAGTACAGCGCCTGATAATCATGAAAAGGTCTGCAAGGTCGTAAGATCAATTGCAAGGTCTAAAAATAGAAAAAAAAGATTAATTTTAAGAAACACAAAGAAGAAGAAGTGTAATACGTCTTTCTATTTCATGTGATTTTGACCTCTCTTTCGTTTCAATTTAGCTAAATAAACTATTTTTGATACTCTTTTGATGATTAAATGGTGGATTTGACTTGTTAATTCGGGTTTAATTTAGTCTATAGAGGCGCAGTAATTAATGAGCTCTATTTTCTTGTGCGTTGCTCGGGTGTGGCTGGTCAGCAGGGATTATATAAGTGGTGGCTAATAGACTGCTTGCATGAGTTTTCGCAGTGAACAATTGTCTGATTAAAACAGTTCCGAGTTGCTCACTGTGTGGCGTGTTGTCATTGATAAGTGTGTAACAGTTGTCTGATTAAAACAGTTCAGCGTTGCTCACCGTGTGGCGTGTTGTTGTTGAAAAAGGTGTATTGCGACCAGCAGTGGTCATTGTGCAGCGGCTGGCGTGTGCGCTTTGTGGCGGTAAAATCTAGCCCAACCTTGCACAGGATTGTTTGTCTTATTTGACAAGAGTAATTAAGGTCATCCTCAAGGTCAAAAGGTAAATTTCAAGGTCATGTGGAGTAAAATATTATTTTTAACTAATTAAGCTAGGAACATGTGTAATGCCTCTTTTTCGTGGGATTTTGACAGAAAAATCGATTTCTTCTATTATCTTGGTCATTTTAGGTCATCCTCAAGGTCAAAAGGTCAATTTCAAGGACAAATATGATTTTTGACATATATGCCACACATTGGAGAATGTATAATACCAAGCTTAGATTTGATTTTGACAGGATAATATAATTATGTTTCGTTTAAATGAATAAACATGCTCAAGTTGAAAAGACAAGAAGGCCTTAAAGGGCAACGGAGAGGAATTAGAGAGCGACGAAAAGCTTTAAATGTAGAGGAGGTGTTAAAGGATAATGAGAAGACGTTGTTGGTTAATGAGAAGGTGCTAAAGGGCAATGGGAAGGTATATTAAAGGAAAATTAGGAGGCGTTAAAGGGCGACGGAGCAGCGTTAAAATGTGACTGGGTTTATTATAAGGTGGTGAAGGGGCGTTGAAAGGCTACAAGGCCCCATTAAATGATAATGGAAATGCGTTAAAGGGCGATGGAGAAGCATTGAAGCCTTGAAGGGTGATGGAAACACTCCCGTCACACTTTACCGTAGCCCTTTTAGTTCAACGCTTCTTTGATGCATTTGAAGGCCTTTCCCTTGCCCTTAAACGCATCATCTTCGCCCTTGAGGCATTTTTAGTTTAGCGCTTGTTTGTAATCAAAGGCATTTCTGTCGCCCCTTGAAGACCCTAAACACCTATACGTTACCATTTAAGGCCTCTCCGTCGCCATGTAACCCATTAACTACAAGATTAAATTGCTGCTGCACTGTTTCTGGGACCAGATTAAAATAGATAACGTCATTGTCATCTCATGTAATCAAGCCCGAATATATCTGGGACCGGTCCTGGGGGAACAGTCACAAATACTGAATATATCCGGACTGGTCCCCACCGGGTTAACACATCTCCTTCATATATTTAACGTCTCCCCATCGAACGTTAAAGCCTATAATTACCATCATCATTTTGTGCATCTACGGAGCCTATCAATGCATCCCCATTGCCCTTCAATGCTTTCGTCACTCTTCACTGCCTCTCCGTCGCCACTTTAAGCCTTTTTTTCGCCCTTTAACGCCTCTCAATCGTCATTTATGGCTACCCGTCTCCCTTAACACCTACTCCTCGACATTAAAGGCATACCATACATTACCATTTAACTTCTCCCCATCGACTTTATTGCTTTGTCATCACCATTTAACGGTTCATGGTCGCCTTTCAGCGGCTACTCATCGCATTCACCGCTTTCTCATTGTCATTTAACACCTCTCTATCGCCCTTTAATGCATCTCCATCGACCTTTACCACTTTTTCTTTGTCTATCAAGGCCTTCCACTCACCTTCCTTCTGCCTCTTTTCATTGACATTTAACGCTTCTTCGTCACTCTTCAGGGACTCATTTTTAACGCCTTCTCCTCACCCTTAAACGCCTATCCATCACCTTTTAGCGCCCCCCCCCCTCACCTGTTAACGTACTTCTATTGTTATTTAGAGCTACCTGGTCACCTTCTAATGCCGTTCCATTGTCCTTTAATATCTCCCCGCCACCTGTTGGCAAGTCAGGTCGCCCTCTAACGCCTCTTTGCCTCTTAGCGCCTACTCGCTGCCCTTTAACGCCTCCTCATTCAAAAATACCAGAAATACATTTTTCAGGCAAATCGCACGAAAAAGAGGTATCACATTTGTTTCTAGTTTTATTTGTTAAAAATCATAGTTTCGCTTACCCGACCTCGAAATTGACGCAATGACCTTGAAGATTACTTTTTATCATCAAAACAGTAATATTTATTTAAATATTTATTAAAATGTATTTATCAAAACGACGTACTACACTTCGAAGATCCTCTGCTATTTCTATTTGTTAAAAATATTTTTTTTGCATTTTGAACCTTGGAATTTACTTTTTCGCGACCTTGAGTTGAAATTGACCATTCATATGACCTTGAATCACGAAGATAATACTTTAAATAGATTTTCCAGTCAAAAATCCATGACAAAGAGGTAGGCCTATTATACATGTGTCCAGCTTCATTTGTTAAAACTTGAAATTGACATTAAATTGTCAAAATAGTTTCAGAAATGGATTGCCCAGTCAGAATCACATGAAAATGAGATATTACACTAGCCGATTTTTTAGGAAAAAATATCATATGACCTTGAAATTGACCTTTGACCTTGAATCTACAAAAATACATAAATTTGTCAAGCTGACACTCATCGGATTCGAATTCAGCACAACATAAAATCTATAAGAAACAGCCAACAAATATTATATATGTGACAAAACAAGTTTAGGTCAACTCTAGCTCAGACTATCTGCTTCTCTGCGCAATACACCGTGTGTTGTTTCGTTTTTGACCATTTCATCATCCGATCCACCACGCAATGCATAATATTTGTTGGATACAACATCAAATAGGAGTCTGTGCAACAAGTCTAGTTATCAGAATGCTATGGATGCCTCAATTTGGACGCTAAATGTATGAATCCCCACGGAAAGGGTCAACTTCAGCATAGAAAAAACTAATAGCTCACAAAGATATCGCTAGGTGTCAGTTACTGTATTTGTCAATGCTGTATGTTATAAACCCATCCTGAGAACAGAGACGGTTTGCACGCTACACCTGCAGTATTTGGCTCCTCCTCCATGTGTTCAAGCTGTCGGCCACTCTCGTAAATTTCAGGATCACTGTAAAATTACGCAGCCACTAAACATGTAGAAAAAATATAGCTTTTGTGGTGATAAATATGGTGACCCATTATTTCTAATCCAAGTATGTCACATACATTTCTTGCCATAAATCTTGACACGAGGAACTGTTTTTTTAAGCTTGACATGACCACATCTAATCTCAAAATTAGATATTATTTTTCGAAATGAAACCGCTTATTTTTCGTGTATTTGTGATCAGAAGTAGATAATTTGGGGGATTATATCGATACAAAATCACAAGAATTAGCACTTCTCAAACTGTTTTAAATAAATTAGTTGATAGATAGATAGAAATTTATTGACGACGGTAAGTCTATGCAGACTTATGCGTCATTAAAATGAACATATGTACAAGACTATATACAACAGGATTAGTTCGATAAAATATGCATGCTAAGTTAACTTAAACATGTTAAAATCAAGCGACATTATATACTAAAACAAGCACAGGTTAAATATAAAATATGCATGAGAACTATTTAAAATAACTACAGTTGAACAGCATTGGCATGATATTTTTAAGTTCCCGCACCAAAATCAGAGATAAAAAAGTTACTGCATATAGCAAAAAAACCCTCTGGAAAGCGTAGAAACCGAGTAATTACATAATGAGTGAGAATATGTATAAAGAAGAAAATAATAATATTAGTTACATTGGACATGTTAAAAAAACAATCTAAAAAATGCATTGACTGACGTCAGCTCGATACACCAAGATGATTAGATATAATCTACCATTTTCGGCTCTAATAACTAAATGTTTAATGAGGGGTGTAAATATTTCACAGTATATTACAGTTGTATATACACTATTATTGTTTGAGGATGGCATACAATTCACATCTCGCAGATGAAATGAGATCAGTGCTGCTTCAACGTTGGGGCAGTATTATCGGTGCTGTGACAACATTGAAACGGTATCCCGGCATTTGCTTGTCTATCCTGAGAAGGCGAGCGATTTCGCACGTTCTTTAGATGCGCCTGTGATTGTAATGTATGATAAAAATAAATTATGGGTATAATGCTAGAATTGTAAACAGTTGATGGCCATGTCATATTTGACGAAAATAGAGAAATGTTATATTTCAATATGACCGTGTTGTGTTACTTTTTTAATTTGCAGTTTTTATCGATCAATCGATAGATGTTATGTGATAATATATATCATTCTGTTAACCACTGCGTGTCAATACCGCCGACATCTAGCAAATTATGCAGTACCTTGTTGACACACCAATGCCAATGCGTGCGCAGTTGGCTGTCAGCAAGGTGATGCCTAATTTCGTCAGCTTGTGATCAGATGAACACATCATACTTAAGTAAGATTGATCCCAGAAACAAAAATAAAAACTTGACACACATTCATGTATATTGTGTGGAATAGTGTTATTATCATTAATTTTAAAACGTTGATCTTCATGGATTGAAGTATGCACAGTTTATAATTGTATACATGTTATACAGATGTTTTGCGTTTACTGGGTTATGCATGTTTTGTGTTTACTGAGTTATGCATGATATGTGTTTACTGGGTTATGCATATATGTTAATTTGTTATGATAACATACCAACTGTCTGTCTGTAGATGACACAGCCGCCATCTAATAGGTTCACGTCAGCCCAGAAAGATGCTATCATTGAACTATGAAAGAGTGGGAAAGGTTCTGGTTCATAATCGTCGTTAAATTCAAACGATATTATTCCATTGGTGCTCACCTGAAAAAAAAATCATCTGTGTAAAAACTGATTTCTATTTATGTCATCCATATGCTGATGATATTGTAAAGATAAATTGCAGACCTTGCAAAGTCTCAAGAACTATACTGCACAAAGGAATTCGCCATACTATTTGGAATGGGGTACGTTTTGACATTCCGGGTTCTTTTAGATTACTTGGATGTTATGAGGTGGTTCATACCCGACTAGTCTTAGTACATAGTACCAGTCACGTACATTGTGAAATAGGTCGAGTGAGTGAATATTGCTTCACGTCGCTTTCAGCAACATCATGGCAATATCGCGACAGAAAGATGCCCGAAGCCGGGACTATGCCCTACACTTATTTCGAAGGACTTCAAGGGTTCTTTATAGTGCACAGTACCATAGGCAGCACTGTACACTCCAGGCCTTCGAACAGTTTGGAGCATTTTATATGCACAACGGGGATGACAAAAATCAGGTCCGACCGGAATTTGAACCTGGTAACTCCAGGTTTCAAGCCCCAGTCGATACGAATGAGCCCTTGGGGCCGGCCTTGAAATGCGTCGAATCCGGTGATCACGGAAGCCGAGCAAACGTCGTCTGAATGACGTGACGATTTTACAACAATGTCTGGGCCCGTATTCTCGTACAAGTTACGATATATCGTAGACTACTGATTGGTCGATATATTGTAACTTGTAAGAGAATACAGACCCTGGTCTGTAACCGAGACAGGTCCCGACCATCGCTGGAGTTTAACATGGTTGACTCGGTTTTCATACAGGCCTTCGTGTGCAATCATTTACAATCATGCAAACACGAGGCGTTGAATTGGAACAGCTTGAAAGCTGGTTCAGCGCCTTATAACATGATGGTACGCTAGACCAGAATCACGTCATATAGTAATATGCATACGGCATCGTTGGGAAGGCGAGATGGACTCATCTCAGCACAAGTCACCACCACATCAAGCCCGAGCCTTTAGGTAAGGGTTTGATGTGGAAAGTGTAGATTTTCCTTAATCATGTTTTACTGATAGCTAATATGTAGTGGACTAAAATTTGACGAAAATATCGAGAATAGTTCTTTTTGACATATATATATACTTCGATTAGTGTCTTAATCTTTTCAGTACGGGGACCGACCTAAGACGTGAGAATGTGACCTTTGTAAACGTCAGATTCTAGTGAAATGCCTATTCAAATGAAGCGGAATGAGCTAACTAATAAAATAAGACATTTATGATGATGTCAAATTTGTCTTTATGGTTTATATAAATAAATATATCAGCGCTTTAACCTTTTAAGCCTTCACGATGCATTGAAGCATCATCTTACATCCTTGAAAACAGACTTATTTTTCTTACAACCAAGGGTTTTAGAAAGAAAATTGATGGATGACGATGACAATGGTAAACTCCGGCTTGAAAGGGTTAAGAGTTAGATTGAAATCGCTTCGCTTGGACTTTAAGAATAATGCATATGGAATACGGCGTTCGCTCATTGTGATTGACTCTATCACTGAAGTTAAGCAACGTCGCGCCCGGTTCATAATTGGATGGGTGACCGCCTGGTGACTGCCAGGTGCTGTATACACTCGTGGGGCTCAGAGAACCACGTAAATCAGATGGCTCGTCTGACTGACCTAGAGTTGGACGTAAAAGAACCTCAATGGACGTAGGCGCAGTTTCCATCCAGCGAGACCCCAGAAAATCCACAATGTGTGAGTACTTGGCACATAAGGCGAATTTGCTTGGCATGAAAATAGCTTGATGCGCCTCAATAGGCAGCTCAGCTGTATATCTCCCAGGAGACTGAGTAGGAATTTGAATGATAACAGGCCTTGCTAAGTTACTCTCGATGTTCAGCGCTCTGAACAGCCGCCGGCTGGATACATGCGCTATAAGATTTCATTCATTCATTCATATGTCTACGAACAATATGAAATTTATGACAGATGTAGTTGTATTTCAACAGGTCGTCTGACTTTTCCTTACGTCAGAGTTAGGTAGTTAAAGCGACACAATCAGGCTAAAATCATCAAAACATCAACATTTTTATTTTTGCTACTGGATATGTCTATAATATGTCAACATGTCCATAGACTATAATTGCGTAAATTAAAAAAAAAATTGTGGTGCGCATTTGCCAGTTAAGCAAGAAATAAGGACGGAACTTAATTTCGGACATGCATGTTCAAAATAAGAAATACGGGAATAACTGATGGGGCTTTCGGCACACTTGTTACGTTGCCACAGCAGCTCAACAATTAAAAAGATTTCCGCAATTCTAGTCTATGGACATGTTCACATTTTATGGCCATAATAAAAAGGGCGGGGGCCCTAGGGTAGTGATTAGCACCGCTGCCTTTCACGCCAGAGTTTGCGGTTCGGTTCCCGGTATCGGCGGTTTGAAAAAAACAAAAAATGTTTCTTCCCCATCCACGTGTGAAAGTCAGTATTGTGGGGAGCCTCCGTGACCGAGAGGTAGCGTGCTCGGCCTCAGACCGCAAGGGCTCGAATCTCGAATCCTGTGTCTGGAGGACAGTGTCATCTCAATCATCTCACCATCCTCAGGAGCTTCTCCTGGCCCAGTTTAGCCTATATGTGCACAAAGGTGGCCTAAAGCCCGAATAATTTCATTTTTCCATAATAAAAAGCGAAAATAAAAATACAGATTTTTTGAAGATTTTAGCCTGATTGTGTCGCTTAAAATAATAGTAATAATATAGGGTTAACTTACAAATAGTTCACTGTGGCTGCTGTTGAAGAAAGGTAAACTTATGATGATGTTAACGTATTCTGAGTGATCCAGATCCGCAGGGAGTTCAGTGTCACCGTGGTCCGGTCCAAAATTGTAGAACAGGTCTGGGATCTCTATAGTCTTTACGGTGGTCAGTGGAGGCTCAGTGGTCACTGCTTCAGTTATAAGAGGATAGCAGATGACCATCATGCTGACCAGGATGAAGCACAGTGAAGATCCCATGTTTCCTCGTGGCATCGCCAGCAAGGAGGTGATATACAGAGCTTAAGACAGGATACAGAGATGTGTTGATGTGAGCGCCAGCTCATCTAATGTAGAAACCATACCAAGATCAATTTATAAATGAGACAGGGGAACATCCCAGCAAACATTTGTATAACATTTATACAATGTTGGACCAGCGTCGAAGACGTTGGGCCGACGCTGTATAAATGTTTTACAAATGTTTTGTGTTTACTGGGGTGATGCCCATAACTAACAAAGCCGTCTCTAACCTCTTATCTCGTGGGGAGATTTACCACCACTCAACTGTCGTTGGAACTTCTCATTTGAACGTGCCCCCCCCCCCCCCCTCCACCCACAGCCACAGATCACGATTCTTTCACCTTTGCATACCTGTAGATAACAGATTTTGTAATCTTTGTGAAAATTGTGTTTGAGTATGAAAAACACGTTTTATTCAGTTGTCATATGTACATGATGTATAATGGTGTCTGGCAAGCTTTGTTCACGCAAGCGTGTTATATTAACTCTGATATTTGGTCTCTCAAGGATTCTCGCACCTCGATTGAAATGCATATAATTTAGTGTTGGCTCAGACAACCACCCCCAGCCCCAAAAAAGAAGCGTGGGATATGATAAGACGAGTGATTGTCCATAAAAGAGATGGGTCATTTTTAAACCTGTTTTCGTGTCAAAGACGACTACTCAAAACCAGATGAATCATTTAAAATGTATTATTTTCACAGTAGGGGGCCTAATATATTGATCCCACTCTCGTTCTTTAGCCATTTACGTGCGGGGATCGACTTCAAATGCCAGAATCTGACGTCTGTAGCCGTCAAATTCTTATGTGTAAAGTCGGTCCCCGCACTGAAAGGGTTAAAGTAGAAAGAGTACACATTTATAATGGCCGTAGATCCACAACATATTAAAATAAAGCATATTAAACCAAGATATTTATGATGATTTAAAATTGAACAAACCGTTTAATCTCCTAGTTTATATATATAAAATATGTCAGCGTTTTAACCCTTTAACCGCCAAATTATTCAATCTAAATTTTCACCCACTTGAAGTTGTGTCTCGCTGACGCGATCCACAACTTCAAGTGAGTGAAAATTATTCAGATTTGACAAAATGGAGGTCAACTGTTTTCAAATTTTGCTGATTGATGTCATATTTTATCTTTAACATGTTCAAAAGGTGGTACATAATGTGCTAGTAAAAAATAAAAACGCAAAGATATGCGGCACCGGCGGTTAAAGGGTTAAGGGTTAAAAACGGAGATTTGCTGCAGGGATTGCTTTGTTTCCAAACATGGTAAGGTACAAACCGCCACACACACCTAGGAAATCTCATAGGTAGGCCTATTGGTGCCAAACATGGTAAGGTACAAACCGCCACACACACCTAGGAAATATCATAGGTAGGCCTATCGGTGCCAAACATGGTAAGTTACAAACCGCCACACACACCTAGGAAATCTCATAGGTAGGCCTATTGGTGCCAAACATGGTAAGGTACAAACCGCCACACACACCTAGGAAATATCATAGGTAGGCCTATTGGTGCCAAACATGGTAAGGTACAAACCGCCACACACACCTAGGAAATCTCATACGTAGGCCTATTGGTGCCAAACATGGTAAGGTACAAACCGCCACACACACCTAGGAAATCTCATACGTAGGCCTATTGGTGCCAAACATGGTAAGGTACAAACCGCCACACACACCTAGGAAATCTAATAGGTAGTCCTATTGGTGCCAAACATAGTAAGGTACAAACCGCCACACACACCTAGGAAATCTCATAGGTAGGCCTATTGGTGCCAAACATGGTAAGGTACAAACCGCCACACACACCTAGGAAATCTCATACGTAGGCCTCTTGGTGCCAAACATGGTAAGGTACAAACCGCCACACACACCTAGGAAATCTCATAGGTAGGCCTATTGGTGCCAAACATGGTAAGATACAAACCGCCACACACACCTAGGAAATCTAATAGGTGGGCCTATTGGTGCCAAACATGGTAAGGTACAAACCACCACACACACCTAGGAAATCTAATAGGTAGGCCTATTGGTGCCAAACATGGTAAGGTACAAACCGCCACACTCACCTAGGAAATCTCATAGGTAGGCCTATTGGTGCCAAACATGGTAAGATACAAACCGCCACACACACCTAGGAAATCTAATAGGTGGGCCTATTGGTGCCAAACATGGTAAGGTACAAACCACCACACACACCTAGGAAATCTAATAGGTAGGCCTATTGGTGCCAAACATGGTAAGATACAAACCGCCACACACACCTAGGAAATCTAATAGGTAGGCCTATTGGTGACAAACATGGTAAGGTACAAACCGCCACACTCACCTAGGAAATCTCATAGGTAGGCCTATTGGTGCCAAACATGGTAAGATACAAACCGCCACACACACCTAGGAAATCTAATAGGTAGGCCTATTGGTGCCAAACATGGTAAGATACAAACCGCCACACACACCTAGGAAATCTAATAGGTAGGCCTATTGGTGCCAAACATGGTAAGATACAAACCGCCACACACACCTAGGAAATCTAATAGGTGGGCCTATTGGTGCCAAGCATGGTAAGGTACAAACCGCCACACACACCTAGGACATCTCATACGTAGGCATATTGGTGCCAAACATGGTAAGGTACAAACCGCCACACACACCTAGGAAATCGCATACGTAGGCCTATTGGTGCCAAACATGGTAAGGTACAAACCACCACACACACCTAGGGAATCTCATAGGTAGGCCTATTGGTGAAATATGCGAACTGAACCTTGTTTTGTATAAACCATGGAGACAAAAGGGTTTTTTCCATTTGAAGTAATCATAAATGTCCTATTCAGCTGTTTTTTGATTCATTTAAATACCTATATTACGGGTTTTAGAAACATTAGAAATATTTGATTTCTTTCAGTGTGGCGACTGTCTTTATACGTCAGAATCTGACGTCTATACAGATAGTCTAGGTCCTGACAAGGTTTTGTATGCACTTTATTTAGGAGAGGCTAACTCAACTGTTTTAGACTAATTCAACCCCAAGGAACAACATGGGATGTATGCCAAATTCTCTATCCGGGACAAGAAGTCTGAAAAATGCCCTCGCTTTTCACAAATGCCGATTTTACATATTAAACTATATATTCTTATCTTGCAGTTTATGTTCTGAGACATTTGAATTATTAAAAAAGTCCATGTTTGTCATTTCTTAGAATATTTTTTTTCGGGGTGGGGGGGTATTATTTGGATTTTTTTAGAAAAAAAATGGGTTTTTCCATCGTGAATGTCGCTTTTACTCTTTTAGCTATATATTATAATCTTATCATGTAATTTATGTCTTGTGACACTTATGCTATGCTGAATACCTATGTTTCATAGTTTGTAGAATATATTTAGATTTCTTTTGAATTTTTCATATATTTTATGTATGAAAATAATCTTCCCATATTGTAGTTTCCCGCCAATAATCGGCACTCTCTGCGGTTTGGTGAGTCGAGTCTAGTCGCCAGTCAGCTCTCATAACATCTGATAATTTTAACCATATTCTGGTCTATGGATGGTCAAACCATCTAAAGACTGAGCCCCCGCTATAGCCGTGCACTGCAGGTGATGTGCACTGATGAATCTGTAGCATATCAGTCTGGGCTCTAAGTTTAGTTGAGTTCATACTGCTCGAAATAGCCACGATCTGAGAATAGAGTGTTGTAAAACAGTTAAACTATATTAATTTCATCAAAGATAGGTCTAGTTTATGTAATAACCATAGATATCAATGTAACAACAAAGTCGTAAAATGTCTTTCCATGTGCACTTTTCCTCACACAGACGATGAGAAGAATATTATTGTGATTTGCATTGTTGCATATTGCATTAAAAACTATTTTTTATTTAAATTTAAAACGATCAGTCTCACCTTCCTTCGTGTAGCCCAACAACTGATCTATTTTCAAGTGTTATAACATCTATAAAATGTAAGAACTCTTTTACAGGATTAATTTTGTGCACCTTTGAAAAGGACAGCATAGTCACAAATGTGTCATTACTGGGAATAAAGTCATGGTAAAGTGATAGATACAAAAATACCCCACGCGTAGCTCATTTGTTAAATCTTTGATGATTGGATATAAATCAGAAAATAATGTATCTAAAAAAAATTAAAAATGTAAGAAAAGTTTGTAGTGAAATAACCATGACTTGCACCTAAGTAGTCTCAAATGCATTCAAATTTGTGAAGATGATGAATGGTATATAGGGAGCAGCTCCTATAAAAGTTAGTGATGGGACACTAGCTCTCACTCATAAAAAAGGATGCAGTAGCGCTGTGGCGAATCATTAAAAAGATGAGATTGAAGGATAACTATCACTACAATCACCATTTCTTTAACGCAAAAGTTGTGGCCATGACGTTTTGAAGGCATCCAATCAATGAGCATATTTAAAGAATAACTTGATGAAGGTGTTGGCTTGTATGAAGGAAAATGAAGCTGATTTTATACAATATTCGAGGATCGAATCAGAAAAAATGCTATCGTTATACTCAGTCAACCATCACCTAAATCAAACTCATTGTCCATAGAAAAACACTTCAAATTTGTTGCTTAAATCAGAGGTAATTACAAAGTTCGATATGTATTAATGACACCTGACATGATCACATTGGTACAGCATTATATTGCCACCTCAGCGTTTATCTAGGTTGACAAAGAAGGTTTTTTTGAAGAAAAGTGTCAGGTCATAACTCACGTCAAACGTCTAAGATATGTCCATAAATAAATTAGCGAAGGCCTGAAGCATCTTTAAAAACCAACGCTATTGTTAGCAACTTTATGACCTGACCTGCAAAGGCTTCGATGTTCCATTGACATATATGGCTACTATAAAAGCAGGACAAAACTCTGACTAAATCTGTATTTTGTTTGACTTTTATACAGATGACATCAATAAGAGAGAGGGAAGTCATAACTGTAAGCAGCATTATCAGAGAACTCAAGGATGTATCCTGCAAGCAAGACTGCCTTTCACGCTGTCTATGCTCAGTGACTTACTAACATTACCATGCTGCAAATGATATATCACTACAGGCATGTGAACTGTACGACATATATGTGTGGAGAATTGCATGGGTCGTTTCAGATGAACATGCTTTGCCATTCTTGTCTTAGGCTTAACTACCTATAACTACTTCCCTATACACGCATGCTTAATGTACGGCACCACTGTCTATAGTTGCAGACGGATTGGACTCAAAGAGCTTTGGGCTGTGTACAATGACAATTGTTAACAGTCTATGGTATGCAGTAGGTTTACAACATTGGAGATGAACTCTATGACACATTTAAGCCTACAGAAATACATGACATACAGTACTGTGCAATTGAAACTGGTCCTGGGGGAAGGAGAAGAGAAATGAAAGGGAAAGCGAATTCACGTTTCCCTGCGAATTCCCTTTCACTATTTTTCCCCGGGATTTTCACGGTAGCCACTGGAGAAATCAGGGGAATTCGATTTCCTCAAGAGAGAAATGTATTTCTCACCTGGGAAAACGAATGAAAACGAGTGAAAACTAGTGAAAAACTTTTGGTCTGATTTCCCCAGAATTCGCCAGAATTCCCCTGAATTTCCCCAGAATTCGCCAGAATTCCCCAGAATTTCCCCAGAATTCATTGGCTCGCATAATGTGGAATCCGCATTTTCACAGATAGTCTTGATGCAATATTTATAAAATAGGCCTAATGCTCAGAGACGCTGTAGGCCACACTTGTGAAGTGAAAACTGCACAGGAAACTGGGGAATCAGGAGGAATCAGTAGGAATCATTGGGAAATCGGGGGGAAATTCGGGGAAATTCGGGGTAAATTCGGGAAAAAATTGTTGAATTTCAGGGGAATTCGGGGGAAATTCGGGGAAGGTGAATTTCGGGGGAAATTGGGGGGAGATTCTGGGGAAATAGGGAGAAAATTGGTGAATTGTGTTTCCCCAATGGTGAAACAGAATGCACAGACTGTGAAATCAATTTCCCCCACATCAGGGAAAACGGGGAAAAATGAGGGAAAACTGTTTCACAAAAATTCCCCTCAGGGGAATTTATGTGAAAGAGGTGGGGGAAATGAAAGGGAAATGAAAGGGAATTTTGTTTTCACGACCAGTTTCAATTGCACTGTACTGTATGTACTGGGGATGAACTTACAAAATATCTTACAGCACGCCATGCTCACCAGGGCTGATTCTAAATTAAATTTAGATCCCAGATTAAAAAAAATCAGATGCTGTGAGAACTGACTTGTGACTACTCTCGATACACCAAACTGCAGACAGTGGCGATTATTGGGGGGGAACTATAATATGGATAGTGTCTGTGAGTGAGCGAACGGCACTGCGCGTGAGAGTGGAGACTGATATGTTCAGGCCGACAATATAATTAATTTCCCGTGTATGGTGTACCCAGCTGATACGAATAGCAATAGAGATGGCAGATATATTCTTGGTCAAATGTCTAGAACCATCATTTTCTGGAAATAGTTGAATTGTGTTCAGATTCTTTTCATAATAAATATTGCCCTCAATATGGACCTTGACTTCGAACTTGTACATTTATTTAGAGACACAACAATCATTATTTTTGTTATATAATCAGGGAAAATCAGGAGTTCCTGTAATTGACAGCTTAAATATTCATGGCCTATCACTTTCCTGTACTGGCAGAAAATGTGTTGCCTGAATGAAGCTCCATGCCACATGGAGATTCGTTGCTGTGAGTACCGTTAGTGTAAGTGAGGGAGCAACCGATAAAACCCTATCACTGAATAATCATGCCTCGCAATCACTGGATATGCCATCTATCCAAAACAAATTGTGATAAAGTCTGATTATCTGATTAAAAAAAATCCTCAAAAAATCCTTATGCCACAATCATCATCATGTACTTCATTAAAACTTTAGATGCGAAGAAAACCGTGTTTTTCGCAAAAATCAGTCAAAATGATTTTCATACACAAAATATATGAAAAATTAGAACTAAATCTAAAAATATTTTATAAACTGTAAAGCATGGATATTCTGCATAACTTGAGTGTCACAGGACATAAATTACATGATAAGATTATAATATATAGCTAAATAAGTAAAATCAGCATTCGCGATGAAAAAAACCAGTGTTTTTTGCAAAAAAAGTCCAAATAGTACACAACAAATAATAAAAAAAATCTAAAAAAATTCTAGAAACTGACAAACGTGGACAATTTGCATATTTCGAATGTCTCAGAACATAACCTGCATGGTAAACTAAGAATATATAGCTAAAAATGTAAAATCGGCATTCCCGATGAAAAATACGTTTTTTTTCGAAAAGCGAGGGCATTTTTCGGAGTTTTCGTCCCGGATAGAGAATTTGGCATACATCCCATGTTGTTCTTTGGGGTCGAATTAGTCTAAGACAGTTGAGTTAGCCTCTCCTAAATAAAGTGCATACAAAACTTCCTCAGGACCTCCACTAAGAAGTCAGATTCTGATGTATGAATACGGTATCCTCGCTGAAAGGGGCAAGGGAAGGGCTTTAACTACCTTTGTACGTCATAGGGGCCTTTGTAGGCCTAATTGATTAACTACCTATCACTGTTCAAAGCTCATGGCCGTCTCTGAGCAACAATTTACGACTTGTATGTAGTTAGACAATTAGACCCTTAGTACTCGACTGATATTAGTAAGTATTATTGTTCAATTCATCTTTCAACAGACGAATTTGTAACGAAAATGGTAAAAACCTAGTTTATAGCAAGATTTTAACATGAACTTTTAGAGAATAAAGGAGAATCTAAATTTAGATAACAATGTTGATGCCTGAGTAGGCCTACCAAACAAGGTTGGGTTAACCCTTTCAGTGCGGGGACCGTCTTTATACATCAGGATCTGACGTCTGCAGACTCAGATTCTGACTTATAAAGACGGTCCCCGCACTGAAAGAATTAAAATATTTCTAATGGCCGTATACCCATAACATATGTATTCGAATGAATCGAAAAGAGCTAGCTAGACAATTATGATGATTCCAAGTTCAATAAAACACTTTGGTGTTTATAGTTTATACAAAAATGTTTCAGCGCTTTAATGATTCATGTCCGGCACCTGTAAGAACACAAACGTAATAAAGTGCAGTTTAAAAGGTCTTAGAAACAGATTTTTCCAACGGTCTTCTTTAGTAAGTTGCTTTCTCACTCACTCGTAAAGATTCAGTATTGTGGGGAGCTTCCTTGACCAAATTTATTAAATAATTAATTCGTTCATTCATTCATTCATTCATTCATTCATTCATTCATTCATTCATTCATTCATTCATTCATTCATTCATTCATTCATTCATTCATTCATTCATTCATTCATTCATTCATCCGTTTGTTCGTTTGTTCATTCATTCATTTATTCATTCATTCATCCGTTTGTTCGTTTGTTCGTTCGTTCGTTTGCTCATTTGTTCGTTCGTTCGTTCGTTCGTGCGTTCGTTCGTTCGTTCGTTCGTTCGCTCGTTCGTTCGTTCGTTCGCTCGCTCACTCACTCACTCACTCACTTAACCGCCTATGTCATATTAGTATATAATAAGCTAACAATAGTTTAAAATGGTGATAAAGTCCTTCAATTTTGACACATCATAGGTATGATGATGTTATGTCAGTTTAGGATGGGACTCCACGAAGATTTGTACATTTCATGTTTAATGTTTTTTTTCTAATCAAAAAAATACCACATTCGCCCTTACTTGTATGTTGTAACGAAAAAAAAAAATTTCATCATTGGACGACGGCCATTAACAATATGTTTACTCTTTCCATGCGGGGACCGACTTTAGCCGTCAGAATCTGACGTCATTTTGACGTCTACTGTCGATCTCCGCGCTGTAAGGTTTAATGAAATGATTTATTTTTTTAGATTTAGTTTTCGTCATTTTAAGCTGGAATTTGCGTCAGCAATTCCAGCTTAAAATGAATGAAAATAATAACAACAACCTCGGCATCAGGGTTAATATATAAAGCAGTCGAGCATCATCTCTGTAGGCGTTACTGAGTAACGGGGGACCCATTAGTCTGTTGTTCATCACAAACTGCTGAACCATAGCGCCACCCAATTGACACTCTAAAATTAACACTCTAGGACAATCATGTCGACATCAAACAAAATATCAGCATTCAACAAATTTATCTGAACCGCAATAAAGATCGCTCAGCCATCATCAGCTGTGTTATACAAGTTCCAATAACTTCTTCTTTGGGTTAGAAGGTGCTAAGCTGCCACCTTGTAAAGTGGCAGTTTAGGACCCTTCAACTCCAAGGAGACGATATAATGTCTCTGAGATTAATAAAATAGTTTCTGGTAAATATTCGGTAAGTCACATTATCACTCAGGAGACTCTCACTTAGACCATTTGGTCGCTAGGCGAGAGAGCCACATGAAAATTATACAGCCTTTTGAAATGAAGCAGCTCAACGCCTTCGCTTTAATTTATTAAACTTGGTTAATTTATAAAATTGTGTAATTTTCATTCACTCTTAGGTTACCGCAATTCACACTTCGGATTGAATGAAAACATGTTGGAATTTCCCGGGAGTTTGGAAGTCAAAGTCAATTTGTTGCTATATCGTCATATACATGATATAGTACTGGTGATGTGCCACTGGAGGTATATTTTTTTAATTTCCACCTTTGGCACAGGATGTATTTTTTGAGCATCAAGAATTGGCACAGGGTGCCTTCTTCAGGTTCCAGATTGGGCACCCACTTTGGCATGTTTTTTGCTGATTTCGCAGAGCATTATCAGCAGAATTCCATCACCATTTACTAGTCCCACATTAGATAGCCTCAATTTTTAAGAAAGAAACAAATATTAAAGAGCCTAAAAAGACCAACAAAACATGAAATAAACTGGTAGTAATTTTAAAATTAGGACATGGTCTTTTGAACCATGAGGTAGCCGAAATTGCGAAAGGGTCAGGTTTTGACAATACTCAGGGCCCATTTTGGGAAATAGTGCATTCTTAAAGTTTGTAAGGCATTTTTTAGTAGAATATGTCATGCAGTTGTTTTAACACAATTCGGATACGCTGATTCCAAATCTGCCCATGCCAAGCTCTATTCTGTCTTTTTCCTACTTAAAAGTCAAAAACTAAATGGCCGCCAAAATTTGTGAAAATGTCACAACTGTACATCACGGCTAAGCCAAACCGTCGGCTTGGCTTACAAAGAACACAAAAACATCAATTCGGTGTCTAAAATATTTTTTTTGGGTCAGGTAGTTCAGTTATGATGCTTCCGAAGGTCATATAGCTACCATTATTATTAAACAGTGGCCGCTAGAGGGCAAAATCCAAAATGGCCGCCACTGCAACGTGATGTATCCTAACTTTGCTTCCAAATAACGTAAACATGTGTTTTTGGTGTCTAAAGATAGGTTTCTCACACCAAGGAAACCAATTAAAAGCCGCGATAACATCTATTATCAATATTTCACAAAGTTATGGGGAACAAAACAAATGTTGCATCAGAAAAACGACACATTGTAGTCCAGTGTAATTTTCTTTAAAAAACATTTCTTCACATTCACAAGCCAAGGGAAACCAACGTAAGAGGAATTTTGAAAGAATGTTTAAAGTACTAACAAAAATATTTTATAATTGTTGATCACTGCTAGGCACTAGATAACCTGTCGCTCACAATATATCCGCGCTAGGCCTATTGGTTTGTGGCCTATGTGATATCCACCTGTATCGTGCTTTTTACAGTAGAGAATAAATCAATTAGAGTAATTTAAATGTGCATTGGCCACGGGTGGCACCCTTGGGCCAAGCCCTATACTAGGTTTGAACAGAACATGAAGTTGACCCATCAAGGTGGTCTGCATAACCATGACAATGATGACACGCATACATGTTCCGTTCTGTTAGTATAATCCACTTTATATATTGTGCTGGTAAAAACGTGAACATCACATGCAAAATATGTTTCTCAATCGGATTGACAATTTACATAATAGAATCATCTTCGTTTTTATATTTTTGGCCAGAATATATACCATACAATAGCCAGGTAAGCCGGTGATAACACGTTTTCGGACAGATATAAATGAACGACTCAGAGATCCACACGCAATTGTAATGTACACATATATTTACTGCTCTACCTTAAAACAAGGATGAGATAGATGATGTCACTTTCAATAAGAATGATAAATTACAGTTACACGATATCGAAAAAAGTGTAATTTAATGCAGAAGTTGACTTATATATTATGTTTTGAGCATATGAGATTAATGGTTGAGGACACCCAAAATCCAAACAGAGCAGGGAGAAGGAGCTATCCACAAATATCATTTCCTAGGGTAATGCTCATTTGCTAGGGTAATGCTGACAATACTGATTATGATTTGTTTATGAATATATTATGAACATACACCATCTTCAGACGATGTTAGTAACTGTCCCTGTTGTTAAAGGTAAAGGTAAAGGTGCAGGTTCTTTATAGTCTGATATCAAGTCTGAAGACCTATCATCGGATTTTTTATTCTACCCCCTGGTCACTGGACCTGTTCATTCAGGGAAGCATACAGTCCTGCAGCCGTTCCGGCTTATTGAACTTATCGTACACATTGCCATCTCTGTCCTACCAGGTACTCATTTTCACCTGAGTCAAGTGAATCATTTGAGGGTGAAGTGCCTTGCCCAAGGACACACCATCTTAACAATGTCCCAAGATTGAGAGGGGAGAAACATGATATTTCTCTGAAAATCCTGCACAAAGCGGGATTCGAAACCGCACGGCAGGCAGTGTCGGATACAGGTTCAGGTATTGAATTATAGAGTGACCAAGAGAACAACGTCCGTATTGTTTGCTGCCAAGACAGAAAGAGCCCGACAAGCAAGACTTTATTACCATATATTATGCATACATTAATATTCATGTGTTAGTTATTTCATGAGTCACCAGGGGTGAAAACGCGGTATATACATTTCTCCTGACACTCCCGGGGGCATATAAAACATGTTATTAATAGAATTGTGAAGGTAATTACTTAAGATAGTTGATTTATCCATTTTTGTCTGGCTTCTATAGCGGCTTGTCGGGAAGGTCTACGCACATCAGATGAACTGACCGTTTGTTCCTCTGATTCGCGTAGTGTATCATTCAATTCAAGTGGATATAATTTAGTAATAGGTCTGTTAGTTAAACCATATTTTGTGCGTATGTTGGCAGATCTTACAAACACGTCACCACCTTTATTCAGTTCGGTAACAACTGCCAATGGCCACTGTACACGTTTGTCATCACTATGGACGACGACAACATCACCAATTTTAATAATGTTCGTTGATTGTCCTAGTTTACATTGTTTTGCATTAAGGGCGTGTATTTCACGGAGAGCCGGTAAGTATTCAGATCTCCAACGGCCCCAGCATTGCTGGAAAATCAAATCTAATCTACGAGCTCTTTTAGTCATCAAAGTATTATTAACACCATAATCTAAATCATGTAGTTCGTCAACTGTGATATTTTCACGTGGCAGAGTGATCAGTGAGCGTCCATTCACCAACATTGAAGGTGTAAGTGGATCCGGCTCATTAGCTTCAGACGAAACGTAAGTCAGTGGTCGTTCATTAATCATTGTCTCTATTTCGGTAACGACTGTAACAAGTTCATCGAGTGTTACGAGTGCACGACCAAGACATTTCGTGAGAGACGTTTTTGTCAGCCCTATTAGGCGTTCGTAGAATCCACCGAACCAAGGTGCGCGTTTCGGGATAAATGTCCACTCTACCTTTCTACTGGCGAGGAAGTTGATCACTTCCGAATTCTCACACAAATCTTGAATCTGCTTGGCTCCAGCGATGAACGTGGATCCATTGTCCGAGATAAGATGTCGCGGTGTAGAACGTCTTGCAGCGAAGCGACGGAATGCGCGAAGAAATGTCTGTGTGCTTAAGTCACCAACGACCTCCAAATGAACTGCTCGGGTCACGGCACATGTAAACAAACATATGTACGCTTTGTTTGGAATTGATGTTGCCTTATAATACAATGTACCTGTAAAGTGGACACCACAAGCAGTAAATGGGGGTCCCTCAGTTAGACGAAACTTTGGCAACTGAGGCGTGTCGGGTGATTTGTAGGACATTCCCGTCAACTTCAAACATCTAACACAACGTCGTAGCAATGTTTTCACCATTCTGCGAAGACGTGGTACCCAATAGGTTTGTCTGATGAATGAGTTATTTCAACACCACCGTGAAGCACAAACACATGAGCCTGTGTCGCCACGAGTTCAGTGAAATGATGATTAGGCGGTAGCAGCACAGGATGTTTCCTATTATATGATAATCTGACATTGTGTAACCTCCCACCACAGCGAATAATGTCAGCGTCATCAATAAATAATTTGAACTGATTAACAAGCGAATTTTTCACAATTGTTTGACGTTTCATAGTTTGAAGTTCATTTGAGTATGTTTCACGTTGAACTGACATTACCCACAATCTCTTTGCGCTGTTCAGCTCGGGAACACTGATATGAACCGAATTGCGCAATGTAGATTTTTGACGTCGAGTGAAGCCCAGTATATAGCTGGTGACACGTAGTAATCTGTCCAATGAATTGAAATCTGTAACATTAATGATTGAGCTAATGCCACAGATTTGATTTTCACACGTTGTACTGGTTGGCATATCGTTGTCTATTTCGCACGCTAACACTGCACTGTCAAATAATTCACAAATCGGCCAGTCACCCTTTGGTAACCACGGCGGGCCTTTGAGCCACAACACTGAATGATTCAAATATTCATTATGAGCCAATCCCCTAGTTAGCATATCACTAGGGTTGTCTTTCGTAGTACAATATTTAGTGAAAGTAAAATGACCCTCTCTAATAGTTTTCACTCTATTTTCAACAAATATAGGCAGTTTTTTACCACTTTGGATCCAACACAAAACTATTTGGCTATCACACCACAAAGTTGTATGTTGTATGTTTATAGACCCCAAAGCTTTCAGTACTAGTTTTAACAGTTGTGTACCAACTACAGCAGCTAATAGTTCTAACCGCGGAAGTGTTATGCTTTTCAATGGTTTGACTCTCGATTTAGATATCACAAATGCTACAAAATCACCCTGTTTTAAATACACTACAGCACCATATGCCTTCATGCTAGCATCCGCGAATACATGCAATTCAAATTCTTTCGATTTATCAAATGATGTAGAAAATTGTCTCTTTATTCTGATTGATCTAACAGTGTCCATATCAGAAGATATGTTATTCCATTCAGAATTAAGATCTACGTTTAGTGGTTCATCCCATTATATATTCATAGACCACAGTTTTTGTATGAATATTTTAGCTTTAATGTGTACCGGAGCAACGATACCCAAAGGGTCAAACAGACTTGATGCATATTTCACTACATCTCTTTTCATGTAAATTGATTGTTCCAGAAAGGTTGACGAAGGAAATGATAAATTATCATCTTCATTTTCCCAAATCAATCCTAGAACTTTAACAGGACCTGCGCCTGCATCATTATGATCAGCTGAAATTATAGTCTGTAAGTCTTTGTTATTGGTGCTCCACGAGCGTAATTTGAAACCTGCATCACGTAATAATGCAATTGATTCATTATAGTTATTAATAGTAATGTCTTTGGTTTCAACACTTGAAATTACATTATCTACATAGATATTATTTTTCAAATTGTCAGCTACTTCAGTTGGATGTCTCTCTAAGTGTGACTTGATAACAGCATTCAGAATAAACGGCGAGCTCACCGACCCAAAAAGGACGGCTTTAAATCTGTATACCTTTAATTCACTTTCCGTATCACAAGGATCGGTCAACCAGAAAAATTTAGTGAAATTTCTGTCTGATTCAGATAGCTGTATATTCAGGAATGCTTTTTCTATGTCACTAACAATAGCTACTTCATGTAATCAGAATCGTATTAACATTTCAACCATATCATTTATCAATGAAGGACCTGTGCCCAAACAGTCATTCAGACTAGATTTTTTTCCCTGTTTACATGAACAATCATATACAATTCTGATCGGAGTGGTTGGTGAATCTTTATGTACAGCATGGTGTGGAATGTAATGTCCACGTGCGTTATCATCATCCAGAACCAACTCGATAAAACCACGTTTGAGTTGGTCAGAGATGATGTTATCATAAATTTGGCGCAATTCTGGACTAAGTCGTTTTGCCATACATCTAGTTCTTTTATAACAGGGCGGGGGCCCTAGGGTAGTGGTTAGCACCGCTGCCTTTCACGCCAGAGTCCGGGGTTCGGTTCCCGGTCTCGGCGGTTTGAAAGAAACAAAAATGTTTCTTCCCCATCCACGTGTGAAAGTTAGTATTGTGGGGAGCTTCCGTGACCGAGAGGTAGCGTGCTCGGCCTCAGACCGCCAGGGTTCGAATTTCGAATCCTGTGTCTGGAGGACAGTGTCATCTCAATCATCTCACCATCCTCAGGAGGTTCTCCTGGCCCAGCTTAGCCTATATGTGTACAAAGGTGGCCTAAAGCCCGATTCATTTCATTTCATTTCTTTTATAACAAATGTCATGGTTAGTGGGGAGTATATCATGGTCAGATTTCCATGGGAGATTTGCTGTGTATTTCCCATTTTCCCAATGTATTTTAGTGTCTCTATAATTTTTATAATCACAAACCTTTTGTGCCGTTTCATCAAATACGCCTATTGTTTCTAAATCACAGAATTTGGAAATTATGTTATCATCAACGTCGTTATTAGAAACAATGGTTTTGAAAAACGCAGTATTCATTACAGAAACAGGTTTTATATTAGTTGGTCCTGACAACAGAAATCCTAGTTTGGAAGAAACAGCAGTGGGACCTGGTCCTCGAATTATTTTGTCTTCAACAATGGACCAATAATAATCCGCTCCAATCAACATATCAATCTCGAATACACCTTTTTCAGTAGAGTGTGCAAGTTTCAAGTTTTTCAGATAGTCATAGTTCTGAACTGTTTTATGTACGAAATTTTTCATAGGACATGATATTTTCGGTACAACAAGCGTTGACATATCTTTCCGCTTACCGTCAATTAATTCAAGTTGAACATTCACTAAAGAAACATTTCTTACATGTGAATTTTCATCTCCAAATGATGATAAATTGATCTGTTCAGTTTGACATTCATTGAGATTTACACCTAGTTTTCTCACAGCATTTTCAGAAATAAATGATCTTTGTGCCCCCTCATCTAACAGAATGTTCATAGTTACAGCTTTATTTACATGCCACAATTTAGTACAAGCAGTTTTAAGAAGAACAGGACCAGTAGGTAAGAGTCCCTGCTGGTGTAAGTGTAATTAGTGTCACTTCTGACTGGTTTACAACTGGCTGAGTTGGTTTTACCTCTTTCTTAACTACTTCGGTGTCTGACAAACATAAAGCAGTGTGATGTTTATTTTGACAGTTTTTACACTTTTTCTTTGAAAAACAATCAGAAACGATATAGTTGTTTCTCAAACAATTGAAACATAGTTTATCACGTTTACAAATTTCACGCCTTTTATGTTTGTCAGCTACCTTTAAACAATTTGAAGAAAAATGATCACCTTTACAAAAAGCACATATTACCACCCATGGTTTAGCATTGTGAGATTGTAACACTTTCTTTTCTGAAACTACATGGAAAGCAGAAGTTGAAGAAATACTACTGTTTGACGCACTAGCGTTTTCGACACCCGCTTCAAACGCTTGAATTTCTTTATATATCGCCTCTCTCATTTGTTTCAGAGACCAAGCCGAATCACCGTGTTCACGCGATATCTGTGTTTTTAATTGACTGGGTAGTTTTTCTAGAATTATGGGAATTAACAGATCGCCATAATTGTCTTCACATTTACCGAGTGCTTTCAGCCCACGAATGTACGTTTCTAAATTATCGTAGAATTCTTTTACGCTGTCCAGATTATACATAGCGTCAGGTAATTGCCACAAAGCCTTCATATATGCAGAAATAATTTTATGCGGTTGCCCGTATCGTTCTCTGAGCAGGCTTAGAGCAACAGTATAGTTAGCATTCGTCAATTGAAGCCCATCAATTGTACGGGTAGCCTCGCCTGAGAGCGTTGACCGTAAATACTGAAATTTTTGAATATCTTCAAGACTGTTGTCATTATCTATTGCAGCGCAGAATGCGTCGTGATATGAAGACCATTTTATCAGGCAACCGTCAAATTTCGGCAATTGTAACTTCGGCAAAATTACTTTCTTTTGGTATGCTCAGCACCAGCATTCAACGAAGACGAAGCAGTGAGATTTAACAGTTTCTTAATTTTATGGTCTAGTTCGTGAATTTCTCTGCAATATTTCTCGATAATATCATCTGACTCAATAATTTTGTCAGCTAGTTCCTCTTCAGGTATTAAGTCAATTGTATCATTGTCTAAAAATTTCGGCATTTCTAGTTTAGTATAAATAGAGTCCAAAATGCCTCTTAATTTTACCAGACTTGATGCGTCTACAGTTGTTTCACCTGTGACCTGTGCGTTGGCAGTATCAGCCGGCTGAGATTTGATGATTTCGTTGACAGACTTCATTAGTTTAGTCATCTGCCCACGATGAGCCCCTCTCGTTGTGTTTAACCGTTTTAGCTTCACTTCTGTCTCGCTCATGTTGACTTGTGTTGATTTACTCGCTATGGCACTGGTCACGGCACCAAATGTCGGATACAGGTTCAGGTATTGAATTAAAGAGTGACCAAGAGAACAACGTCCGTATTGTTTGCTGCCAAGACAGAAAGAGCCCGACAAGCAAGACTTTATTACCATATATTATGCATACATTAATATTCATGTGTTAGTTATTTCATGAGTCACCAGGGGTGAAAACGCGGTATATACATTTCTCCTGACAGGCAGCGACATCGGCAGAGCGCCACGCTCTAACCATTGCGCCATGTCCCTCTCTCCCTCTCTCAAACTGTTGCCAACTCAATGCTATATTGTGTCATAAACAAGTCTTCAGAGATTATTGGGTACACTGTTGCAACAAGATAGGATGCAGAATACCGTTTGTAACACGATCAGGATGTTTTCACACAAAATACAGAAACTTTCTATATGTGATCGTGATATGGTGCGATGTGTATTGAATCAGTAGGTTATTGTCATAGTTCTAAGCTCTCACTCTCAAATAATATACAGTTGCCCAATAGGTTCAGTTTTGCGGGAGGTATAAATGTTAGAGACATGGAGAAATAAATTTAGAAAACCCATTAAAAGCAAGTTCGGTGTCCTACAGGGTGGCGTTTTAAGCCCGAAACTTTTCACATAATTTCTTTGCGACATCTCAGAATATCTAGATAGAAGCTTAGGTGTCAAATTAGGGGGTATGGTAATTATGTATTTACTTTTTGCTGACGATATTGTGTTTTTTTCGGATACAGCCGAAGGACTACAGAAGCAGATCTCATTATTTTGGGGCTACTGTAGATTATGGCAACTAATAGTTAGCCTACCTAAAAGTAAAGTAGTTATATACAATAAAGGGTACACAGATGAGACATATGAATTTAAGATAGGAGAGGACAGACTAGAAATATGTGAATCATACAAATATCTCGGACTATGGTGCAGCAACAGCCCCAACATATTTGCTAAAAATTATACATACTTGTAGGATCCTGACTTCGTTAAGTTTAGGTGGCAGTTATCCCCGGCTTCTCGGACGCGAGAAGCTGTGGACGACCGCCTCGTTTCCGTACCTTGGTGCCGGGCGCACACAATTGCAGCCCATGCGGTCTCGGTACTTTTCCCGCACTTCAGACGTTACACTCGGCGACTACGGACGTGCCGTAGGTCGCTCTCTCTGAGTCAAACAGGACGTGTCGTGCGCGGGGGTTGTGCTTTGTTGTTGCCAGATGTCTAACGAATAAACATGACAAGTGGAGAAAGAGCTTTATGCTTTATTTGGAACCGTCGACTCGACGGGGAAGGAAGTTTGTGTTGAAATGGTGAAGATGGGGCAGTTTCCCTCGTCCACCATTGCGACCCTACACTAGAGACTCCAACGGTCACTTACAGGTACTTTCGGCGTGAGGGGCTCTCCATCTCACCATACTGGTGACCCCTGACGACTGATAGTCTACGCAACAGTGTTTTCATCTAGACGCCAGTTGAAAACCGCTGTTTTCAAGGATAGTTTTGCTTAAATTTTAGGGGATTTTTTTGAAAAAAATCAATAGCATTTTTTTCATCAGGTACGTGAAAACTGTAGGTCATTCTTTATATGCCAGTTTAAATTAGTCAGAAAGAGTTATCAGAGGAGAAGCACGTTTTTTTACGTCGAAAACGGCGTACATATCTAATTTTTGGACGAAATCCCACGTGTTTGGCGCTTTTTCAAGATGGCAACCATGTCGGTTTCTCTAGCAGAATCCTGAAAATTATTCTCATAGACTTAGTCTATCATTTGTTAAATGTAAGAGTTTGTTAAATGCCTTCATCCTATTAATGCCACTGTAGGCGAATAGGAAGTGGGTATTTTCGGTAACTCATTTTTTATCGTGATTACCATAATGGGTGACTCGATTTTAAAGTCCATAGACGAAGTCTCGTCATTTTTTCGATTTTTCAGCAAAATCGACAAGAAATTATAAATATCGCTTCGACTCGGGTAACCTTTATTAGGTTTAGGGCCAAAATAAAATTGTTTCCCTAAATGAATGTCAATAAACGGTCTTATTTGGTCTGTTAAAAATATTCCCAGGACCGTAGGTCAATATTTTATTACTATTATCATATGTTATTTCAGAGAATGCTGAATATTGTACATGTATTTGGTAGGTGAGCGCCATTTTGGACGCTGGTTCCCCTAAGTTAGCTGATCGCCCGCCGTGGGCAAACACGTGTCCCGCCATAACCGGCATGCATTTGGACAGTGAACCTGTGTCGCCACATCACATTAGCATAAATTAGGCCGCCATTTTGATTTGGTGGAGCTCATTCCTCACGTGTTCAAAATTTTACACGCACTAGTTTTAATAAATTTTTTAAAATTATTTATAAATTTTTCTTTTTCAAAACGATTGAAAGAGAGGAAATATAAATAAGTTGTTTCGAAAACGAATTATAACACTAATTGTGTGAGATTTTTTTTTCACTTTAAAACGCCCTTCGGTGTTTGTAATCGCTCTAGCCTATTTAGCGCCTTATTTGGGCACGCAGTGGGTAATGAATATGCTAATGTGAGGCGAGACGGGGCCGCTGATCATGTTTCTATGTACACACCGTTCCACGCATGCTGACACAGACAGGCAGCCACATGCTGTCTGCCGCACATGTTAGCAGCACCGACAATACATCATACACACACCCACCACAGACGAAATAAACACAACCGCTACGACGACAGCCGGTTTATACGTCAATCAATGAATCGAAGCGAGCGATTGATTTGGACGTTTATAAGAATGACTCAGTGATGAACGTGCCATTATAAAAAAAAAAAAAACGTAGAATGTTCATCACACACATCATTTTTCAGCGAAATGATATACTATATCATCAATCAGCATAGACTACTGTCAGTCACGTTTTAAATATTTTTCTAAAATTATAAATGTAACTGTTTTTCTTCGCAGTCACATTTAGTCTATCAGTTTGAGAACGAAATTTTCTCACGATAGTTTATTTCTGAAGTTTAAATTTTTTATAAATACAGAAATATTCGCTTTGACAGTTGCGCTATTGCGAAACATTGCCAATATTTGAATGTGTTTTTCGAATTGCGTGTTTAAATGTTACTGGTATGTTAAATTATTGTGTCTTTTTTTGTTTGTTTGTTTGTTTGTTTCATTTCTACTGCCGCACTGATAATAATTATTTATTTTCATTTTCACTACAATGTTTTAGGTGGCTATCATGTGAGCGACTTTAAAAGTCTTAATGATGGTCTCCTGCTAAATTAATCATATATGCTTCTTATTATTACTGTGTTTACATGGCAAATAAATGTTATGTTATGTTATGTTATGTTGCGTGAATTTTTTATATTTTTTTTTCACCCAGGTCGATTTACAAAATACTATTATCCTTGCTTTGCATAGCATGTCATAATTGTATCTGGCATTTTTTATGTACAATTTCGATTTACGGTTTTCACTACACCATTATGCATGTGTGTGAATAAGTGAAAACGTTTTATGTCAAATATAGACCTTCAGTTTTCACTAAAATCAATATATACCTTTGTGAATTAGTGCACAGCACTCAGGCGAAACCTCAGCGACGCATTTTCAACTATATCTGCAACCCCTGTTTCTCGCAACATGCGACATAGCATGAACATTTTCTACAGTCTACATTTCTAAGATTCAGCATATTACAGACATTTTTCATCTGATTTAGACGGCAACGTACAACCTATCCGCGCACGGCACGTCAAAATAGTTGGCATGTGTTAATACGACATGCCATTTTAAACACATTTGAGATAGACACAGAGCCAATAGGCCAGCTATCTCAAATGCTTCACTAGTTAGCTAATTTCAAAACACTATTTCATAATGTCGAAGCAATACGACAGTGAAGGCTTCATGTCAACGCCCCTAGAAGGTGCGGGTGCTCGACCTAAATATGATTATCATCAAGACAGTGAGGACAATGAGGTTGGATTCCGAGAGGCAGACGAAGAATATCAATGCCTCAAAGCTGATTTCGCTCGAATTGCCCGAGCTAAACGTATGAGTTCTCACTCTAGGAGCGATTCATCAAGGAGTAGTTCACCGCTCGGTAGGCAGTCTCAGAGACGTGCTACGAACTTACCAAAGTTCAGAATCGCCACTTTCTAAGCTTCGGATGTTGAACTCAGGTTCAACCAAATAGAGACTCAGTTTGCTCTTCACCAGATCAACGATGATGATGAGAGGTACAGCTTAACCTGCGCTGCACTTTCGGGCAAGGTCGCATCGGATGTGAGGGACGTGCTACTTCAGCCTTTCAGGTCCCATAAATACGAAAGCCTGAAAGCGATCTTGATAGAGAGACGAGGTTTGACCACACCCGAAAGGATTAACAAAGTGATCTCTGGTGAAAGAATTGGTACTGACATTCCCTCGCGATTCCTGCGGCGTCTGCAGAAGACTGCAGGTTTCGGCACAAAAGCCGTGGTGGGGAAAGCAGTAATTCGTCAAGCATTCATCCGACAGATGCCCGCTTCAATCAGAGCCCATTTGGCGACTCAACCCGACAGTGCCACCCTCGAAAGTTTGGCCGTTTTGGCCGACCGGGCACTGGCAGCCGAAGAGGACGTCGAAGAGAGTAAGCCGGGGTCGCAGAAATTAAGGTAGAAGAAACCACCAAGCTAGTTGGTTTGTTGGAGGATTTGTCTAGGCGAATTAAAAAACTAGAATCCGTGACTACATCAGAGAGGAAAAGAAATAAAGGACGTGGACGAGTAAATAATAACTATGCTCCTGCGCCTGCATTTGCTCCTAATGTTCAGGCCTCAGGTTTTGTTAACAACCAACCTAGTCATTATAGAAATGAACAGAATAATGCTCGACCTTTCGTTCCGCAGACGAATGTGCAACCAATTGCTCGACCTTTCGTCCCGCCGCCGAACCCACAGCGAAATGACGCCGCTAAAACATTAGATTCGGCTAATGCACCTGTCTGCTATTTTCACGAGACTTTCGGTGATAGGGCACGCACGTGCAGGAGCCCCTGCGCTTTTTCTTTAAACTGCTAAGCCAGAGCAAGGTAGCGACTCTTGCATCTGGCGGTATAACTGAGACGCGACATGACTTCGAGGACGCTAGTTCTCCAAAGTTATCTCACTTTAAGTTATTATATGTCGCAGATAGAGGACATAAATGCAGATATTTGATTGACACGGGCGCAGCTGTCAGTGTTTTGCCGAAATCTTGCGCTAACGGGATTTCGGACGCTGACAGTCTCCCCCTGGTGGCAGCTAATAACAGTACTATACATACTTACGGCAACTGTAAACGCGTCGTCGATGTCGGCTTATAGCGCGAATATCCGTGGACGTTCATAGTGGCAGATGTGCAGCAACCCATAATCGGGGCTGATTTTTTAATCCACTATAATTTGCTCGTAGACTTGAGAAGCCGATGTCTCCGGGACATGCGTACAGGTCTAGCTATTGCCGCTTCACTGTCATCGATTAAACCACTGTCATTGAACAGAGTAGACACTGTTCAGAACGAGTACACAAAACTCCTCGGCCAGTTCCCGGAACTGACACGCCCTACGACAAAGGGTGAGACCGTTAAACACGGTATAACACATAAGATAGTGACTAAAGGACACCCAGTGTTTGCACGACCACGACGGTTAGCACCCGATAAGCTGGTTACCGCAAAACGCGAGTTTGATGAGATGATAAAACTAGGGGTCATTGAACCCAGCGACAGCGAGTGGTCCTCAACGCTTCACATGGTGCCAAAGAAAAACGGCGATTGGAGACCATGCGGGGACTACCGTAGTTTAAACGCACAGACCGTACCGGACCGTTATCCGATTCCTCATATACAAGATTTCACGCAGCGTTTAGCCGGATCGAAATTTTTTTCGAAGATCGACTTGGTCAGAGCTTATTACCAAATTCCGGTGGAACCGTCCGACGTACACAAGACTGCCGTTACTACACCTTTTGGCTTATTTAATTTCACTAGAACACTGTTTGGTCTAAGAAATTCCGGTCAAACGTTTCAGCGCTTTATAGACCACGTTACACGCAGACTTGATTTTGTTTTTGTTTATTTGGATGACCTACTGGTAACCAGCCCAGATCATAAAACGCATTAGAAACATCTACGAATTCTTTTTGCCCGACTATCTGAATACGGAATTATCATTGGTCCTGAAAAGTGTCAGTTCGGTACAACTGAATTAAGTTTTCTAGGTCACCACGTTTGTGCCGAAGGAATTTCGCCGTTACCCAGCGCCGTTGACGCGATTGTTAATTTCGTTAAGCCCGAAAAGCAACGAGCACTGCGTAGATATCTGGGAATGGTGAATTACTACCACAGTTTCATACCGCATTGCGCTGCGAAGTTGACACCACTCAATAATTTACTGACAGCTGCCAACGAAGGACATACAAGACTGTCACCGAAGTCAAATTTTGATTTGAAGTGGAATAAAAATGCAGAGTCAGCATTTTCTGAGTCAAAACAAATATTGGCAAACGCTACGCTTCTGGTGCACCCAGATTCTACGGCTCAGATTAACATCACGTGCGACGCTAGTGATGTCGCCGTCGGTGGCGTTTTGCAGCAATAGTTAAATGGTATGAGGCAGCTACTTTCGTTTATCAGCAAGAAGCTGAACCCAGCAGAGACACGCTACAGCGCGTTCGATCGTGAGCTTTTGGCGGTATACGCCACGGTATTTTTTGTATTTTTATCGAGTTTGCCCTTTATATGACCTTGATAGGACCTTGAAATGACCTTTGCACACCACCTCAGTATAGTGGAGCTCCAACCCGTGTTACCCTTTCCACACAGTCACTTGTAAATTTGTTGCAATTCAAGGCATAGTTCCACACTACTATAATTATTTGGTCATTTTTGACATTCAATTTTAGTCCTGGTGAAGGGGGAATTGAATAGTGAATTTATCCGAAGGTGAAAATAAGGGAAATCCGAAGGGGCTATCACTAATCGGGTACTCCTCGGGTACCTTAAAACTACTTGCGACACCTTCTGAAATGGCCTACACCAACGGCATTTATTTAAAACAAATATGAAATCGCACTTTAACCTGACAACGCTGATATATTGTTGTATGAAGCATGGGGACCAAGATGTTTTTGTTTCAATTTGAAATCATTATAATGTCTTTAATAGTTAGCTCTTTCTGCCTCATTTGAATATATATATATATGTTATACTTATTGGTCTACGGTCATTATAAATTTTTACTTTTCCCATAGACGTCAGACTCGGACGTCTATAGTTGATCCCCGCACTGAAAGAGTAAAGTATAAAGTATGTAACATGTCAAAGATCATATAACTATTAATATTGTGTCTAACTAGACAAAAAGTAAACTTGTCTATAATTCTCAAGTTTCTACGCTTTCTAGTGTGCCTTTTTGGCTGCCATTTGGAATAACTTATAGTAGCTATTTTTATCTCTGGGTTTGGTTTGCTACATTCCCCATGTACATATACCATGATAATGCTGTATGGTGTTTGCCGTTATTTTAAATAGTTATGATGAATATTTTAAATAACCTAAGCTTGTCTAATTGTGTAAATGGCAAGCCGGAATGTAAGTGTACATACTATGTCGATATACAGAACTAACCATGATAATCCCACTGTACATATTGTATAATTTTATATACATATATATAAATCACTGTTTAATTAAATAAACTTAAATGCTATTGTGTGAGTGCCATGTCCTGCGTGAATGGCACACATAATTTGTATCGGTAATTTGTATTGTTATTACATCACTAAATCTGCAACACTCGATAATATAAAGGAATTTCCGGGCACATAGCGACTGTGCGTGCATGGTTACATGGCTCGGAGTTACTTGTTTCGCGGACTTCTACATTTATTACATCTACCTGAGATTATGTTTCATTTTTAAAGTACTATACAATTCTTAACGCCGTTTTACTACATCACTGTACATACTCCAGTACCATAATAATTATGCATTTGTATATATCTTTAGGTTTCGCTTTCCAGAGTGTCTTTTTTGCTGTCATAATTATGTTATCTGTAGTATAGGGGGAAGTGCCCGCATATGAGCACCTTATGGAAAACAGCCACCAGTAACTGTATTATATTATCTGGACATTTTAAATTGATGTATATAATATCAGTTACATACTCTTTAACTGAAACAGTTTTTCTCTCTTGATTCAATGCAAAAATAAAAATATAAAACAAAAATAATATTTGTGCTAAATGGCTCATAATAGGCACTACCTATCTTAATATGAGCATGTATGTTAACTATTAAGACTATTGATTCAAAATATCACCACATGAAAGTAATCATTAACTTGATTGTAAAAAAAGCTTTCGATTGTAAAACAAGGCATTGCTGAGCGTACATAGGCATATCAAATCAACTCAAAATATGATCATTTAAAATTTTCATAGACAAATAAAATCCTGAAATTTTGCATATCAGAATGGGTGCGCCTAATAAGAGCACCACAATCCGGGTGCCCCTAATATGAGCATACCTGTTTTCATCCTAACATGTTTGGGCTATTTTTTTAACCTTTAATACCATTATTGAGTATGCATGAATGTTTCCAAAAAATTTTTTATTGAAAATATATCCAATTAACATAACAAATCACATTATTTCCCTAAAATCTCCCATTATGAGCATATGCTCATATTAGGAAAAACGTGGGGGCTCATATTAGGAAATAATGCACTTTTTGTTCGGGATGGCTTCCCTTAACTTCAATCATGAATTAACCTGATTATCACACGATTTATGACAAGCCGACATGTTTATTGTGCAGAAAAAATCGCCATGACTTGAATACATTGTGTTTTTCATAATTTCCATCACTTTTAACATGCTACAAAATTTGCTTTTTTAGCATCATTTAGCTCATCTGCTCTTTGTGAAATGTTGTTCTATTCAAATTAACATATCATTGCTTTATTTTAACCACGTTTGGGTTACTGTTATTTGATATCAACAGTACTGCCGCCTGGTGATATGTAGTATAAGAAATATGGCCTATGCTCATATTAGGACAAAGCTCATATTAGGCGTACTTACCCTACCTGCTCAAACATGATATATTATGGAGAGTTGGGTGTAACACCTCTAAGCATTGATGTAAATATCCGCATGGTTGTGTATTGGGAAAAAGTGGTCAGAATACTTTTTCAAATATGATTTACTCTATATACTATAAGCTACAGGATTTAGACATATTTAAATCTGACTGGATAAGTACTGTACGATCTTTATTAAACGACTTTAGGTTCTCTCGTATCTGGTTGTCTCAGACTGCACCCTTTCCTGATGATTATCTGTGGCATAATCTTAAAATACGATGAAGAGATCAATTTATTTGAAAATGGCACGAAGGTATTTCTTAAAGTCGAAAATGTACAAACTGTAGGATTTAAAAAAATATATGCGGCTTAGAGAAATACCTAATTGAACTCCTCGAAGAGTTATGCAAATATTTAACAAAATTCAGGTGCCGAAATCACCGTTTACCTATTGAGATCGGATGCCATGAAAATATGCCACTTGACATACAAGACAGTGGCGATGCATGCTAGCACTATTTCTTATGTTGTCCCCAATTTAGCCATAAACGAAAAAAATATTTAGATCTCATGTTTTTGAAAAAAAACACCACCTCTACAAATGGGAATCTCAGAAAGCTATGTATTTTACTCAATGCGATTGTGGCAAGCCACTGGCACCCGTAGCGCTGCTGGTGAGAAGTTGTTCGTGTTGCGAATATATTGCTGTTCATCCAAGTAGAGTAGGCTTATATACAATATAAAGATATGCAAATCCCTGACCAGGATTTAGATACCCTTCTTTCAATATCTTCTCAGTAATGTCCCTAACTCACAACGAAAGCACGCCAATTCAAGTGTCTTCCATTCAAAAATAATTTTCACATATATAAAACCATTATAAACACACCGGTCGGAACCGCGGCTGCTCGACAAACGCTTCAATAAGCTTGAAATTGCATCAATTTGTTTATAAGAGACACAAGAGGTCCACATTCCCATTATCGCTCATGAAAACAATCCAACTAGACTGACAACAATAATCGACTGACAACAATCAATCCTTGATACTGATTTCACATTAATACAACTTTTACTAAGCGAGAAAACTCTGAAATGCACTACAAACATTTTAATGTGGTAATTATAGTTATAACCAAATATATAGCTGAGAACTTGAATTAAACTACTACCAGTAATAGTACAGCAGCAGACACCAAAAAAGAGCCATATTTAAGGAGTTACCTAAACCGGCGGTACAACATTTGTCCACATGTCTAGAATTGTTCACAGGGGTCTCTAGATACAGAATCTGGTTGATGACATTGCCGGAAATAGGGGCGGGCTGAAAATTTGACACTTTTGTACACCTACCCGATTTTTAGAGGAAATATACGCTAAAATATGATTTTCGCGTCATTCTCACTCTATTATAATGTTGGGCCATTTAAATGAAATATTTTTGGATTTATTCCTTTCTATTGATCAGGTCATATATCTGTGGAGATGAAATAGTAAAAAAAAATATAATTTTGCACTAGCATCCAACCGCTAAGAGCTATTTTGGATATTGTAAATATGTCGAAAAATGCTATTTAAAAAAAAAAAATCTATTTTTTTCATTTTTTTGCATATAGTTTAGGATAGCAGGTTCGTTTCTGTCACCATGAGCGGTACCATTTGGTTCAGGTACATCCGTTAAGTCAGAATTAAGTTACCAATGCTTGATTTGTCGAGTAATTGATCATTATGGCCAATTTCAAAATGGCCGCCGTAAAATCCATGTTTTTTCCGAAATGTATTGTTGAACATGGTTTTCATAAATTTCGCATCACAAGCACGGTTTGTGTGTCTAATCTTACATTTTATTGTTCGTTCAAGTATTTACAAATGCTGGAATGTGATATTTAGGACTCAATTCAAGATGGCTGCCAGAAATGATCAAGAAAATGTTCAAAATTTCACATTTACTTGCAAATGTTTTAGAAGCACATGTTTTACGATCGGTGTCATCTGGTTCAGAGACAACCCTTGAGTGAAAATCATATGATTAGTGCTTGATTTGTAGAGTGATTAATCAATATGGCCGATTTTAAAATGGCCACCGTGAAATCAATGCTTAATCTTCAAATGCATAATTCAACATGGTTTACTTAATTTTTATCTCAGAAACACGGTTTTTGTGTCTGTTATTATATTTTAATGCTGAATGAATCCACTGAATATATCTATGTATATCTTAGGTGCTAGTATATGTTATCTAAGAACCAATCCAAGATGGCCGCCTCAAAAATGAAAACATAATATTTTCGAAACTTTTGAAAATAGTTAATGAGCACACGCTCTGTTCTGTACGAAAAACTCGAGCGGTAATTTTTGGTTCAGATGCATATATTAAGTCAAAATCAGGTGATTAATTCTTGATTTGTCAAATAATAATCATTACAGCGATTTCAAAATGGCCGCCGTTAAATAAATTTATTATTGAACATTGTTTACCTAATAGTCATATCATAAACACGGTTTTGATGTAATATCTTAAAGCGACACAATCAGACTAAAATCATTAAAAAATCGGTAATTTTCCTTTGACTTCTTAATATGACCATATGATGTAAACATGTCCATAGACTAGAACTGCAAAAGTTTTTTATACTTTTTGTGCTGTGCATTTAAGCGAGATATAGAGACGAAATTCCCGTATTTCTTATTTTGAATATATACTACAGCTACAAAGATCACTTTTGTAGTGGCTTACATAATTTTCAAGGTGGCTGTTATCACTTCTTCACTGGCAAACATCACTTTTGTAGTTGCTGAGATAACTTTTAAAATCGCTGTGATCACTTTTTCAGTGGTCAAGATCACTTTTGTAGTGGCTTATATAACTTTTAAAGTGGTTCTAATCACTTATTCGGTGGCAAAGATCACTTTTGTAATGGCTGTGATAACTTTTAGAATGGTTGTAATCACTTCATCAGTGGTCAAGATCACTTTTGTAGTGGTTTAGATAATTTTCGAAGTGACTGTTATCACTTCTTTACCGGCCAAGATCACTTTCGTAGTGGCTGAGAAAACTTTTAAAGTCGCTGTGATCTCTTCTTCGGTGATCAGATCACTTTTGTAGTGGCTGAGATAACTTTTAAAATTGTTGTAATCACTTCTTCGGTGGTCAAGATCACTTTTGTCATGGCTGAAATAACTTTTAGAATGGTTGTAATAACTTCTTCAGTAGTCAAGATCACTTTGTAGTGGTTTAGATATTTTTTAAAGTGGCTGTGATCACTTCTTCAGTGGCTAAGATCACTTTGTTGTGGCTAAGATACCTTTTTCAGTGGCTGACACCAGTTTGTTAGTGGCCAAGATCACCTTTGCAGTGGCTAACATAACTTTTAAAGAGGCTGTGATCACTTCTTCAGTGGTCAAGATCACTTTTCTAGTGGCTGAGATAACTTTACAAGTTGTTCTAAACACTTCTTCGGTAGCCAAGATCACTTTGCATTGGCTAAGATAACTTTCAAAGTGGTTCTAATCCCTTTTTAGTGACCAAGATCACTTTTTTAGTGGCTGACATAACTTTTAAAGTGGCTGTGATCACTTCTTCATTGGTCAAGATGACTTTTGTAATGGCTGAGATAACTTTTAAAATGGTCGTAACCACTTATTCAGTGGTCAAGATCATTTTTGTAGTGGTTTAGATATTTCTTAAAGTGGCTATGATCACTTTAGTGGCCAAGATCACTTTTGTATCGGCTGACATAATTTAAAAGTGCTCGTTATCACTTCTTCACAGGCCAAGATCACATTTGTAGTGGCTGAGATACCTGTTAGAGTCGCTCTGATCACTTCTTCAGTGGTAAAGCTCACTTTTGTAGTGGCTGAGATAACTTTTTAAATGGTTGTAATCACTACTTGGTTGGTCAAAAACACTTTTGTCATGGCTGAGATACCTTTTAGAATGGTTGTAATCACTTCTTCAGTGGTCAAGATCACTTTTGTAGTGGTTTAGATAATTTTTAAAGTGGCTGTGATCACTTCTTCAGTGGCCAAGATCGCTCTGTAATGGCTTAGATAACTTTGTTCAGTGGCTGACACCAGTTTGTTAGTCAGCAAAATCAACTTTGTAGTGGCTGACATAACTTTTAAAGTGGATGTTATCACTTATTTAGTCGTTAAGATCACTTTTGTAGTGGCTTAGATCATTTTTAAAGTGTGTGTGATCGCTTCTTTAGTGGCCAAGATCACTTTTGTAGTGGCTGAGATAACTTTTAAAGTTGATGGGATCACTTCTGCAATATCCAAGATTACTTTTGTAGTGACTTACATAATTTTCAAGGTGGCTGTTATCACTTCTTCAGTGGTCAAGATCACTTTTGTAGTGGCTGAGAAAACTTTTAAAGTAGTTCTAATCACTTATTCGGTGGCAAAGATCACTTTTGTAGTGGCTGAGATGACTTTTAGAATTATTGTAATCACGTCATCAGTGGTCAAGATCACTTTTGTGGTGGTTTAGATAATTTTGTGCTGTGAGCACTTATTCAGTGGCCAAGATCACTTTGTATTGGCTGACATAATTTGCAAAGTGCCTGTTATCACTTCTAGACTGGCCAAGATCACTTTTGTATTAGCTGAGATAACTTTTAAAGTCGCTGTGATCTCTACTTCAGTGGTCAAGATCACTTTTGCAGTGGCTGAGGTAACTTTAAATGGTTGTTATCACTTCTTCGGTGGTTGAGATCACTTTTGTCATGGCTGAACTAGCTTTTAGAATGGTTGCAATCACTTCTTCAGTAGTCAAGATCACTTTGTAGTGATTTAGATACTTTTTAAAGTGGCTGTGATCACTTCTTCAGTGGCTAAGATCACTTTGTAGTGGCTTAAATAACTCTTTTTCGCTGGCTGACACCAGTTTGTTAATGGCCAATATCACCTTTGCAGTGAGATAACTTTTAAAGTGGCTATGATCACTTATTCAGTCGTCAATATCACTTTTGTAGTGGCTTAGATTATTTTCAAAGTTGATGTGATCATTTCTGCAGTGGCCAAGATCACTTTGTAGTGGCTTAGATAACTTTGTCAGTGTCTGACACCATTTTGTGAGTGGCCAAGATCACCCTTGTAGTGGCTGAGATAACTTTTAAGGTGGCTGTGATCTCTATGGTGATTATTACGAAGTACATGTTAAGCAATTACCGAAATTAAAGGGAACTGAATGTTCATTTTTTAAGAGACAAGGCTTTAGGTCATCGGGGCCAAAGCTGAACAAACGCATATTTTCTTTTCATTTTCACTGCTGCCATTTTAGATTAAAGTACTTAACATTTTAGTGGATTCACTGAAAATTAAAATGCAAAATTAAATACCAAGACCGTGTTTTTTTAAATGACTATTATATTATGCACAACATGTTCAATTAAGCATTTTAGGAGTATTCATTGATTTCATAGAGGCCATTTTGTAATCGGCCTTAAGTATTAATTACTTAACAAATCAAATATTAATAACCTGATATTGACTCATAGGACGTCTCGGAAATAACTAGTACCGCTCATGGAGGTTTTCATACAGATATAGAATAGAGCGTGTGCTCATAAATTATTTGTAAAATGGTGCGACATTTTGACAATGTTGCGGCGGCCATCTTGAATTCCTACTTTTTTCCCATGTCATTATACTTTTGATGGACATGGTGAGGATTAAAAAGTAAGATTACATACTTACCCGGTAAATCGTGTCTGTGAGATAACTGTGTGACAAACAAATGTTCAATAATGCATTTTATGAGAATTACCGGTAATTGATTTCACATCGACTATTTTGACATAGGCCATACTTATTAACTGTTCTACACATCAATCATTACCTGATTTTTGTTCATGGGTACGTGTCTCTCAATGTAATGATACCGCTCATGGAGGTTATCGTACACCATTAGAACCTGTGCTCATAAACTATTTGCAAAAAAGTGAAATTTTGGGCATTTTCTTCACCATTTACTGGCGGCCATCTTGGATTCGGTGATAAATATCACATTACAGCATTTGTAAATCAGCGAGCATTAAAATGTAAGATTAGATATCAAAACTGTGATTGTGATGTAAAATTTAAGAAAACCATGTTCAGGAGAAATTATGGATTTTAGGGCGGCCATTTTGAAATTGACCATAATGATCAATTACTCAAAAAATCAAGCATTGGTAAACTAATTCTGACTTAAGGGATGTATCCGAGCCAAATGCAGAAACGAACCTGTTGTTATAAACATATGCAAAAAAATGGAAAAAAAATACAATTTTGAAAAATTGCATTTTGCGACATATCTACAATATTCAAAATAGCTTTTCGAGGTGGGATGCTACTGCAAAATTATATATTTTTTACTATTTTATCCCCACAGATATATGAACTGATGGATAGAAAAAACTAAATGCAAAAATATTTGATTTAACTGGCCCAACATTGTGATAGAGTGAGAATGACGCGAAAATCATATTTAAGCGAATATTTTCTCTAAAAATTGGGTAGGTGTACAAAAGTGTCAAATTCTCAGCCCACCCCCTTTTCCGGCAATGTCATCAACCAGATTCTGTATCTAGAGATCCCTGAGAACAATTCTAGACATGTGGACAAATGTTGTACCGCCGGTTTAAGTACCTCGAAAATGTGGTCCCTCTGCTGCTGTACTATAATGGGTTATCCATTCAAAATAACATCAAAAGGACGAGGTATTATCATAACTATATATATAAGTTTCTTTTTCCATCTTTTTTTAAATCACATTTTTGCATTTATAATCTTCAACTTGACTTCTTGATATTGAAGATCACCTTAAATGATCAAATATTACCAGAAAAATGTCATCCTATTAAAAACACTCAAACGAGGAATTACACTTGTTCGCATTTACATTTGTTAACAAAACATCTGTTTTATTATCTAAAAACATCATTGTAGTCCACAAGTGAAGTGGTGGCTATCTTGGATTTATGCAAATTATGTATCCTTTCACCAACTGGATATTAAGACAATTTTAATATGTTTTTCTATTGATGATTCTGAACTGATTGCTGAACAATAAAAGCTTCTGCATGTGTAGTGGACTTAAGTGGACAGGTTGCGTCTACAGATTAATGTGTTCATTGACTGGTTCGCTCTCGGTAAAGTATTCTAGATTTTGGACAGGGCGATGTAGAGTTATATAGTGATTTGAGTTTCCATTATATAAATATATATTTTGACAAAATATAGGTATAAATCATTTCACGACAAGGCAGAACCTTTCCACTGAAATCAGCATGTACGTGGTAAATGGGTTTATGAAAATGTTCCCCCACTTAGATCTTTGTACATTTTGTTATGGAATGCCTGTATGCTTTCTGAACAGTTTGCCACAACAATTAATTATGTTTTAATTTATTCCATGTTGGGTCATTTTAGATTGTACTTCAACTGAACTAATCTAGAGTGGAAGGCACATATGGAAAAAATGGTTTCAGCATGTTCAGCATGTTCAGTGGGCCCCGAATTCGGTAGGCCAATGGCCTATTTATAAATTCGGCGCTGGAACAAACATTGTATTAACTGTTCAGTACTCAGAGATGGCTGCTAATAGTAGTACTTTTCACCCCCACCTGTGGAGGGTTATAATAGGGTCTGTTCTGTCTGTTGTATGCTGTACGTCATGGTACGGAAACACTAGTCAACCGCGATGATGACTGCTCGCTATTACAATGGTCCGTTGTTCCGAAGGTGTGTTGCTCCGAAGGTTCATTATTTCGAAGGTTTGTTGCTCCGCAGGTTCTTTATTCCGAAATGAAGCTTCAGTTTTTTTTAAAAATGAGGTCCAATACTCCGAAAAAAGACTTTCAAAAAGATTACCGTGAAAATTTAAGTAATATATAAACTAGAAAAGTTCCCGAACTCCGAGGCCCGGCTTTATATAGTCTCTTTGAGTGCTTTTATTACACAAAAAATGGCATAATATTTTGTGAACATAGCACTAGTAGTTTTCCTAAATGTCCAGGATATAATTATTGAAAGAACCAAGAAGACAAATATATATGCAACGTGTAGGTCTTTATTTATTTATTTATTTATTTATTAGACTTTATATACACAAATATATACAATAATCGTACGAATATGCAATTGCAGGTAAAATTGTGTACATCAGGATGTCGAATACAAGTGACCAGCGCCCTACCTAAGTTCAACATCCAGGATAATTTTTTTTACTTGGTAATTACACTTAAAAGTCGAAGTAAATAAAAATATACTATACATAATTTTTGTTTCCCGCGCTAAAACCAGAGATAAAATAATTACATATTAGTATAAAAATAGCAAAAAAAAAAACATCTTGAAAGCGTAGAACCTTATAATAAAAAACTACAAGTAGAGCAGTTTTTAAAAACATGCAACTCGATAATATTATCATTGTTTAAGTTGTATAACGTCTTCACAATTTCAATGTTGTAGATATTTGCTTAATTGCGTAGCAAATAGAAGGTGACCAGGGTGCCCTGGTTAGTTCATTAGGCCTATAGACCTGCAGATTAGATAAGTGATTCAAGGGTATTGTACATTTTGGGGTAAAAGCATGACATTTAGTACAGTAATACATTAGTACCTACTAAGTAATTTCAGCTATGGAGTCAAGCCAAAATATAATTATTTTTATATTTATGACCAATTTAAAAAACGCTATATTTATGCTATTTGTAAATATGTGACTGGCGAATTATTTACACTTTGAATGTATAAAATGCGCAGCACTTACACAAAATGTTCTACAGGTTTGTTTTGCAAAATCTGTCAGAATAACACAATCCTATTTTTTTAAATTCTAATAACGGATATAAAGGATTTTTTTCAAAATGGCCGCCATTTGACTGGCAAATTATTTACACATTGAATCTATAAAATTCCCCACAAGAACACAAAATTTCCTCCAGTTTTATTTTAATAGCGGATATAAAGTTTTTTTTTAAATGGCCGCAATGTGAATCTATATTATACGCAACAATTACACAAAAAGATTATCCGGCTTGTTTTTCAAACGCTGTCAGCATGAAACAATCTCATTTTTGTAAAATTCTGGTGACGAATATAAAGGATATCTTAATAGTCACAATGTCGATAATGGTGCGGGTCTTAGTATGCCTTATGTTGTAATAAGCTATATATACAATACAAAAAAAGAATAAATCGTTTCGTTTACCAAGTATATATTCATGTGTTGAGTTGTATAGACACTGAAAGGTTGACATATCTAAAATTACGCTCATAAGCTATAGGCGGCAATGAATACGCATTGACAAATAATTTAATGCAATGTATAACGTTAGGCCTACATAGTTTTGTATGTGTTTTGACAACCACGGGTAATAATGGTATTTTGTTTTATTTTAAACAATATTTTTTTTTCACTAGTTAGTAAAACTTATTTTTTCATTTGATCATTATGACATGTGAGTTCTGGTGAAATATATTTGCAAAGTCAGGGTTTTTTAAATATCGGCGGTGCGTCTAACTGAGAAATAACATCTTCTAAACTTTATGCGACAAGCTTAGTCGACTCCTTTTAGCCTGTACGTAAAGCTCCAAGCTATCGATAATTAAATTGCGTCAAACTGCCTCATAATAATTGTAGTATGGGAGACAGTTTTCAAAAAGCTTCGCTTGACCCAAAAAGTGGCAAAGGTCTGATATGTGTATATGGCAGGAAAATATCCCTGTAACTTTATTAGGGTGGGTGTAGAAGTTTTCCCGTGGCAGCAAAGTATTCAAAATGAGGGGTGTTCAAGAGTACCCTCGAGCCCCGATAACATTTTTAACCCCAGGTTTCAAAAAACCAAACCACTCTTGTTATAAACAATGTTTAAATCACAGCTAGTAGAATGTAATTTTGCCGTTTGCTGTATATTTCTCTGATTATGATCATGCTGATGTTTGTTGACTTAATTTGGTACATCGGCCATCTGATAACACTATGTCAAATTAGAATAACCATAATTTGTTGTGTGAAGGACTTGTGAGGTCAAAAGAGTACTCTCACAAGTTACATTTTTTCAACCCCTGTGATAACATAATCCCCATTTTTATGGTTATGAACAATTCTAATACCACTCATGGCCACATTTTGCCATCGAATATATTCAGGATGAAACAGATGTAAAGTTTAGATTTTTTTCAATAAATCTAAATATACCCTTAGAGCGCTGTGAGTCAATATTAAAAAAAAAACTTGAAAACAGTTTGTAGTATGTAAATCAATCAATCAATCAATCAATCAATCAATCAATCAATCAATCAATCAATCAATCAATCAATCAATCAATCAATCAATCAATCAATCAATCAATCAATCAATCAATCAATCAATCAATCAATCAATCAATCAATCAATCAATCAATCAATTAATCAATCAATCAATCAATCAATCAATCAATCAACTGTACATGTGTATGATTATGAGCATGCTACTGTCTGCTGACCTCGTTGATAAATCTGTCATCTGGTATAATTAAATAAAAAAATAGAAAAGGCTTATCTTGTTTCATGGAGGGGTTATGAGATCAAAAATCCGGTGGGGTAATATCACTAGTTGCATTTAGTCGACCCCTTGTAATATCAAAATTATCATTCTTATAGTTATAAATAGCTTTAATACAATTCTTGCCACATTTTGTAATTGAATATAATCAGAAAAAAACCATATCTGAAGTTTTGATTTTCTTCAGAAAAGGCAGATCCACCCTTAGAGCGCTGAAAGTCAATACTAACAAAGAATACCACAGTTTGTAGTATGTAACGTTTCCGTCTCCTGTAGGTCTATGTTTGTATGATTAAGAGCATGCTAACGTCTGCTGACCTCATTTGATACATCTATCATCTGGTATCACTACATCAAATTATATAAAAGCTCCATTGTTGAATGGATGATTTATAAGGTCAAAAGTCCGGATGAGATACTCTCAGTTACATTTTTTCCATAATATACCTTGTAATAACAAAATCCTAATTTTTATGATTATAAACAGCTTTAATACCACTGTTGGAAATTTGTGTCATTGAGTACATTCAAGACAAACCATATCTGTAGTTTTGATATTTTTAACAAAATAAATCTAACATTAGAGTATAGTATACATGGTATAGCACTTAGTTTTCAAGAGATTAATGGTGGAACCAGAAAAGGAAATTGGGGATGTAGGTTAATCTAGTACGGTTTTCTCCGTGCATAGGTGTCAGGGGCTTTTAAACCCGAGAGAACATTCAAGGGTGGGCTTTGTAAAATAAAATATATAATACTAACAACACCAAGAAAAATGTCTGGTGCAGCAAACTAGGCATAATTGTGTTTGTCACAATGCCATCAATCGTAGCCATCTGGGAAAAATATCAGCTAGTCTATTATTCAGCCTCGTATGACAAGATTTGTCTTTGTATCTCAGAAATGTGTTGTTTTCACAGTGTCCTTTTTTCTCAGACAATGCAATGACAAGTTTATAAACAACCTTTTGATATCACCAATATCACCCTGAATATTCTGTAATGTCTGGAATTGTAAACATCTCGCACACCTTTGGATCCGTATTTGAGTTGCATCAAGCAGCATTTGTAGAGTAGAATGTAGCTTTAAATGCAGCATGGCGCCGGTTCCTGAATATTTCATGTGATAACTAAAATCAACTGCAGCATATAGTCCAGAAATATAGATATAGCAATGTTCAATAAATGTTTGTCTCCTAAATGCAAGTCTTTTATACTGAATCATATTTACAGAACTCCATGTTCTATTCACTTGGATAATTGACACCATTGAACAAACACCAGGCTGTAGCATTGCCATTAGCTAGATACTGCTAAGAGCCCAGTGATCTAGCTCAGTGAAATAATCGTGGGCAGAGTGTAACATACCACTCAGAAAACGATATGCTACTACTACTCTCTGCATTATGCCTGTTCTTATTTAAATAAGTACTACTACCAGTGTATATCTTAAATCCATCATGTCATCATACATTATTTTTTTCAGACTTTTTCTCAATGGCTTTTATCTCTGTCAATAACTGCTACCTTAGAAAGTGTATCATGAGCAACGTCTTAGAACTTTAACAATTAGGAAAAGATTAAAGATTATGTTACTACACGGGGTCGAAAAAATGTAACTAGTGAGAGTACCCCATCCGGACCTTTGACCTCATAAGTATAGGTCACGCAGCAAGATGAGGTTTTTCTAACTTGATATGGTGGAATCAGATGACAGATATACAAAATAAAGACAACAGACATTAGCAAGCTCATAATCATACACATGTAGAGTGAACGGAAAAGTTACATTCTACGAACTTCGCGATTTTTTATTTGAAATATTGACTTTCAGCGCTCTAAGGCTGGGTTCACGTTTTTTGAAGAATATCATAAGTTTACTTATGTTTCGTCCAGAATGTATTTAATTACAAAATGTGGCAAGAGTGGTGTTAAAGCTGTTCATAACTATAAAAATAAAGAATATGTTATTACACGGGGTCGATAAAATCTAACTAGTGAGAGTACCCCATCCCTACCTTTGACCTCATAAGTCCATAATGCAACAACTTATGGGTTTTCAAATCGGACATAGTGGTACCAGATGAATAATGAACCAAATGAGGTAAGCATACCTTTGCAAGCTCATAACTATATCAATTTACAGAAAACGTAAAAGTTACATCTCGAGAACAAAGGTACATTGGAATATTGACTTTCAGCACGTAAAATTCCTCCTAGAAGCCAAAATAAATATAATACCTAAATTCACCGTGTGAACAGCCACATACGAAATACATGCTCAAAATTGAAAAATGTTGACTATATGCCCACACCCGTAACAAAACAACATCTGAGCCGTGGTGGAATACACTTAAATGATCAGGGCCAAAAAAATTGACTGCGGCTATGGCTGAAGTGTTCAACAACCATACAGTAACCGGTCAGTCTTTTCATATACCAACCATCATAACAAGGACATAGCAAACGTGAACACTGAGGTTATAAATCATCAGGTCAGTGAAATACGCGTACTGTCATGGAACATCAATGGCTTAGGTAACAAAATGGCAGATCTTGATCTTTTTCCATTTATTCGTGACTACGATATCATATTTTTAACAGAAACAATGAAAAGTAATGATTACACATTGTTATTACCCGGGTATCAGTTCCATCGTGTGAGTAGAAAATTTAACATGAAAATGCTTCAAGGGATTCTGGTGGTATTGGAATATTAGTAGCTAACAAATTTGAAAAACATACTAGAATAGACTCGACTAGCTATGATCATCTGGTATTGTTAACTATAACTACAGAATACTATCAGAAAAACATTAAAATCGGCTGTGCCTATATACCATCAGAAAACTTTACATATGTTGGTCTAAGAAATGATTATTTTACTATGTTAGAGGAGGAGGTGGCTAGAAATACAGACAGCCACCGTATAATATTATGTGGTGACTTTAATAGTAGAACTGGCTACGCCCCAGATTTCGATAATAATATCAATGTTTTAAATGAACGCTGTAATGAGGATGGGGTCATTAACAAATATGGATGATCTCTGCTAATTTTTTGTATAAACACAGAACTTAAAATAGCCGATGTCCGAATGTTTGATGATAAAGTTATCGGCCGCTATACATACTACTCGTCCATGGGAGCGAGCAATATTGATTATGTGTTACTAACAGAAGATAATATGATCAGGAAATTCAAAGTTCTACCAGAATTAGTAGAATCGGATCATTGTCCTATAAAATTCCATATTCTCAATGCAAAATTGAAAGAGTTAGCTCTGTAGATATGAACATACATATTAATGATTCATCACCATGTTCCAATGTCTACATATGGCAAGAGGAAAAAAAGATCGAATGCCAAGCAGACATGTATTGCGTTTGAAAAAATGTTATGTGCCGCAGCTGTATGGTGTATTAGCGATAATCTATGTGATATTTCCAATGGTATGTTAGAAAACATGGAAAATGCAATATCCCCATTATTTCCAAAGAAGCAACATATGTCAAATAGTAAGAAAAACATAAAAAATAACTTTCCTTCCAACTCTTGGTATCACAAAGAATGTAAATCTCTTAAGCATGTTTTAAATAATATCGCTAAACATAAGAAGTTTAACACACGTCAAAGTGAATATAATATAATGTTACGACAATATAAACGATTAATCAAGAAAAAGAAAAGACACTACCAACAAGTCAAACTTAGTCAGCTTGAAAATATGAGAACAGAAGATCCGAATGCTTACTGGAAATTATGGAAATCTTTAAAACCAAGAAATGCAACCAAAGGTCCTACCTTGTCACAATTTGTGAAATATTTTGAACAACAAGTCTACCCTCCTCATGTCGACTATTTTGACTACGATCATATGAATAATATAATAAAACTAGTTACATCATCCCCAAATGATATCAAGAAGAAGGGAGAGTATGGCCAACCAGATCTGATAGATTTCCTGAACAGCCCCATAACTTTAGATGAAATTCAAAAAACAATTAGAAAGATAAAATGCAAAAAAGCGGATGGTGTAGATGGTATTCCTGGAATTGTCACCTGTTATTGCGTTCAAAGTTTTTGATTGTCAAATACTGCCCATATTAGAGTATGCAAGTGATATATGGTATACCGGTGAAAGTGTTAATGATTTGGAAAAAAAAACATCTAAAATTTATTAAATCAACTCTAGGTGTTAGAAAGGAAACACCTACTCCTGCAATATATGGTGACACAAGACGGCTTCCATTGATTATCAGGCAGCATATTAAAGCTGTAAAATATTGGTGTAGAATTCTGGATCTATCACAGAACCACCCTGTCAAAATGCCTACAATATGCTACTAGAGCTAGATGGCACTGGATTCACACACTGGTGCTCGCGTATTCGGTCTGTTCTTGAACTAACTGGGCTAGATCAAGTTTGGGAAACACAGCACATTGGTAATACAAATAAATTCATGCTTTCCTTTAAAGATTCAGTTGTTAGAATATTTACACAGAGGTAGAGACAAGATAAGTAAGCTTCGCACATAGTCATTAGTAAAAAATCTTTGTGTGTGGAACCATACGTCTTAAATATAAAGGGGAACCACCTCATAACAGCAATGGCGAGATATCGAATGAGCTCACATGATTTAAAAATAAAGAGAGGACGATACAATAATCCAAAAACTCCAATAAACCAACGAATATGCACAAGGTGTGAATCAAACAAAATTGACGACGAAATACATCTACTTCTCCATAGTAATGATATGAATAACGAACGCGAAATCTTGTTCAATTCTGTGGCCGCAATTATCAATATACAGCCGACAAATGATATGTTTCTACGAATTATGACATAACAGTGGTGAAGTCACTAGCGCAATTTGTCCATAGTTGTTTCAAACAAATTAAGGGTTAAAAATGCTGAGTATAGTAAATCACAAGTCACCTGTCGCTATATTTTCGATATTATCATGCCTTCATGATCTGACTTGGATATTACCGCATATCAGGACGGCTGTTGCTCTCGGATCTTATTATTTGGCTTTATAGGGCCGGTTAGTATGGTGTCCGGATAGGGCCATATCTCGCCCTTTCGTTGTTTCGCTGTTTCAAAAATTAAAATCTCTTTAAAATCTCGCTCTTCCGCATCGCTCTGTCGCAGTTTCGCCCTTTTGTTGTTTCGTAGTGTCGCAGTTTCGCATCGCCCTTTCGTTGTTTCGCAGTCTCGCTGTTTCGCAGTTTCGTTGTTTCGCTTCGCTCTTTCGCAGTTTCGCATCGCTCTTTCGCTGTTTCGTTGTTTCCAGCGTCGTTGTTTCGCATCGCTCTTTCGTTGTTTTGCATCGCTCTTTCGCAGTTTCGTACTTTCGTTGTTTCGCACTTTCGCTCTTTTGTTGTTTCGCACTTTCGTTGTTTTGCACTTTCGCTCTTTCGTTGTTTGGCACTTTCGTTGTTTTGCGGTCTCGCAGTTTCGTTGTCTCGTACTTTCGCACATTCGTTGTTTCGCTCTCTCGTTGTTTCGCACTTTCGTTGTTTAGCTCTTTCGTTGTTTCGCTTTTTCGCAGTTTCGCACTTTCGTTGTTTCGTGCTTTCGCAGTTTCGCGCTTTCGTTGTTTCGCACTTTCGCAGTTTCGTTGTTTCGCATTTTCGTACTTTCGCAGTTTCGCACTTTCGTTGTTTCGCACTTTCGTTGTTTCGCTCTTTCGTTGTTTCGCACTTTCGTTGTTTCGCAATTTCGCAGTTTCGCACTTTCGTTGTTTCTCACTTTAGTTGTTTCCCCCCTCCCCTCCCTTCCGCTCCACTCGCCTCTTTGTATCACGTGTGTTGTGCATTGGTCCAACGCTGCTTCAATATTATTTCAACGTCGTCAACGCTGTTTCGTTGTTTCGTACTTTCGCTGTTTCGCACTTTCGTTGTTTTGCTCTTTCGTTGTTTCGCAGTTTCGCACTTTCGTTGTTTCGTACTTTAGCAGTTTCGCACTTTCGTTGTTTCGCACTTTCGTTGTTTCGCTCTTTCGTTGTTTCGCACTTTCGCAGTTTCGCACTTTTGTTGTTTCGTGCTTTGGCAATTTCGCACTTTCGTTGCTTCGCACTTTCGAAGTTTCGTTGTTTCGCATTTTCGTTGTTTCGCACTTTCGTTGTTTCGCTCTTTCGTTGTTTCGCACTTTCGCACTTTCGTTGTTTCGCACTTTCGCAGTTTCGCACTTTCGTTGTTTCGCACTTTCGTTGTTTCGAACTTTTGTTGTTTTCCCCCTCCCCTCCCTCCCGCTCCACTCCCTCTTTGTATCACGTATGTTGTGCATTGGTCCAACGCTGCTTCAATGTTATTTCAACGTCGTCAACGTTGGTCAATATTGAATCAGCTATGGGCCAATGTTGTGTGTTTTTGGCTAATAATGCTTAATAGCATAGGCGGGTAACAGTCACTTGAACGAGAATACAGCCCCTGGTAACGACTATGTCTGATAATCATTTCACAGGTGTCTGGTTTTGTCGCGGAAAACATATATTGTGTATCTGTTAGTCTTTATATGACGTCTGTCGTTAATAGAGAGGGACGTCGCTTGCACCAGCGAGACGTTATTATTATTAGCATACGCTGTGGCGTCGCTACGCCCTATATCTCACGCCTGCCCCGAGACAGGCTTTAGTGGGGCGCAGACGGCTTATATCGGTCACAAAATGCCTGGTATTGTCCACAATTTCAATTTCTCTGCGGAATATCGTCAGGAAATAAACATGAAATGAATGGGATTTCAGGGACGCACCATTTGATATCTGGGGGGGGAGGGGGGGGGGGAATTGAAACAATTAGTTTGTCGCCACAAAAGTCAGAAAAAAAAAGTTTGTTGAAAATGTGGGTAGAAAAAAAAGTTTGTTGTCGAAATTTATGAAAAATATGTTGACCAGAAAAACCACCAAGTGTTAACGTACATAATAGGGGAAGCATACGACAAAAAAAAGATATTTCATTTCTTCCACGAAACATTAAAAAAAATTGTCGGAGGTTGATCGCCAAAAAAAACATTGTTTTCTCGCCGGAGGTAAAAAAAAGTTTGCAAGCAACAAAAACTGTAGCCCCCCCCCCCCCAATATATCTAATGGTGCGTCCCTTAGGCCACCTGTGTGCACATATAGGCTAAAGTGGGCCAGGATAACCTCATGAGAATGGTGAGATGAATGAGATGACACTGCCCTCCAGATACGACTGGATGGGGAAGAAACATTTTTTTTTTTTCAAACCCCCGAGACAGGGGAACGAATCGGGGAGCGAACCCGGTATCGGCGTGAAAGGCAGCGGTGCTAAGCGCTACCTTAGGGCCCCCGCCCATTTATATCGTCAGGAACATTACTGAGAACAGAGTAATTCGCCACAGGACGAATTCACTTGATATATGACAGCGCAGTAGACCTAAACGATTATTTCCAGCTAAACTAGCGTAATTGCATCACGTTACTTACGATAGTTTGCCTGCTAAGTGTTTGTGGGCCGCTCAACAAACACGTAGCGATTTTGACACCTCCTTCCTAACACTTTTTAACGCTATTTTGACAAAATACCATAAATTCGCCCATTAATTGCGAAACAACGAGAGTACGAAACAACGAAACTGCGAAACTGCGAAAGTACAAAACAACGAAAGTAGGAAACTGCGAAAGTGCGAAACAGCGAAAGAGCGAAACAGCGAAAGTACGAAACAACGAAACTGCGGAACTACGAAACAACGAAAGAGCGAAGCAACGAAAGTGCGAAACTGCGAAAAAGCAAAACAACGAAAGTGCGAAACAGCGAAAGTGCGAAAGTACTCTACAACGAAACTGCAAAAGTACGAAACAACGAAAGTGCGAAACTGCGAAAGTACGAAACAACGAAACTGCGAAAGTGCGAAACAACGAAAGAGCGAAACAGCGAAAGTACGAAACAACGAAAGTGCGAAACTGCGAAAGTACGAAACAACGAAAGTACGAAATTGCGAAAGTGCAAAACAACAAAAGAGCGAAACAGCGAAAGTGCGAAAGTACGAAACAACGAAACTGCGAGACTACGAAACTACGAAAGAGCGAAACAACGAAAGTGCGAAAGTGCGAAACAACGGAAGAGCGAAACAACAAAAGTGCGAGACTGCAAAAGTGCGAGACAACGGAAGTGCGAAACAGGGAAAGAGCGAAACAACGAAAGTACGAAACTGCGAAAGTACGGAACAACGAAAGTGCGAAACAACGAAAGTGCGAAAGAGCGATGCGAAACAACGAAAGGGCGATGCGAAACAACGAAACTGCGAAACAACGAAACTGCGAATGAGCGAAAGAGCGATGCGAAACAGCGAACGGGCAATGCGAAACAACAAAAGGGCGATGCGAAACTACGAAAGTGCGAAACAACGGAAGTGCGAAACAACGAAACTGCGAAAGGACGAGATGGCCCTATCTGTACACCATAGGTTAGGGACGTTTCCATCGCCTATGTTATCAGACGAGGTGGGGCCTTATGGAAGATTTCAGAGTTGCTAAGTCAACTGATTTTATTTATGAGGTCGGGAGTGTTTTTCTTCGATTGTAACTCCGGGTATGTGGCACTATCTAGGTCGTGATTGAAATGGTATGAATTAAACAGTACAGTACATAGACTAGAACTGCAAAAGTTTTTATTTTTTTCTGCTGCGCATTCACCAATTAGACTAGATATGAAGACAAAATTCCCGTATTTCCAATTTTTGACATGGTTGTCAATAATTAGAAATCAGGGATGTCGTCTCTATATCTAGCCTAACTATCGCCTAATCTATCGGCGTGAAAGGCAGCGGTGCTAAGCGCTACCCTAGGGCCCCCGCCCATTTATATCGTCAGGAACATTACTGAGAACAGAGTAATTCGCCACAGGACGAATTCACTTGATATATAACAGCGCAGTAGACCTAAACGATTATTTCCAGCTAAACTAGCGTAATTGCATCACGTTACTTACGATAGTTTGCCTGCTATGTGTTTGTGGGCCGCTCAACAATTACGTAACGATTTTGACACCTCCTTCCTAACACTTTTTAACGCTATTTTGACTAAATACCGTAACTCATCACTTAACCCCCCTCTAACGCAATTGGTGAACGGCCCCTTAGGCTAGTACATGTATTCGCCATTTTTGAAAAAAAAATGAAAAAATTGAAAAATTAAATAACTAGGTAATTATTTACTCAACATCTAATCACTAAAATGTGCATGGTCATAAAATAATGGCTGAAAGATTAGCTTGTCAGTGAAAACTGAATTTTTACCTATATTGTAAATGTTGTTACGCGTTTTGCCTTAGCTGCTTTGCATTATTTCTGACGTGAATTTTTAATTTCCCTAAGATGCTCTCACACTTAAGCTATAGCTTATGAATCTTTGAATTTCGCTCGGCATAAATTCGCCCATTAATTGCGAAAGAACGAGAGTACGAAACAACGAAAGTGCGAAACTGCGAAAGTACAAAACAACGAAAGTACGAAACTGCGAAAGTGCGAAACAACGAAAGAGCGAAACAGCGAAAGTACGAAACAACGAAACTGCGGAACTACGAAACAACGAAAGAGCGAAGCAACGAAAGTACTGCGAAAGTGCGAAACAACGAAAGTGCGAAACAGCGAAAGTGCGAAAGTACGATACAACGAAACTGCAAAAGTACGAGACAACGAAAGTGCGAAAGTGCGAAAGTACGAAACAACGAAACTGCGAAAGTGCGAAACAACAAAAGAGCGAAACAGCGAAAGTACGAAACAACGTAACTGCGAAAGTACGAAACAACGACAGTGCGAAACTGCGAAAGTACGAAACAACGAAAGTACGAAACTGCGAAAGTGCAAAACAACCAAAGAGCGAAACAGCGAAAGTACGAAACAACGAAACTGTGAGACTACGAAGCTACGAAAGAGCGAAACAGCGAAAGTGCGAAACTGCGAAAGTGCGAAACAACGGAAGCGCGAAACAACGAAAGTGCGAGACTGCGAAAGTGCGACACAACGAAACTGCGAAAGTGCGAAACAGCGAAAGAGCGAAACAACGCAAGTACGAAACTGCGAAAGTACGAAACAACGAAAGTGCGAAACAACTAAAGGGCGAAACCGCAAAAGTGCGAAACAACGAAAGTGCGAGACTGCGAAACAACGAAACTGCGAAAGAGCGATGCGAAACAACGAAAGGGCGATGCGAAACAACGAAACTGCAAAACAACGAAACTGCGTATGAGCGAAAAAGCGATGCGAGACAGTGAACGGGCGATGCGAAACAACAAAAGGGCGATGCAAAACAACGAAAGTGCGAAACAACGAAAGTGCGAAACAACGAAACTGCGAAAGGGCGAGATGGCCCTAACCGGACACCATAGGTTAGGGACGTTTCCGTCGCCTTTGTTATCAGACGAGGTGGGGCTTTATGGAAGATTTCAGAGTTGCTAAGTCAACTGATTTTATTTATGAGGTCGGGAATGTTTTTCTTCGATTGTAACTCCGGGTATGTGGCACTATATAGGTCGTGATTGAAATGGTATGAATTAAACAATACAGTACATAGACTAGAACTGCAAAAGTTTTTAATTTTTTCTGCTACGCATTCACCAATTAGACTAGATATGAAGACAAAATTCCCGTATTTCCAATTTTTGACATGGTTGTCAATAATTAGAAATCAGGGATGTCGTCTCTATCTCTAGCCTAACTGGTGAATGCGCAGCAGAAAAATTAAAACCTTTCGCAGTTCTAGTCTATGGACATGTTTACATCATATGGTCATACTAAGAAGCCAAAATAAAATCACCGATTTTTTGATAATTTTAGCCTGGGCCAGTCCCTTTAAAATAAGCTGTAATGTTTTTGTGTGAGGGCCATGTCCTGCGAGAATGGCACAAATACCGTCAATATTACTGTTATTACGTTGTTAAGTTTGCACCACTAGTCAATATCAGGGAATCTCCGAGCTCATAGCGACTGTGCTTGCATGGTCACATGGCTCGGAGCTACCTTTTTCGCGGATTGCCACATTGCTTGTACTTGCATGATATAATAATTGATTTTTAAAATATCATGTAATTTTTAACATTGTCTTAATACATACTCCAATTACTGTAGCATACTTAGACACTTGTATATAATTTAGGTTTCTACGCTTTCCAGAGTGTTTTTTTTTGCTACTATATATAATTGGGGCGGGAAACAAAATGATAGACCCTATGTTATCTTGGCAATGGCATTCGATTTTTTTCTAAGTAGCAGTCATACATATTATCGTAATATCCAGTGTTTTTTTATGGCAATGCCAGTTAACATGATTTATTTATGTATGTCATACTATGTATGTTGTCATATGATTTTAACAAATTAACAATGTTGTATACAGATGTACTTATCTCTCTTATTTCTATGACAAATAAGTGTGGATTGACTTTCTTTCTGTCAATAAAATATCTATCTGTCTGTCTGTCTGGTGGGTTAAATTTCTCTGAAATATTTCAAAACTTTACTAATTTGTCATTCTGTATGTAATAAAGGATAAATATGATCCACAATGATTTGAAGATTGTTTAAAACCTTTTAATTTTAATTTTGTAATTACCTGGTGTTTTAAAAAAATACAGTATTAGGGCTCGATGGTACCCTTGAACATCCCTTATTTTAGGTACTTTGCTGCCACATTGAAGTTCTACACCCACCCTAATGATGATCTACGGATATTTTCCTGTCATAATAACAATTCAGACCTTTGCCACTTTTTGGGTCAAGCGAAGTGACACGTTACAAGTCTCGCTCCCAGACTATTGACAGTGGCTGATTTGGTGAACGTATAGTTTGGGAGCCAAGTTTCAAAAAGCTGCTAGTTTTTTAGTTCGCTTGACCCAAAAAGTGGCAAAGGTCTGATTTGTGCATATGACAGGAAAATATCCCTGGAACATTAATAGGGTGAGTGTAGAAGGTAATCGTGGCAGAAAAGTTTTTAAAATGAGGGATGTGCAAGGGTACCCTCGAGCCCCAAAGACTGTATATTTTAACCCCATGTTATTAAAAATCCAAACCACAATTTCTATGAACAATTTTTAAATCACTATCGTCCATATTTCTCTTTTATTAAAGATAAGATGACAAATTTAGAGTTTAAATTTTTTTCACAAAACATAAATCCATCTTTAGAGCGCTGGAAGTCAATATTAAAAAAAAAACAATTAACACAGTTCGTATAATGTAATTTTGCCGTTTCCTGTACATTTCTATGATTATGATTATACTGATGTCTGTTAACTTCGTTTGATACATCGGCCATCTGATAACACTATATCAAATTAGAAAAAATCTACCTTGTTGTGTGAAGGACTTAAGAGGTCAAAATAGCGGATGTGGTACTCTCACAAGCTACATTCGACCCCTGTGATGACATAATCATCATTATTATGGTTATAAACAATTTTAATACCACTCTGGCCACATGTTGTCATAGGATAAATTCATGGTGAAACAGATGTGAGGTTTAGACTTTTTTCATTAAATGTAAACCCACCCTTAGGGCACTGAAAGTCAATATTAAAAAAAAACTTGAACACAGTTCGTAGTACATGTATGTAATTTTCCGTTTTCTGTACATTTGTATTTGTATGATTATGAACATGCTAATGTTTGCTGACCTCATTCAATAATTCTGTCATCTGGTACCACTATGTCAAGTTATAGAAATCACACCTTGTTGCATTAAGGACTTATGAGGTTAAAAGTCCAGATGCGGTACTCTCACTATAGTTACATTTTGTCAACCCCTTGTGATAACAAAATTGTCATTCTTATAGTTATAAACAGCTTTAATTCCACTCTTGCCACATTTTGTCATTGAATATACTCCGTACAAAACATATCTGAATTGTAGATTTTTAAAAATATATAATTACTTCATCTATGTCTCATCTGGAATGTAATTAATGACAATATGTGACAAGAGTGGAATTACAGCTGTTTATAACTATAAAAACAAAGATTCTGTTATTACACGGGGTCGACAAAATGTAACTAGTTACCCAGCCAACACGATACATTGACCCAATGTTATTTCAGTATTGGCCCAGCGTGTCTGCGCGCTGGCCCTAACATTGAAATAACATTGGGTAAATATACAGCGTTTGCTGGTAAGAGTACCCCATCTGGACCTTTGACCTCATAAGTCCTTCATGCAACAAGAGAAGTTTTCAGCGCTCTAGAAGTGAGCTCATATTTTATGAAAAATATCACAACTTCACATATGTTTCGTCCGGAATGTAATTAATAACAATATGTGGCCAGAATTGTAATAAAACTGCTTATAGCTATAAAAATTGACCTCATAAGTCCTTCGTGCAACAAGATAAAGTTTTTTCAACTTGATACCGTGGAACCAGATGACATAAAAATTATACAAAATAAAGACAACATACATTAGCATGCTCATAATCATACACATTTAGAGCAAACGAAAGAGTTTTAGTCTACGAACTTTGTGATTTTTTTTTAAATATTTCAGCGCTCTAAGGGTGGGCTCACGTTTTCTGAAAAGTATCATAACTTCACATATGTCTCGTCCGAAATGTATTTGATGACAAAATCTTGCAAGAGTGGTTGTTTAAGTTGTTTATAGCTACAAAAATAAAAAAAATCTATCATTACAATGGGTCTACAAAATGTAACTAGTGAAAGTACCCCATCTGGACCTTTGACCTCATAAGTCCTTCATGCAACAACTTATCGGTTGTCAAATGGGACATAGTGCTACCAGATGTGTGATGGTCCAAATGAGGTAAGCATACCTTTGCATGCTCATAACCATGCAAATTTACAGGAAACGGAAAAACTTACATCTGGAGAAAAATCTACCTTTAATTTGAAATATTGATTCTCAGCGCGTAAAGGGTGGGTGTATTTTTTCTGAAATATTTCAAAACTTTAGTAATATGTGATTCTGTATGTAACAAAAGAGAATTAGGATTTACTATGATTTGAAAATTGTTTAAAACCTTTGAATTTTGAATTACCTGGTGTTTTAAAAAAAACAGTATTTAGGCTTGAGGGTACCCTTGAACATCCCTCATTTCAGGGACTTTGCTGCCACAGTAAAGTTCTACACCCACCCTAATGATGTCCTATGGATATTTTCCTGTCATATTAACAACTCAAAACTTTGCCACTTTTTTGGTCAAGCGAAGTGACACGTTACAGGACTTGGCTCCCAGACTAGTAGAGAATTCCGTCAACAATGTGACTTTCTATGAGGCTGTTACTACAGAAAGAACTGTGGTAAAAAGGGGAAGAATGTGCCTATGAATTTACCTGTTTGTAAGGAAGACCTCGATAAGTCGGCTATAGATGGACATTGCTGTTGGGAAAACGTGGAGAATTTCTCTATAGATATGACCTGGCTGTAGGGAAGACCTGAAGAAGGCGTCTATAGATACACTTTACCTGGCTGCAGGGAAGACCTGGATAATCCGTCTATAGATAGACCTGGCTGCAGGGAAGACCTGGACAAGGTGTATATAGATAGACTTGGCTGTAGGACTCGAATACCTAGAGACGATACCAAGGTATATGGCAATACAGGTGGAGCTGTGGAATGTGTGTAGAAATCACCAGAGGAATGTGGCAATAGGAGAAAATTTTGACTGCAGACATTGAAAATGTGGCTGTATACGTAAATCTAGGGAAGTGTATTTAGATGGTACTTAGTGAAAGGACTTTCGATAGGTACCTGAAAATGACACTAGAAAGGAACATTGAAAATGTACTTGGAGGAGAAACTGGGAAATGGGTCTGTAGATGGGGACATGGGGAATATGGGTGTATAAAGATCACTTATTATGGGTGTGGCAGTCGAAATGACCCTAAAATGTGGCTATATTAAGAGGCTTGGAAAATGTGGCTGTAGAAGTAAATTTCTAATTGTGACTTTTCTGAAACGAGTATATACACTATTGATCAAGTCGTCTGGGGAATGTGACTGTATATGATAATCTGGGGAGTGTTGTTGTGGAGATGACAAAAAAAAGCTTGCGGGTTGTGGCTGTAGAAGGGAATATGTGATATGTGGCGTTGAATGTCGACCTAGGGGATGTGTAGTAGATCTGTGTAGTAGATCTGGGGAACCTGTCGAAAGTGGATGTAGAACAGGAGCTGACGAATGTGGATGTAAATGGGGCCTGCAGCCATAGAAGCGATCGAAAGTGGAAGGAATAGATGTAAAAGGTAGAGGTGGATCTTGGAAATAAGGCTGTGGTAGTTCAACTGAATAATGTGATTGTAGAGGTTGCAAAAGCATCTGTTATTGCCGATCGCGTTGATGGACAATACTCTCTTAGAATAGAGCAGAACACAAATCAGATAATACTTAACTGTCAGCTGGTAAAGTTTCTCTGATTTTAATATTCTAGCCTGCCACTATATCCACCATTCTATTATTACAAGTTGTCAACGCTTAATGTTAAAATTTATGTATCACAATTTTGAAATGAAGTTGTTTTATTGCTTCAAATCGAGACAGATAAAATAGTAAAACTGTGCATAGGGGGAGGGTGGGGCTAAAAGTCACAGGGGCTTAAATCACTTGCCTGTTACTTGTTCTCTACGGGTAAAAACCATTATGACGTCACTGACAAGTTTACAAATCATTTCATAATCTATACATAGCATTTCCAGTGTTCCTCAAGAACATAGAGACGGAAATTTAACGACGTGTTATTTTGCTATCTGTTGAAACGTGATTTCAGAGCTGGAATAACGACTTTGTCAACATTTTAGGCTAGTATCTCAAGGTCGTGTTGGAGCTTAGCCTTCACATATGTACTGTATTTATTGATATGTATAATGATTTATATGCAAACCCAATGGTATTCTGCAATTTTGAGCTAAGCTGTACACAATGGGGTTAAAAGTCACAGCCACAGGTCTAAAACTCACAGGCTGTGATTTTTAAGCCCAATGGTAGACATATTTGTCCCCATTTACCCAGAGGGGAAATATCTGTACAGACACCCATTAGAAGATGTCATCTGAAAGCTACCAAGTGATTCCAGGGTAGCATGAAGATAACATAAAAGCAGTATGATGTGAATACATATATCGTAAAAAAATATATTTCCGTCCATACTTGACAATAAAGTAGGATGTAATTTACAATAAATGGTTGTAAAGGACAAAACAGCAAAGACGCTGACCTATAATTTGACAAAACAGGCCTACTACGTCCTGTTCATATTTTTCTGGATGTAAATAATGTGACTTTTTACCTCAGTTGCTTTGTTCCTTGTGACATCTAACCACACTGTACCGTCATACACTGTGACTTTTTGCCCCAGTGTTGTGACGATAAACCCTATAGGCCTACTGGGGTTGAATGTGACAAGCTCACCAACACGGACAAACAACGTTTTTTTAAAAGTTTTGTTTATTGTTCATTTCAATGGAATTTACTAGACATTAGCTAGGATGTGTGCCTATGCTTTGACATTACTAAACTGGGTCTGAATAAACACAGGAAATATATATAAATTCGTTTCTACTTTTTGTGACTTTTAGCCCCACCCTTCCGTATGCATAAATACGCATGTGTATCGTTTCATTGTTACATATCATACAACTTATTGTATTATTGAGTTATTTTAGTGTTAGTACAATCCATTGATCAATACATCAATATTTCACAATTCCTTTGTTGTTTTCTTCATCTATGATTTCACATTGAATTTCTGTGCTGTTTTTTTATAACTTTTTCCTACCGAGTTATCTTTCAACTTGTGGCCGCGCTCATGAATATTTTTCGACAGCAAAAATTAAATGTTCATTTAATAACTTTGACCGTGACGTTCTCAATAGAAACACTAAAGTGTAAAACCACACAAAATGTTGTGATTGTACTCAATGTAATCAATCTTCATTATTTGTAATGAATTTGATTGTTTACAACAACAATATCAAATTTTCAATCTGATGAAGCAGATGATATGCTTTTAAAACATATCCTACTTTTTTGTTCTTGTTATGCAAATAATGTTGGATGTCACTGTACACTGATGGTTGCATAACAATGCATATTACGATATGTTCGATCACTCAATTACTAAGCACTTTATAGCAGTGACATAAACTCTGCTATACATAATCATAATATACAATTTTAAGCCGTATATATGCAAAAAAGGAAAAATTGATTTCATTTTTACATTTGTTGCATACACATGCAACACATATGAGATCTCTACATAATACAAATTTGCCAACAATATCTTGAATGGCATCGATGATACAGGCTAGTAGGCCTAGTACCCGGTATCGTACATATTCCCGGCTTCAAGAAGTTGCAAAGGGATATTGGTCCATCCTAAAAATGTAAATTGTGTAAATCGATTAGGTTGACAAAATTTGTTGATAAAATCTTTATCATACACTTTTAGAGACCACCGCATTAGCTATACACAAACACCAGGGGTACTGTGATGATTGCTAGTAGTAGTACTTTTCGCCCCCATTATGGGTCACATGGATCTGTTCCGTCTGTGGCATACTTTACAGCATGGTACTGAAACACTATAGTCTACAGCAATCATCTAAGGGAAGCTCCAGCCTCCACGCGTCTGACCATAATCACTGGATTGCCAGTGGCATACCCTGGTTCCTCTGTTTGACAACAATTCCAATGCAGCTCCCATATCAGGGCAGGCTCTGTCAGCAGTGCAGGCACTGATGTTGGCCGTGGTAGCATCGAAACAACCGACAATAGAGTGTTACACAACATGTGTCCAACGTGGGATGAATGGAATTACCCTTAGCTATTGAAATCTGGGGACTATTCGACCCGAGGATAGCGGAGCCGCTTTTGAGCAAAAAACGTGTCTCTGGGCGTCTGGGCAATAACCCCTTATTGGCAGGAAAACACTCGCGAAAAAAATTACAATTTGTTCCGAAATTCTCTACTACTACTGCTACTTTCATATACAGCAATGTCGAGTCGACCATATGTATATCATAGTTATTATACATAATTGACATTAATGTACAAACATATGTATGTATATTTATCACAATATCATTTTCATAAATAAAATAAAACTTCCGGACAAAACTGTAAATAACCATGGCCGACGTTTAATAGACATGTGTAAATCACTAGGGTCATATATTATGAATGGCCGGTGTGGCCTAGATAGAGATGTAGGTATGTTAACCTCTAGGAATTCAAGTGTTATGTAGTCGATTATGCAATCTCTACCCCTGATTTTTTTAATGATGCGATCGGTTTTCAGATCCGCGATTTTGAAGAATTACTCCCTGACATACACTGCCCTATTGAATTGTATAAGTGTCCCTTATTAATAGTAAAGAATCAAGATTATCAAAAAGTAAGGGAAGATCCACACGTAAGCCAAAATGGAAACCCGAAGTGAAAGCAAATTTTATTGAAAAACTAAAAGTCCATTCTATAGAAAATTTCAACCTAACTCTTGAAGTATTAGCAACTAACATAGACGTAAACCAAAAGATGATAGATGATGTAGTTACAGATGTATGTTCATCCTTAAAGCTTGCGGCATCTGATGCAGGTGTAGTAACTTCAGATAAGCACAGAAGAAAACCAGGCAGGGCACGTCAACAGCCATTACAGCCTTGGTTTAGTAAATCATGTGAAGAAAATAGGAAAATATATCAGAAAAGTAAACGAAAATATAGAGAGAACAAAACCGATGAACATTTAATATCAATGCAAAACGCAAGCAGAGCATATAAGAACAAAAATAACAAATCCTTCAGGGAGTATCAATCTGACCTTTCGAAAAAATTTAGAAATCTCAAATCTTTGAATCCGAAAGAATACTGGAATTTGTTAAATGGACATACAAGATCACAAAACTCAGATAAACCAGACTTAGACACCTTGAAGGAACATTTCCGCAAACTAAATGCTCAACCAGAAGATTAATTCAATGTTGGTATGTCATCAGCATACTACTTGCCTAACCCAATATTAAATCAAAATTTTACAGAGGTAGAAATAAAAAAGAGCAATTAGACATTTAAAAAATAGCAAAAGTTGTGGCATAGAGGGAATTCTCAATAAATATCTGATAAACTCAACCTCTGAATAATTAAATTAAATTATATACAAAGCTTTTTAATGTAATTCTAAAGTGCGGCATTATTCCTGAAGAATGGAGCATTGACATATATAATAAGGCCATTGTATAAAAGTAAAGGATCAAGGACTGACCCAAATAATTACCGTGGCATTACAATCATTAGCTGTTTGCGTAAACTTTTTACAAGCGTCAATAACATGAGATTAACAGAATATGTTAACACACTCGACGTGATTGGTCCTGAACAAGCGGGATTCAGGTCGGGATTTTCAACAAATGATCATATAATTTTGCACTTAAAATGCTAATTGATTTATATTTGCACAAAAAGAAAAGATTGTATGTTTGTTTTGTTGATTATGCAAAGGCGTTCGATAGTGTAAAGAGTATTGTTGTGACAAAAACTTATCGCGTGTCAAGTTAATGGTAAAATGTTAGGAGTGATAAATAGCCTTCATCTGATGGCAAAATCGTGTGTTTCAAGTAATGAATCAGTTTCGACATTATTCCCATGTCAAGTAGGGGTCAGACAAGGGAAAATATTTCCCCGTTGTTATTTTCAATATATATCTCTCTGACCTAAAATAATTTTTATCAAGGAAGTGTGGCGGTTTAAATTATATACAGAATCTGGCAGCGGAGTTTGTTGACGACAGTTGTAGTGTTTTTAAAACTTCACCTGTTATTGTACGCTGATGACACAGTGATTTTAGCAGAAACCCCTAACGATCTGCAAATATCACTTAACAGCATGGCGGAATATTGTAAAGACTGGGGACTGTTACAAAAACTCAAGTAATGACCTTTTCACGAGGTAAAATCAGATAGTGAAATACATTTTATTTTGAAGAAATAGAACTAGTTAACACCGACAGCTATAAATATCTGGGAATTATATTCAACTATAAATGTAAATTTCGAGTAGCTTAGCAGGATCTTTTATTGAGGGGAAAGCGGGCAATGTTTGCCCTCATAACAAAAGCTAGGAAGCTTAACCTCCCTATAGACGTTCAACTTGAACTATTCGATGCAGTGGTTACTCAAGTAGTTTTATATGGAAGTGAAATATGGTGCTAATAAGGGTGCGAAATTTTAGAATAACTTCATTTACAATTCTATTATATTATTTTATGTTAAAAAAATGAACGTGCAATGTCATGGTATATGGAGAATTAGGAAGATATTCATTATTAATAGCAGCAAAAAAGATAATTCTGTCCTTCTGGGCAAGGTTAATTACCAGTCAAGAAACCAAAATTAGTTGTATGCTATATAAATTACTGTATAAAATGCATGTTAGTAATTTTTACCACAACGAATAGTTGATGTATATTAAAAAAAACTTTATGTGAGAGTGGTTTCTCAGTATTTTGGGATCAACAAAACATACCGGGGATTTTAAATTATTTTAAATCTTGATTGAACTTGCGGTTGAAGGACCAGTTTTTTCAGTCACGGTCTGCTGATATGCATAGTAACAGCAAGTGCGTAGTCTACAGAATGTATAATGTGGATTTAACGTTCGAAAATTACTTAACTGAACTTTCTGATTACCTCAGATTTTCTTATTCAAGGTTTAGATGCCGAAATAACAACTTTCCTGTGGAAAGAGGTGCTAAGGAAAATATTCCAAGAATACTCCGAATATGTACATATTGTAACGACGGAAGTATAGGAGATGAATTCCACTACCTACTGCAATGTAAACACTTTCTTAAAGACAGGTTATTGTATCTGAAATGCCGTTGATTTATTAATCCATCAACGCTTACTTTTAAAGAAATTATGAATCAAACTAATTTTTTACTACCACTCTACAAATTTATTAATGTTATTGTAAAAAATGTTTTTAAATATATGTATGATATTCATAGTGTATATGATTAGGTTTTAAAATGTTCAAAAACTGTTGCAATATATATGGAAATGAAGTTAAAATTTGAAGCAATAATGTATATGTATATCGTCGGGAACATCCCTGGCAATTACGCATGTTCTTTTTGAACCAACGTAAAAAATTGTCTTGTCTTGTTTTGTCTTGCATCGGTAAATATATAGAAAAATAAACGTTGAATTTACTGTCGTCGCGTGCATATTCGCTCTGGCGTTCCCGTTGATGTCACGCTTGCTTGTCAACCCTTGTCCTGCTATGCCCGGATATATACGGGTGTTTTAGATCAATAAAAATATCACCTAATTTTGATAAAATAGTTTTTAGTAGATGCTTAGATGATCCAATAATTTAATTTTAGACATGTCTATTTTTCATAAATAGTAATATTTTTTGTCATTTAAAGCTGGAAATTGCGTTAGCAATTCCAGCTTCAAATGACTAAAAATACAATTGAAACAATTCAGCAGGACAAGGGTTAACCCTTACAGCGCGGAAATATTTTTGTATGAACCATGAAGACCAAAGGGTTTTTTCAATTCGATATCATTATAAATGTCTTAGTTAGCTCTTTCCAAACCATTTGAATACTTATGTTAAGAGTCTGCGACCATTATAAATATGTGTACTCTTATAGTGTGGGGATCCGACGTCTACTTTACAATTTGTAGGCTAAGCTTGACCGAAGCAGCTCTTGTTAAATAAAAAGCTGGATAATGATTGAAACTCCACAAATTTGGGTTTTGTTGAATTTTAAACTTGACTTAATCTTTTTTATTGTCAGTATTATTGTCAGTATTTTATTATTTTTATTTCAATGTTACATTTTATTCGGGCAATCAAAACGATATCAGCTTAATTATCACCTAATATATTAGGTATTTCCTCAACATTGTCCTATTTTTGTATATCTGCCTCTTGGCCTCTTGTGAATACTGAGGGGACCTGGTGAGTGTTAGCATAGCACTAAATTATCAGATTTCTCTATACACGAGGGACATCTTGTGACTTCTTTATAAATCGCCACCTCTGTTACACGGAGTATCAGCTTCTATTCTTTTATTCTGGCTCGCCACACGATGGGCAATTTTAGCTTCATTACCGATGCGAACATGAAATATTCAAGGAATAATGCAGCAATTAAAATAATTAAAGCGTTCAATCAGACAATTAAGTACATTTTTGATCCACTTAAAGTTACATCGCTGCCGAAAATCACAAATTTCAGACAAAAATGCAAACTAGCTCACTTCATTCCCTAAATCCGCTGTTTGGAGGGACAATGGCGATATATTAGATGCGTGCAGCACTTTAACGCTTTAACCGCCAAGTTATTCAATCGGAATTTTCACCCACTTGAAGTTGTGTCTCGCTGACGCGATCCACAGCTTCAAGTGAGTGAAAATTATTCAGATTTGACAAAATGGAGGTCAACTGTTTTCAAATATTGCTGATTGGTGTCACATTTTATCTTTACCAAGTTTAAAAGGTGGTCCTTAATGTGCTAATAAAAAATGAAGACCCGAACATATGCGACACCGGCGGTTAAAGGGTTAAACCGTGGAATATAATATATAGTATCTAGCCACTTAATATTACGTATTATATAAGTAAATTTAGATAACCACTGTGAAATCAAGGCATCATAATATAAATAATGTTATCTACTCGTTGATTAATGATGCTGCATAGATTGTAATTTGAAATTGAGTTACTCGTCCTGCGACCACCATAGATGAACACTAAACCTAAAGCAGCTCATCGGGATGACATCAATTTTCGTTTTTTATTTTGTAATGAAGTAGTGTATCCCACAGATCACGGGATTTTTAGATTTTTAAAAATATTTTTTATTTACACTTTTATGAATCCGACTGTAACCCAAACAAACTTTTGTATACCTAAACACCTGCTAAAGGACGTCTGAATGTTCCTACAGCATCGGGTCACATGTTAATGCCGTCGGCCCAGCGTTGAGCAGACATTCGGTACTGCTGGGGAACCCCCCTGGTCAGCCCGTTCCCACAGCAATTAAGGGCGGCACCTATTGATGTAACTATGTGGTTACTTTGAACATGCCGTCTGATGTGGTTATTATTTGCCGTCTATATTGTGGTATGCTGTAAACAAACTTGTTTACATATCAGTATATGTCTTGGAAATAGAGATTGTTTCGTCTTTTTTAGCGCCTTAACATTGTTTTTGTTACATTTTTATATTTTATTTAAGATCAGTAGGTTATATAGCTTCATATAAATTAAACTTTCAAAATTGACAAAATTGAAAATTCTCATCCCAAGGGGCAGCTTTAATCAAAGTTTACACTGGAACCATAATGCACTTGATAACTATCATGAATCACAATGAGTGTAGTCCGTAATAAAGTGCCTAACGATTACTTTGTCACCTATGTCGAGTTCAAAATAGAGTGTTACATCGATCGACGTCGTACGCTTTAAGTGCTACATTAGGCCCACGCTTTGATATTATATAGCATATTGTATCGTTGATGAAAATGGTCCACACGAAATCACTGGAAAATATCTCCATATAAAATACCCCCTTCATGTTGCTGTATTCCACATGGTCTGCCGCCGCCGCAATTATTAATCTTGTTCAAATAGCAACACATCGACGAATCTATCCTTGTTCATACTTCACATAACTATTAAATACAAGTGGGGATTTTAGCACGCCTGAAGAAAAGTGGTAAATAACTTTCATTGTTGTCAGTAAAACAGATCGAAAAAACAATGCAAAATAACTAGACCGTGAATATAAAACAAAATAATTTGAAATCTCACACAAGGATAAGCCATGACAAATTTCACAAAAATACAATTAAAACTAAATGTTGTTACACTATGATAATCCATTAACAAATTTGCATATATAGAACCCAGAACCAAATTTAATTCAATTCAATTCAATTCAAATTCAATTCAATTCAACCAGTGAGTGTTGTGTAGGCCTAGCACAGGGCTGCAGGGTGATTTCGTGTTCGTTTATGAACAACTCTTTCTGGTTCAAAACATTTTCGATTGTGTAACTTTACAAAGTGGCAGATAAGTCCCTTTAATCTCCGGGAGGCGATAAGTAATTATCTCTTTCGCCTCTAAGCACGACTAAAATCGTGTTTAATCCACTGTATTGAAAGGTTAACCCTTTAACCGCCGGTGCCGCATATATTCGGGTTTTAATTTTTTATTAGCACATTGAGTACCGCATTTTAAATATGTTGAAGATAAAATGTGAAATCGACCTGCAAGATTTAAAAAGAGTTGACTTCAATTTTGTCAAATCTGAATAATTTTCACTCACTTGAACTTGTGGATCGCGTCAGCGAGACACAACTTCAAGTGGGTGAAAATTCAAATTGAATAATTTGGCGGCTAAAGGGTGAATGTTAAATCACGGCTATTGATGATGGAATGGGTCTTTAACCATCACGATCGGCTCATTTGTAGTCTAAAATTAAACACATTCGAGTAATATAATAACATTTAAGTATGTTTCACTAATAACGTTACTTGACATTGTGGGTCGCGGTAGCGAGACACAGTGGGTGAAAAATTAAATAAGATACCTTAGCGTTGTGATTGTTGACGGTGCTGCGACCATTGAGATGTAGAATAAAAACAAACACTCGTGATACATTTTTAAATAATCTTCAGACAAACACTGGTCACACTGCTCAATTTATTATTTTAGACTGGGTATTTTCATGCAAATAATCAATCACACCATGCATTGTTGTGTTATGGAAGGCGTATTAAAATACGATTCAAATGGAATGTTTTTAACATCATAACAAAAATACGTTCGATGAATACATGATGATACTCGTATGATTTGTTGCATTATATAAAGTTTATTCAGTTTGTAATAATATGCAAAAATAACCATATAATATGGTAATTATAGTACTTATCTGTTGTTTTTATTTATTAACTTTAGACTTGAATTCGAAATATATCTTTACAACATAATGATGACTTTAATAGATCGTCAAAAAACGATTATAACTAAACCTATAATTGTAATTATCAGTGCCCGTCTTACATAGTATCATGGTTGTTCATCTAGTGCTATATAATTACGGTTGTTTTCGGAGTGAAGGTATTGCACCCTGTAAATGACCTTGACACGAGATAAACATAATTACATAGGAAAATAATGTAAATATTACATGTATGCAACATTATATTATGAGTACTGTACACTGACAGTGACCCAGAAATACATTCGATAAAAGTTCATTATGAGTACTGTACACTGACAGTGACCCAGAATACATTCGGTAAAGTTCAGTATGAGTACTGTACACTGACAGTGACCCAGAAATACATTCGGTAAAAGTTCAGTATGAGTTCTGTACACTGACAGTGACTCGGAATACATTCGGTAAAAGTTCATTATAAGTACTGTACGCTGACAGTGACCCAGAATATATTCGGTAAAGTTCAGTATGAGTACTGTACACTGACAGTGACCCAGAAATACTTTCGGTAAAAGTTCAGTATGAGTACTGTACGCTGACGGTGACCCAGAAATACATTCGATATGAGTACTGTACACTGACAGTGACCCTGAGATACATTCGATATGAGTACTGTACACTGACAGGGACCCTTTAATATGTTTGATATGAGTACTGTACACTGACAGTGACCATGAGATACATTCGATATGAGTACTGTACACTGACAGTGATCCTTTAATATGTTTGGTATGAGTACTGTACACTGACAGTGACCATGAGATACATTCGATATGAGTACTGTACACTGACAGTGATCCTTTAATATGTTTGGTATGAGTACTGTACACTGACAGTGACCCTGAGATACATTCGATATGAGTACTGTACACTGACAGTGACCCTGAGAGACATTCGATATGAGTACTGTACACTGACAGTGACCCTTTAATACTATTCGATATGAGTACTGTACACTGACACTGACCATTTAATTTATAAAACTACCATAATATAATACATCGGGTATCTGACAGTGACTCTTACATAGATTGATTGTGTACACCAATTGATACAATGTGGGAGTGTTGCTCCTTAAAGGTAATGATAAGTAGATCGTGTAGATTGCATTGCGAATACATTGTAAGCCGTAAGTTGAGAGTAAATACATATTATTTAACATGTAGGTATACATTATATTCCACAAGAGCGAAAACGCCCTATCTGTGCCAACCAAGTGACATATAATATGTTTTAGGTACTAGTGGTCGATAAGATTTCATAACTATTGCAAATTAACTAAAATTGACATCATTAATGTCGGTTTTATAATTTTCAATAAACCCTCTGTGTTGAATTAGCTATTAATTTCTGCAAGTACAATAATTTATGCGAAATATATAACAAAAGCACAAAATGTAACCAAATTACCGATGGTAAGATCTTCAAAACAACATATACAGTATATTTAGGTGTATGTAGCAATTTCTGATAATTATATCTGTTTATTTTATTTAGATTGCTAAATTATGTTGTAATAGCTTGTTATGTTCATGTACATAATCTGGTAATAGTACATGTACATGTATGTTATCATATGTGACCCATCTGCACAAAAACAATCGCGTTGCGCCTATTTGAAATATGAGATAATCTGATAATGCAAGATTGCGAAATTAAACAAATGAACTATTTATGTGGTCCAAGCCGCTAAAAAATATCGTTATTTTAAACCTATTAAAAGACGATTTATATAAATATAAAACAAGATGAAAATCATCAACTTTAACATTTTCAACTCGTCGTTTTTGTTTTTGTCATTGTTGAAGATTGCAAAGAATTGAAGCAATTCAAAAAGGACAATTTAACGACATTATTGGTCGATTTATTCAATAGAATTAAATTGCATTTTTTGCATTTCTACACTTCAGATAAATGCGCGATGTGACATATTACATGCATATGGCTCACATATCAACATGTTAATTGGTGTTTCAGTGGCATCTACACGTTTTAGTCTCTAAGGGAACAGATTATTAAGTGACTTTACTGTGTGCCATATATTCTGCTAAATGTATATACAAATGACCCCCTAATAATGCACGGGGCGTTTTGGTCATGTTAAAACTCAACAATGTGACAGAAATTTCCAGCTCCAGACAAAACGTCTGCGATTATATAAGTGAGATTCCAAGTGCTTCACACTGGACGCGACAAGAAATCCAGCTTCATCATCACATATCACACATAATAATGTGTGTAAAATACAAAATATATAACAAGACTAAGCATAAGATCAAGTCAATGTACAGGAATTAATCATACGTTTGATGATGTGAACTGCTCACTGAAGTAGCTCTGCTCATCACACGCCGATGTCGATACAGACAAACAGAGCTGAATTTTATGACGTCGTTCGCTTACAGACCACATGTCATTTGAAATGTGCAAAACACGATTCGATCCTTTAAGTTTTTAAATGATAGATAATGTAATTTCACGGTTTTGTAAACATATGCATTCATCAATAATTTTTTTTTTTTTTAAATGTAAGTGTGCGGGTAGAAATATTTACCACTACCTATCATTGACATCAGTACGCTAATAATTTCAGATGACATTATTTACCATCGTATGTCATTATAGTGTCTGTTTGGGTTTATTAGCCTACAACTCAGCTGTGTCAGTGTAGGCTTCATTCTGGTAAGTAGTTGCTTTTGATGGCACATCTCCGGAGGTAACAGTATAAGCTACTCCATTGCGAGCATTTACTTTCCCATTTTCTATTTCTTCTATGCCGAGAGCAGAAGACATTTTGTCTTCGCTCGTGTCACTGCCGCGCTCGTAGCCCTGCCTGATTCGCCATAGGTGTGAATCGACGCATGGAATGATCAAGAAAATTTTAAGAAGAATAGTAAACCAAGGTACGATGCACGCCAAGAATGAGAGCTTCTGTATTAGATCTCCAAAAGGCTCACCCACCCAGGAATAACCGAGGCCCTTAATCATCACGTGTGTTACAGCTAGTAGAAGAGTGAACCAGCCCATGTAAGATTGCATTACACGCCACTCACGCCAGTTCAAAGCATTACCAACAGATGGTAGAGTAGTTACACCCACCAGAATCATTGACGCTATAGCCAGGAAACCAAAAAGTACAGCCCATTCACCGATCCAGGTCATACGAGAGTCAATGCTCATGGTCACAGTGCCATTGATCACATCTTCAGATTGTTCGTTGTAGTGGAACCAGTCAGAGAAGTAGGCAGGCTTGAGGATGGCAACAGAGAGGACGCAATGAAGACATCCTGTCAGCAGCGCATATAGACCTAGTTGCTTACGCATTTGCATCCAGCTGTCTAACCAGCTGGAGAATCTGTAATACTTGGTGCCGTGAAGAAGCTGCGAATACGCGGCGAAACATCCTGGAAGATAGACGAGGGCAAGAAGGGTCATTGCAAGACAAGCGAACCATTTGTTGAGGGTGTTAGTGGCGAAGCGATCCCAAGTATAAGGGTTGTCTCGTAGAACGTAGTACCTCAGTATGACCCAGATGAGCCACAGTATAGCCAGTATTAGGGTGAGTATAGATGGAGCCATCCAGCCTTTGAACAGCTGATGGGGTTGAGCCTCCAGCTCTCTGGCGTACACCAGGCCTCCACAATCAATAGGTACAAGACCCACATTCCTCACCAGCTGCTTTACACGGTCACGGGACGCTGCCGAGTTCCCCGCTACATACACCAGGCGTCGCTCTCCGCTCTGCTCACTCTCCAGTCGGTACGATGACAGGGTGTTGAACGCCTTGACCACATGTGTCTCTGGAAACTGTCTCTGTAGTACCTCAGCCAGGGAGTCATCTTCAGGTTGTGTAGCTGTACTGCTGTAGTTACTCACATCTACCAGAATCTTACCACTCAGTAGGCCAGCTAATGGTGCCAGCTCATGGTGTACACGCCTGTTGACACACAAGAACACCACATCCGCGTGACGTACACAATCCGGTACAGTCGTCACCCGAGCCTTACCCAGGACTTCATCAATATGACCGAGGTCTACATTGCTAGGTTTTCGGCTTCCAAACACAACATCATACTGACTTCTAACAAGAATTTTTCCGAGCGCTCGCCCAAAGTCTCCTGTGCCGACGATGGCCACCTTTTCGTTTGTTGTCATATTGTGTCAGATTTTCTTTCTTGCTCCTAAGTTGGACAAATTACGATACAATCAGTACTAGGAAAACGATCAATCAATCAATCAATCAATCAATCAATCAATCAATCAATCAATCAATCAATCAATCAATCAATCAATCAATCAATCAATCAATCAATCAATCAATCAATCAATCAATCAATCAATCAATCAATCAATCAATCAATCAATCAATCAATCAATCAATCAATCAATCAATCAATCAATCAATCAATCAATCAATCAATCAATCAATCAATCAATCAATCAATCAATCAATAAATCAATCAATCAATCAATCAATCAATCAATCAATCAATCAATCAATCAATCAATCAATCAATCAATCAATCAATCAATCAATCAATCAATCAATCAATCAATCAACCAACCAATCAATCAATCAATCAATCAATCAATCAATCAATCAATCAATCAATCAATCAATCAATCAATCAATCAATTAACGAATCATTAGTTCAACGAATCAACGAATCAACAATTCAATCAATCAATCAATCAATCAATCAATCAATCAATCAATCAATCAATCAATCAATCAATCAATCAATCAATCAATCAATCAATCAATCAATCAATCAATCAATCAATCAATCAATCAATCAATCAATCAATCAATCTACCAATCAATTAAACAATGTATAGAGAAAACATTATAATCGTGACATGCAGTTTGGATATACTTAACTGATACAGAATTTATTTGAGTCCAATAAACAAAATCGAAAAATGATAAATTTGAGTTTTAATCGCATCTGCCACATCTGAAGATGTCCACATGGGTTTTACAACCATAATGGGTCTAGTTCCACTGGCTCAAGTCAGCAGACTTATAAAATATTGCTAAGGCCACAAATTTTATTGTGATGCAAAACACTAATGTCATTTATATCCTATTAATATAGAAAATAAGAGACGGCGCACATTCACTTTATCTACTTTATGTGCGATAATATTTATCCTTTTTTATAGGACGCTAGACTTTTTTTGTTTGCATTTCGTACTTTTTTAGAAACGCTGAAGAGATATTTCAAATCAAAACATCCTTTACAAGTAGTTTTGAAGAATGAGTTGATCATTGAATAATCGACCTTATATAATTTGAATCAAACCCAATGTCATTTGAATCAAACCCAAATTAAATTGATGAGCAGCTGGATAGGTCGGTCATCTTGCAAACGAGAGAGAGAAAAAACTATGTGAGCCAAATCAAGGCTCAGTCTGAAATAAAATTTGACTGCCTGACTTTCACATCGTTTTGCATGAATATGATGAACATCAAAAACGATCAGATCTACACCACCTCCGAATGAAGAACGGTTCATTTGTGTGTGTTTCTGACAAGATGGAGGCAAAAATGTCACATACAAAAAGTTGACAAACAGTGTTTAATAGGTGTTACACTATCAACAACTATTTGTGGATCAGGTTAATACAAAATAAAAGTTTTCTGAACTGATAATAGTTGTCTTTTAACATGTCGTCGCCTCGGAGCTAAAGGATCCTATTTGCCACTCTGACGAGTGTCAGATAGGATCCTTTAGCTCCGAGGCGACGATGTATTTATTGATAGAGGTTTAGTTCTGTGAAAACAAACTCTTGTTTTATCCGCCCTAGCAAAAAGGAGACGTTGAACCAATGTTAGATTAATGTACCAGCGTCACTGCATGACAATGCTGCCGTACTGATAGTCTGGAGGCAGATGTTGAAAATATAGCCTTTTTTTCGATCTGGCTCTCCCTGAGAGCGAAATGGCTACAGCCATGCTAATATCTTCAAATATACCCAGGTCTACACAATTTGGAACGCCGGTCACCTTCCTAGGCCATCACCAAGGTCGCCAGAGGTCACCAAAGGTCATCAAGTGTAAATTTGATCAAATTTATTTTTTTCAGCTGAATAATAGCTACATATTATGATCTTGTAAATATATTAATGTCAAGAAGAAAGCAAACATAGTTTTCTTGAAGAGACATATATATTTTTCTAATTATACATGAAACTACTAAAATAAAAATCTTAAATAGCGTTTTTCTCTGATTTAAGCTAAAAAAAAACAGAATGCCATCTTAAACTTTTTTTTTCATCTGATATAACAAAAGTAGCTACTGACTGTGTAATCAAATTAATTATGTAACATTCCCACATTTAAAAGTAAATATATGTTTTTTGCTGGTTTTAACGATTGTCTCGTGGCACGTTTCATATTAATTTTCAGGTTCAATTATTTTTAATCTGGAGGCAGATATCTAAAATATAGCATAATTTTAGATCTGGCTCATTCCGAGCGAGTAAAAGTAATCACAATGCTAATATCCTAAAGTTTACTCAGTTCAACAATTATAGGGCGCCGGTCACTTTTCTAGACCATAAGTAAGGTCGCTAGAGGTCATCAAAGGTCATACAGTAAATAGAAAAGCAAATGTTTAATGTTAGTCAAATGGTTCTGTAATTTATGTATTCTGAATGATTTCGGTCGAGAAATTCGTTTCTTGAGTTTTTGAAATAATGTAATCCATATTTCACTAACAAATACAAGATGGTCTCTGTTTTTCAATGCATAAAAATAATATTGCTTTACCACCTAGATCGTCTAGATACATTAAATGTGTAAAAAAAAATTTCGATAAATGGTTTTTTTTTCAATGTAATTGGATCCACATTTCATTCAGAAATCCAAGGGATGGCCGCCGTTCTAATTTTGTTTATGAAACACTCTTTAATCCCTTGATAAAATTATGTGTGATTTATCATTGCTATGTAATTTTGGGTGGATAATTTAACCAATATTTCAATTTAACCAATATTTCACACATGAATCTGCTTTCATTAAATATAATATTATTAGTAAAAACGGACAAAATATAGTCATAATAAAAAATGAAGCCTAGATCAACTACAGACAGATTGTCACAGTTGATGTCGAGCGAACAGACAGACAGACAGACAGACAGACAGACAGACAGACAGACAGACAGACAGACAGACAGACAGACAGACAGACAGACAGACAGACAGACAGACAGACAGACAGACAGACAGACAGACAGACAGACAGACAGACAGGCAGGCAGGCAGGCAGACAGACAGACAGACAGACAGACAGACAGACAGACAGACAGACAAACAGGAATACGTATATTTTTTTGACTTAGCTAGACTCATTACAATATTTTCTGTCATACAAATATATGTACATGTATATGCGAGATGGTTAATTTACGGTGAGATGAAGCTCATTAAGTGATGAACGTTGATGAATGTTCATGAACATTCATGAACATTCATCAATGATTTATGAAGCCAGTTCATGAACTGTGTTCATGAACTGTTCATAAAAAACAGTTCATGACAAATCATGAATATTAATGAACACTTGATGAACTAATGTTGTTCATGATTTAGTTCATAAAGTTCATATGGAGAGGTTCGTGAGCAGTCATGAATCTTCATGAACTTGGTAGAATCAATTCAGTTCATAGCTTGTTCATGGAAGTTCATGAGAGAGTTTCATGAACTTTAAGGAATTATTATGAACTTGATAAGTCTTAATTCGGTTCATGACTAGTTCATGAAAGTTCACGAGGGACTGTTTCTTGAACTGTGATGAATTGTTATGAGCTTGATTAGTCTCATTATTTAGTTCATGGTTGTTCGTTAAAAATCATGAACTTTGATGAATTAAATTGAACTTGAAAGGCTTAATTGTGTTCATGGCTAATTCATGAAAGTCCAGGAGAGAGTTTCATGAACTTTAATGAACTATTATGAACTTGATAAGTCTTAATTCTGTTCATGTCCAGTTCATTATTGTTCATGAGTGACTGTTTCATGAATTGTGATGAATTGCTATGAACTTGATTGGGCTCATTATTCAGTTCATGGTTGTTCGTTAAAGTTCACACTTTGATGAATTATTATAAAGTTGATAAGTCTTAATTTGGTTCATGGCTAGTTCATGAAAGTTCATGAGGGACAGTTTCATGAACAGTGATAAATTGTTTCGAGTTAGAAATCTCAACAATTTAGTTCATGGTTTGTTCATGAAAGTTCATGAACTCTGGTGAATGGCAGCCTAATTACCCTGGCGAGTATGGTATCAACTACGCAATGGCTAATCACCTAATAATTAGTTAGTTAGATTATCAACCATAGAATAGATAATATTTAAAAATAAATAGTTTCTCAGTTTTCAGTTCAGTTCTGTGTAATACTGTCAGAGAGGCGGTCTCTTTTTCAAATAACAAAATGAAGCTTAATTAGCGTGTTGTGTTTATGTGAGAAATAACCTCATAAAAATCTAATCTCCAATCAAAATAGACCTACTATATGTGATTTACAGGTCAAAAGACTTAGACTGGAAAGTTAATGAATGTTCATGAACAATTCGTGAATATTCATGAATATCAACACGACCTTAGTTTGTGAACATTATGAACTTAGTTTTAGTGTTGCTGGCTTATCTGGTTCATTATTGAACAGCCTGAGTTCCTGGTCGTTCATGAACAACATCAATTTCATGAACATTATGCTCGGACCTTCAGGCTGACAGTTCATGAATGTCTCATTTGTTGTTCAGGAACATTCATCAACTGTTCATGAACACATTTAATGAACGTTCATGAATATTTTTGAACTATCTGGTTCGAGAATTATTTTACTTTTTGGCCGTTCATGAAATAGGTTGACAGTTCATGAATTTCATGAGTGTCTCATTTGTTGTTCAGGAACATTCATGAATAGTTTATGAGCACATTTAATGAACGTTCATGAATGTTCAATTACTATCTGGTTTATGAACTTGTTGAGTTCATGGTCGTTCATGAACTAGCCTTGGTTCATGAACAAAGTGAGAGTTCGTGAACAGAATAAATTCATGAACTCATGAACTTTCTTGAGAATGTTTTTGTTGTTCAAGAATATTCATGAACCGTTCATGAACACGTTGATGAATGTTCATGAACGTTCATAGTTTTTTGTTCACGAACATTCATGAACTATTCATGAATGTTCATGAACAGTTCGTGATCATCTCACCGGGGCATACACAATCAAAATCATTTTAGGTGACATTGTCATGATAAAACACCGGGTATTTTTTAACCCTTTGACTTCCAGGCCGGGGTGCATGCCAGGATCCAGATATACTGGTGTACGAGTTCTATTTTTCGTTATTTGAAGCTGGAATTGCTAACGCAATTTCCAGCTTCAAATGACGAAAAATACATAAATGTAGTATATATTTGACGAAAATTTGTGTCATTTTATGGTTACGTTCATTGACGAATGACGACGGAAATTTCCGTCACGTATGGTAGTGAAAAGGTTAAATGTTTACTTCAAATTAAATGGCGTCGGTAAGATACGTGTGCCAAGATGTGTTTCTGTATACGTTTCCCGTACCAAAGAATGTTACAGTTGATATTGAGAATTAATAATTTTAAATTTACTTCATACCAGGAATGTAATGGCTTGCAACTTAAAAAAGCGGAATAATATCATGTATTAGTAAACTGTACTGGGGGTCATTTATAATCTTCGGAATTTAGTTTAGATCTAATTCCGACACATATTTTCTATATCACATTGCATACACGCATGGCTTATCAGCAAATGTAAATTAATGACGAAAAGCTCAAATGTGCGGTGTGGTACGTTACATTAAAATAACTGTTTTAGTAATATCCACTTCATAATATTTTCATGGTTATTATCCATTATCACCACTTGAGAGGGCGCTACTAGTGAGATATTGCTGTTTATGCGGGCGTAAAACTTGACTATTCGCCCGCCTAGCAGGGCCACCAGACTCTCTGTGTGTACGCGCAGTTGCCTGCATAATCGGCAGCTAGCCAAGGGTGCATATTACAAAGAATCCTAACTTTGATCCTATCTCAACTTTCTCTTATTTCCATTACAAAAAGTTAGGTGATCCTAACTTTTTGTAATGGAAATAAGAGAAAGTTGAGATAGTTGAGATAGGATCTTTTTCAACGTCTACTAACATCACTTCAGGATGTGTGAAAACATTGTATTACATGTATCTATAGACTTATGCCACATCTTTTAAAACTGTAGGAGCTTTGTCCATTATTAACCACCACGACACTTTTGAAGCAATTTTCCTTTCATACCATCAAAGGTATGTCTCTGGATAAGTGTGCCTGTGTAAACTTGTGATGTGGCTTGGATACTATATAATCTAGATCCTGTTTAACTCATTCAATCATTGCTATACATTAATTACATCAATCAGAGTTATATTTAAGAACATAATAGATGACCCCAATATTTTTTAACAATAACAATGATATGCTTGACCAATATATATAATATTTTGCTCTTTTTAGCACCGGTCGGTGACCATCTTCAATTCTGCCTGCCCAAAAAGATTGAATGGAATATCAAAATTTCCAGTCTCAAATTGAGAAATAATTTGAGCTACATTTTTCTAGTTTACAACTGAAAGAAATGGCGCCATTTTTCATTTGTGTGTGAAATACTGATCAAATTATTTATGAGACACAAGAAAAGCATTCGCGACCCCACTACATAAACCAGAAATTATCCATGTGTAATCAATATTTTTTCAAAAATGAAGAAAACGGCAGCAATATTGAATTTGTTGGTGAAAAATAGGTCATGAGCAGAAATTGATTTCGTGCCCCAAAATCACTTAGAAAGGAGACGTTATACATAGCATTTGGCCAAAATTAAAATTGGATGCATCAATTAATATTTTTTTTTAATAAAATTAAAATGGTGGCCCTCTTCGATTTGTGAGTGAATGAAGGTCAAATCACCTATAAAAAAAGCAGGAAATGAATTTCCCGACCCAAAATCATCTAGACACCGTAGGTTACACATATCCATGTGTAAACAAATATTGTTTCGGCGGCCATCTTGGTTTTGTGGGTGAAATATGGGTTAAATTATCTTAAGGATCCAATATATGAACTTCTGGTTACAAAATCACATACAAAAACATAAATTACACAACAATGTAGGCAGAATTTAAATTTTGATCAAATATTTACTTGATGACCTTTGATGACCTCCAGCGACCTTATGCATGGTCTACAAAAGTGACCGGTGCCCCATATCTGTTGAACTGGGTATACCTTAGGATATTAGCATGGTGATTACTTTTACTCTCCCGAAGTAGGCCAGATCTAAAAGAAGGCACTATTTTAGATATCTGCCCCCAGACTAAAATTTTAATAGGACCTGAAATAGAAATCGTATCACAAGACTGCCGTTCATACCTGCATGTATTTATTTTTAAATGTGGGACTTTATTTATTTGATTACACAATCAGCAGCTAGGTCTCAAGGTGAAAAAAAGAAGTTTTAGATTAAATTATATTATTATTAGCTTCAGGCAGAGAAAAACGCTATTGAAGATTTTTATTTTACTAGTTTCATGTATAATTTAAAAAATATATATCTCTTTTGTGAGAAATCTATGTTTTCCATGTACTTGACTTTGATACAGCGGCTACTATTAACCTGAATTTTTTTTTATATATAAAATTTACACTCGGTGACCTTTGGTGACCTCTAGCGACCTTACGCATGGTCTAGGAAGGTGACCGGCGCCCCATATATATTGAACTACATGTAGGTGTATTTAAGGATAATAGCATGACGGTCGCTATAAACTTCAGGGTGAGCGAAATTAAAAAACAAATAACAGTTCGCCTCCAGATTATGCGGTAAAACGTCGTAACGGCAATATTTTTGGGGATTAAGGGGACATGCCCAGATCTGAAATAATTAAAAAATCGTGATTTTATCTCATTTTATTAATATGACCATATGATGTAAACATGTCTATAGACTAGAACTGCAAAAGTTTTTTTAATTTTTGTGCTGCGCACTTACCAGTTAGGCTAGATATAGAGACGAAATTTCCGTATTTCTTATTTTTGACATGGTTGTCAATAATTAGAAATCAGGAATTTCGTCTCTATATCTAGCCTAACTGGTGAAAGCGCAGCACAAAAATTAAAAAAAACTTTTGCAGTTCTAGTCTATGGATATGTTTACATCGTATAGTCATATTAAAAAGTCAAAATAAAATCACTGATTTTTTGATGATTTTAGACGTGCAAACTAGGCAAAATGCCGTATCTGCCATAATTTTAAAGATAAACAGTCGCAACAATTATAACTACAAATTTAAGTGACCATTTGATTTTTTAAAATAATGCAAGATTTAGAGATGCCTTTCTCTTTTAAGTGTGATAAACTGAATACGATTGAAGAAACTGACAAATATTTGTGGACCGCAAATATACGTTTCTGAATTTGACCCAAGATGTAGATACGACATTTGCCTGAATACGGCAGAATGTGCCAATATATATATGCTTATATTTGTGCTATACGTATCGTATGTTTGAAGATGAATGCTCAGTGTATTCAATCAATATCGTACACGACATTATTTTTTAGACATTTTTTTCCAACAACTGAAATCTCTGTTCCTAATTTTGAACATCAGCTATGACAATACAACACGACAGAGCTAACAACTGGATGGTGGTCTAATAATAATTATTGCTCACGGCACTACCGCCATCGGCACCACCGCCATAACTCAATTTATCAAAGTAGATTCTTAAAATACATTAGATTAGAGTAATGATAACCCACCTGAAGTGTGCAGCGTATCGCTCCTTGCTGTTCACCTGCACCTCTGAGACAACTGTTCCACAACACCTCCTATTATAGCCCTCTTCTTGGCAACCTCTGGACCAGGCGACAATTATTCACAATCAATGATCCCCGGATGGATTGTCAACAATCTTATCTATTCGTCAAGCTTTTGATATAATTCGGAGAAGTTAATCAAAATGAGTTTTTTCATCTTGGGTTGCCGCTACTTGCTGACTGGGTATCAAATACGGACGTTCACAACATGACTGTTTCACGGTTGGCACACGCTGGCCCAACACTGTGCCAGCGTTGAGTTAGTGGTGTTTATGGTGTTTTATTGAATCCTTGAGGCTTTTGATTTGTATTACCAGCCGATTAAATCACTGTTATTGGGAGTGAAATCAGTGTTTTTACATCACGATTTGCAAGTGTTTGGTCTCAAATTAAATTGATATAAGTAATTTTCACCCGCTACCGCGATCCATAACTTCTTCAAGTGAGCGAACATTTTAATTATTTATTTGGGCGCTTAAAGGGTTAACCCTTTCAAGCCTGAGTTTACCATTGTCATCTTCATCCAGTACAAGCCGCGAATTGCTGCCGCAATTCTCGACTTGTAGTGGATGAAGATGATTTGATGTGGGTGAAAAAGTAAAGAAAATTACCATGTATTGGTAAACCAGTTTCATGGTAATTTTCCTCCTAAAACCCCTAGTTGTAGTGGAATCAATTGTGTTTTCAGGGATGTAAAATGATGCTTTAATGCATCGTGCGGGCTTAAAGGGTTAAACTTGCATTATCTTTCCCAGTAACATATGGTGTTAATTAACCCTTTGTGTTTATTTTTAGAGATTATTAAACCATTTATATTTATTTTTATATATCATTTATTCTTAATTATTCAATAACTTTCAGCGAGATGGGTAAATATTAATGTCTGAAAATGCAATGTCTTAAAATTCTATATTATGTTTGATACGTTTGAAAACTGCAATGTCTTACAATGCACGAGCTATGTTTTAATATCATTGAAATCTTTACAAATAGCTAAATTATTTGTGCACATACCTATTTTAAAACTGATTGCTATTAGCACCTGTCCATTTGATGGTGGTTCGTTCACTTAATATCAACATATATATACGTTTTGCGGTGACTGATTTATATTAAAACCTGTACATTTGATGGTACTTTATTTTATATTAGCACCTGTACATTTGACGTGGGTTTATTTTATATTAGTATTTGTACATTTGATGATGATGGTTTATTTGATAGCAGCGCCTGTAGATTTTATGATGTTATATTTGATATTAGCACCTGTACATTTGATAGGGGTTTATTTGATTTTAGACCTATACATTTGTTGGTGTTTTATTTTATGTTAGTATTTGTGCATTTGTTGGTATTTCATTTTTTATTAGTCCGAGTACACTTGATGGTGTTTTATTTGGTATTAGCATCTGTACATTTGATGATGATGGTTTTTTTGATAGCAGCACCTGTACATTTGATGGTGTTTTTATTTGATATTAGCACCTGTACATTTGTTGCTGTTTTATTTGATATTAGCACTTGTACATTTGTTGGCGGTTTATTTTGTGTTAGTATTTGTACATTTGATGATGGTTGTTTATTTGATAGCAGCACCTGTATATTTGATAGTGGTTATTAGCACTTGTACGTTTGATGATAAGTTATTTGGTATTAGCACTTGCACATTTAATGGTGTGTTTTTTTTATAGTAGTATTTATACATTTGACAGTGTTTTATTTTATGTTATTATTTGTACATTTGATGGTGTTTTATTTGATATTAGCACCTGTACATTTGATCATGGTTTATTTGATGTGAGCAGCTGTACATTTTATGGTGTTTTATTTGGTATAACCACCTATTCATTTCATGACGTTTTTTATGTTACCACATGGACATTTGATGGTGGTTTATGTGATTTTTACCTGTACGCGCATATGATGATGTTTTATTTAACATTAGCACCTGTACATTTGATAATGGTTTATTTGATGTTATTAGCATTTGTACATTTGACGGTGTTTCGTTTAATGTTAACTCATTTGATAGTGAATTATTTAATGTTGGATTATTTGATGTTAGCACCTGGGGCCGTATTCTCGTACAAGTTACGATATATCGTAGGCTTCTGATTGGTCGAGATGGCCATCTCGACCAATCAGAAGCCTACGATATATCGTAACTTGTACGAGAATACGGGCCCAGTATATTAGATGTTGTTTTATTTGTCAACATCAGGTGTTCATTTGACAAATGTAATTAAGTATTTTCATGTGACAGTGGGCTATCTAGAATGGGCCTAAATTTCCTAAAACCACCGTAGCCACCGAAAAGGTTGAAAACAGGATATTTGTCTTTGGGATACCGGCTTCTCATTGACAAAATGTTCTTTAGAATTCAAAAGGTGACATCAACCCTCCGAGTGTTGGCGACGCCTTATAAGCGCATCACATCTGCTCTCATACAACAGAACATATTGACTGCAATTTAGCAATGCATGTGCAGATCTCAAATAAACACGAATTGCCAAAACCTTATTTGAATCAAATCAATTGTAAAGACAAAGACAATTCTGCACTTCACCACACTAAGCCTTAATTAATTGATACACTACCACCGTGTTCCATAATTCTACAAATTAAATAAATGTGAATAAATCAGTGATAATTTATAGGGTTTGTAAGTCTTATGAGTCTTACAGCGCACAGTGTACCTGTCCGGTGAGTGATAAAGATAAGATAATAATATAGGCCTGATTTGTGGTGGACGTGATGTAAGGTGGCGTTATTACACTTTGGGTGATAGTGTCCAGTTTGTCACGTACTCCCTAGCAGACACAGGACGTTGAATCAATGTTGTTTTAACGTTGGTCCAGCGTCGTAGTCGCTCGTCGTAGTCCACTGGGGAGCTTTAGGCCAACTTTTGTGCACATACAGGCTAAACAGGACCGTAACCTCCTGAGGATGAGGACATAAATCATATTGCACTGCCCTCCAGACAAAGGCATTGAAACCTGGCTGTCTGAGGTCGAGTACGCTACCTCTCGGCCATGTACATATAGGCACCCCGCAAGACTGCGTCGTAATTAGTGAGCGTCAGCTCGCTGACGCTGGAATCTTGCAAATGGATATATATATATATATAACCTTACTGTGGATTATTGATGCATGATACATGTATGTCTATATTCATACACTATAAACCCTGTTCCCTACTATGGCACAATTTGTTTGAGTTACCATGGCTCAATGAGCTTGCACAGCGCAAAGCGAATGAGCTATCATAACAAATTTTGCAATTTTGGTTACGGCAACGCAAAAATGTATGTTAACCCAGCACAGGTAACCCAGTCGAATTGAGCTGTGTTTACTCTTTTGTCACACAATTTTATTTGGTTCAAACGGTTTAAACGAACACGCTTATCTCTGGCTTGTTAGTTTGAGCTATCATAGAAAATTTTCAATTTGAGTTAAGTTGGCATGCATTTCTATATCTATTCAAGAACAAGTACATTAAGTCAACCTACGTTTAATTACACGTCGCATGACAATGCAATCAAATCGTGTTATTGTAACTGCACAAATTAAACCATCAAAACTTTGACCATTTTGCGCCTAGTTGACCTATTTGAACAAGGTTGTTAAACGCTAACTGGCCCTAATTAAATTTAATCGAGGCTACTCTGCAACATAAGCAACGACAATGCATAATTATATATTGTGCCACAAGATGTTAAGAAAATTGATGTTTTTCATTTAATCCCGTTTGTTTTAAGCAGCTTAAACGAACACTCTCTTCTGACGTGTTAGATTGAGCTATCATAGAAAAAATACAACTTGTATTACGTTGGATACTTTTTCTGACTCATCAAGTGATGAATTAGCATATTAGGATTTTGTGAGCAACACAGAATATATAATATCATAAAATAAAATTATTTTCAGTTCTCTGTTCATTTTTGTGTGAATCTGTGAGGGGGAAATATCTTTTTATCAAACATGTTAAATTACAATATGTCATGTGCTCAAGCTATTTTTAATTGCTGTCTTCCAGAAATAACCTTCTAGAAAAAATAGTATCTTCAATCAAGTAAATTTGCTGGTTCCTGGTCACTGTCCACTGATTGGTCTGCATAGTAACATTGGGCCAATGCTGTACCAATGTGGTCAGACTATCTCTTTGGAGAGGCTCTTCCTACAGTCTAATAGAATGACAGGTCACACAGATAGGTGTGTTGGTCAAAAATTGGGCCGGCATTTTCAATGCCGCGCCAACGTTGGCGGAATGTTGGCTCAATGAGCAGTGAAATATTTGTATTTGTTAGATAGCTAGTTTTGATTGTTTGATGGCGTAGTTTTTGAAATGACCGGATAGTGACTCACAATAACTAATTCTCGTTGTGTCATTCTAAAATAATGTATTAGTTTTATTTTGATATACTCAAATGTAATCACTTCGACCTAATTAAAGTAGCATAGGAAAAACCAAGTGATCCAATCTGGTATAAATGAATTTATTCTGATGATTACAAATTAACCAACTCACTCTAAGTTGGCATATTAAAATTGTGTTTTAAGCTACGGCACGAAGCCGGAGTAGCCCAATATTAACGAGCTGAAAAGATGATAACAATTGTGCCAGGTCACCTCATTAAAATTAATGCAACCATTTTGCTACCATAGCGGAAAGAATTTACAGTGTATGAGCCAGCATGCCAGTCTGGCATCTTTGAGCATTTCCAATTATGACTGAAAAATCAAAATGGCTGCCAAAATAGCAATGCATAGACTATTCATTCTAAGGTTTAGGGTGGAAAGCTGGGCGTCAGAACTGCAAATTGTCCTAGTATGTAGTTTGTCATTGTATTCCTAAATAGCCATATATCGCTCTCCTAATATTCCTTTTGAATTTTATGTCGCCTTTGGCAAAAATCGGCAACAAATCAAAGATGGCCACCAGCGGACATTTTGAAAAATAGATTTACCTTACCATTAATCCGATAATCAAGTGTGATATTTTGGGGGGTGGAACTCATTTATGGACCTCAAATTAAATTAAAATTGTAGGCCTATAAGATTATTTTATATTTAAGCACCACACGAAGGTCCAAACATGATCACCAGTGGTTATAGTGAAATACAGTTTTTACTAGTAGGCCTACATGTAGTCCCATAGTTGCATGTGAAATGTCGTTTTTGACTAACTTTGTGGCACTGAATCCATTTCTGGTATGAGAAGGGCATCAGTTATCGGATAAATATTAACTGTAATTTTAAAACACAAGACTACAATTCATGTAGATTGATTGTTTATTCCCACATTTTGATACATACAATGTAACTAGTAGATAAAATTCCAACTTTGCGAGTGGATAGAATGCAAATATGAATTCAATCGTTTTTGTTAGAGTTTATGCCCACAAATAGATTCACAGTCACCAAATTCGTCTAGAATGACATATGACAGCTACTATTCTGTATCGATAACTGAAGCTTAAAATGAAATCACAAATAGGCCCAACTAGGCTTATTGAACTACTCTGAAAAAGTCGTATTTTTCCTATGATCGCTGTAGGTCATTTCTCTCATATTGACGGAGGTTGAATGTCATAAAGTGGGGTTTCTAAGGTCACTGACATGCCTAAAATTACAATAATGAGAGCAGAAATGGATTCTGCCCTTCAAAGATAGTCAGAAACGACAAGTTACATGTAACTATTGAACCACTTTAAGCCTTATGTAATAGTTGTATTTTCACTATGACAACTACAGGTCATTTTTTACTTTGATATGGTGTTTGAAGGTAACATAATAAGGGTTTTAAGGTCAACGATGCTTAGAATGACAGTATTCATGCCAGAAAAAAGTTAGTCCAAAACGGCAGAGTCGGAAACAACATGTAGATCTGGGCCTATAATATCAGGACAATTTATGAAAAAATTGTATTCCCCTATGGCCGTTGATACTCATTTATGCCCTTCATATGAAGGCTGAAGGTCATCGAATAAGAATTTTATAATCACTGATGCCTAGAATGACAATATTGATACCAAAAATAGATTCAGTGCCACACAGTTAGGCGCGATGGGACATATCACATGTAGCTTTTGACCACTAGTAGGCTAGGCCTAAAAAAATTATTTCACTGATGGTCATGTTTTGACCTTCATGTGGTGCTTGAAGGTCAGATAAGCTTATAATTGTAATATAAGGTATAGAAATGGGCTCCACACCCAAAAATTAGTCACAAAAGACATATCACACTTGATTATCGGATTGTTGATTAAAAACATAATTTTTTTTAATGTTTGCTGGCAGCCCAGCGCGTTTGACATAGAATTCATGGAGACATTTAGGAGAGCGATATTATATTGCTATTTAGAGACACTCAGGCCGATTGTCAGCTGTGACACCCTAATTTCTACTTCATTTTTTTTCGGTGGCCATTTTTAATTTTCATTGATAACGTTAGCTCAAAATGCTCGAAGATGGCAGTCTGGCATGTTTGCACATATCAATCTAGACATCTCATGTAGGCCTATCAATTATCCGCAATTTTTTTTGTATAAACCCATTTGCAAGGTTCCACCTAGATATGTCATTGGCGACCAGACTACCGCGAGCTTGAATTCCAAGGCAGGCAGCTTAACCTTACATCAGCCCCCTCCCCACCCCATGAAAATAATAGAAGGCCCTATTTGTGGATCCTAAGGTAAATATAATGAAATCATATTGACTCAGTGGACACGAATTACATGTAGGCCCCTAATTTCAAAGAAAATCACGTTCTCACGAAATAAACATTATATTTTAGTCTACATGTATTTATTGAGCACACTTAAAAGACTAATTGTTGGTCTTTATTGTCTATGTGCACATTCGTATCTTAATTAGGGACAACGTCTGGAAGAACATCGCCGCCCCAGCTGCACCACATCTCCAGTGGTATTACATGCACAGTCCACACACCACACTGTAAACTGGAACAGTGTCCAAATTCTGGTTAAATCTGACAATTGGTTTGAGCGAGGAGTGAGAGAGACCATTCAGATAAACATCAGGAAGAGCAGTCTCAATCGCATGTGAGGTAGGCCTACTTAACCCTATGACTTGGCGTGTGTTTCACGATGTTCCTGTTAGACATCATTTTTATTTTATTCTTAATGCAATGTTTTACAAAATCACGTCTTGCAAGGAACAGTGAGATAATCTATCTGTACTATAATAGAACTATAAGGTTCTTGTTTTTTGTGTGTACAAAAAACCGAAGATGTCTCCCCTCCAGCAGCATAGCCATTAAAGGTTGATAGCTAATAGATGTAGTTTCAATGGCTTTTGTAATTAATGTTATTAAATGGCTCCTGTGGACAGTAGAGACCAGGTTTTAAGCGGAATTTATTATTACGTTTTGGTGCAAAACATAAAGTGGCTTGTCAACACTCCAAGCAAACAAGATGTTGACCCAATGCAGATCCAATGCTGGCCCACCGACTGCGACGCTGGCCCAGCATCAAACCAGCACTGGTTCAACGCCTCGTGTTTGCTGGGCCGTGTTCAATAGCAGCTGGTCTGGTATTGCTTACTGCTGGCAGCGATTACAAGCCGACACCGACCCAATGTTGGCGGTACGGGCATGAAGCTTTGAACCAAAGCTGGATTAATGTTGGCCCGCCGTCTATGACACTGGCCCACACTCAGCGTGGCGCCAAACACGACACGGTAACGCAATTCTAGGCTAATATTGGAGCGTCGTAGATGGTGGGCCAATATTAGACCAGCATTGGGTAAACGTGCAATCTTTGATCACCTGCACGATAGAAAACGCTGGACAGAAGCACAGAAATGAATGGGACATACAGACGTAGTGAACGCACAGACTCAAACTGAGCGGACAAACTGAGTGGATAGAGGTAAACCAACATGTCCCCACCTCTTCATAGGGGGATACATAACAAGAGGGGTCTAGTTTTTTTGTGAACAAAAAACTGGAGATGTCTTCCCACCAGCAGCAAAACCATAAAGGTTGATAGGTTTTAGATGTAGTGTTAATCGCTTTTGTAATTAATGTTATTAAATGGCTCTGTGGACAGTATAGCCCACCATATGCGACGCTGGCCCAGCATCAAACCGGCACTAGTTCAACACCTCGTGTTTGCTGGGCTGCTTTCAACCCAGTAAACACAAAACATTTGTACAATGTTGGACCAATGTCGAAGCCGTTGTGCCGACGCTGTACAAATGTTATACGAATGTTTTGTGTTTGCTGGGAATAGCAGCTGGTCTGGTATTGCTGGCAGCTTACTGCTGGCCGCGATTACAAGCCGACACTCACCCAATGTCTGTTAAATGTTGGGCCAGCGTCGCCGGTGATGGCCAGTATCCACTCTGTCCTAGTCAGTAGGCTTACTTCATTCTGCCGTACCTGCATGCTGGCGGTATAGTACGCACACGATGCTTTGAAACAAAGCTGGGTTAATTTTGGCCCAACCCTTGCATATACATTCAGCGTTGCGCCAAACACGACATCCACATCATCGAGAGAAATGAATCAGAACATTTAGCACAAAAGACTCCCAGCAATGACTAACAGACTGAGACACAGCAACAAGAAGCGTTAAACCGGTGCTGGTTCGATGCTGGGACAGCGTCGCAGACGGTGGGCCAGCATTGGACCTGTGCAAAATATTTCAAAGTAATCGGTTCAGAATCGTTGAGAAATCGAGGTAAAACATGCGCTACAGATTTTGGTCAAGCAAACAATACAACATATTTTGGGGATATGCAGGGGGTTACAGACACCAAAACCCCCCTGGAATAGACTAAGCTTAGGCCACTGTGTTTTATTTCTCTGTTTTAGATTAGAAAAAAATCCAAAATCAAATAAGGGAGGGGGGATCGCTCTATAGTCCGACGGTCCATCAGTCCGACGGCCCATTGGTCCGACGGCCCATTGGTCCGACGACCTATTGATCCGACGGCCCATTGGTCCGACGACCCATTGGTCCGACGGCCCATTGGTCCGACGGCCCATTCGTCCTACGCTATAGAATAGCTGTAGATATTAAATTCGTCCTTCAATTATTTTACTAAAAAAAGTTTCAAACGGTGTGTAAAAGTAACCAACATCAACTGAAAAAAATTCTGCTGGGCAAAGGTTTTCCTGTACCTCTCCCCAGGATATCAAATGGTCGCTATATATATTGGTACGATTTTGTAAAAAAAAATAGGATATCAGTGCATAAGAATGGGTAGGGTATTAGGCTACATAATTTCACATTCCTACTAAACTATTTACCAATAAAGCCTCCTCAGGAGGTTGAGGTGAATCAGACGACGCTGTCCTCAAGACGGAAGCTCCCCCAATAGGGGTGGGTGGGGAAGACACATCATGTCTCTTTGAACCTGAATTTCAGAGCGGGGGGGGGGGCGAACCGGCGTGACAAGCATTCGGCGTAAGGGGGCCACAATCCAATTACTATTTTTTGAACTGGACAAATTATTTCTTTCACCTCCTGTCTCCAATATTTTAGTTATTTCACATTCTTCCTCAAGAAAAATATACCCTATTTATTTCACCTTCTTAGACTTTTTTCTGTCTACAAAGTTGGATACCAAACTACAGATTTTTGGAAGGTGTGGGCAGCATTTGTGTTTGAAAAAATTATATAATATAGCCTGTACTGCAATTTATTGAAGCCTAATTTTAGATATGGGCGCTAATAATTTTGTAGCATGAAAAATGATTTTGCATTTTTAATCTGCGCCGATTCCAATGAATTATAATGATCACGCGAAATCAGTTAAAACTGATCTCGATAATATAAATGTAGGCCTCGCTTGGTGTGAAACTTTTTGCTTGAATAATTGTAAAAAAACTTTGGTGTACTTAATAGTAAAACTGTATAATGTTGGCCTACTTGAGCTGAAATATAATACATGGTAACTCATATTCAAACTCATCTCATTCACCAGGGAACATTTTGTTTAGTGTTGCGCAGCGGAAAACTATGTAATTGGGACAATCCTAATTATAGAAATGTCTCATCTCCGACAAAGGAGATATTTTTCATCCGTCTGTCTGCATTAAACTTTTTGTAGATATGTTTTTCGAGCCAAGGCATAATCGATTACATTTTGGTAATGATCTGGATCAGGCCATACGATCCGGATCCAGAATTAAAAAAGGTTTGATAAATAAAATAAATGTTCATTTTGGAAAACGATTAAATATATTGTCTTAACCCCTTTCTAAACTAATTTTTATTGAATTTTACACACATCTTTTCTAGTAATGCGGCGACTATCCTGAAGATTATGAAACGAAATTAAAGGGTTAATAGAGGGCGACATTTACTACAATCATGTTAAAGATATTACCTTTTATACTACATTTACACTATTTATCAATGACATTTTAAGGTATGCCCCTTGTCATCACTAGAACATATTGCTTGTAAAATTTCACAAAAATTGGTTGATAATTGACTGAGAAATCAGCGAAATTCATTTAGGCCCCTACTATGATTAATGTGAATTTTGGTAGAGGCCTGTAGTCTATTTCGCAATTGCGACGTACGTTTTTTTTCCATTGTTTCATCTCTTCCTCAGAATCGCAATACAGAAAGAAAGTCAAAATCAAAATGTGTACTCAGTACTACTATTATACATGTAGGCCTTTTATTACCATAGTGCCGTGTCAAGGCAAAATGCCGTAATTGCAATTTGTAAAAAATAAGTGTACATTGTCAAAAACTAGACCTACTCGTGGTATCAATATTTAAAAAACTACTGCATTTGGTGCAATTATCCTTATTCCCGTTTATTCAGTTTTCACGATAAATCGTAATTAAATATATAATATTATATTCTAAAGCGACACAATCAGGTCCAAATCGTCATTTTTTGCTTGGTTCCTTGATATGTCCATAATATGTCAACATTAACTTTGTGTTGCGCATTTACAAGCTAAAGGAGAAATAAGGACGATTTTTAATTGCAGACATACATGTCTTCTAAAAGAAGAAATACGGGAATAACTGATAAACGGGGTTCTCGGTAGACTTGTTTTGTTGCCACAACAACCCAAAATTTAAAAGACTTCCACAATTCTAGTTTATGGACGTGTTCACATAATATGAACATATCAAGGAACCAAAATAAAATTGTGGGCTTTGAATGATTTTAGCCTGATTGTGTCGCTTTAATTATTTTTGTTGTCCCTTGTCATATTATAGCACAGGTGACTGCCACGTAGAATCAAGTATTCATAGGGCTTAAGCAATAATCCGAAGTTTAATAACATATCATTGATTTTTCATTTTTTTCATGAAAAAATCAAATTTCCTTAATTTTCAGAAAATGCCTGTATTTTTACAATAAAAATCAATTAATGTCTCACTATAGGCTACTTCGGAAACTTCCCCATGATATGAGATTGAAAGAAGAAAAAGATAACATCCACATAAATATAATGAAAACTTAATAACTTAAAAACTTAATTAGCCTACACTTAAACCACAGTTTGCCAGTTTTAGCCACGCAAAGAAACATACTTTAAAAATAAATGTATTTATTATTATTTTTAAGTTTATATCATTACAGACCATTACAAATGATAAACATATCCAGAGCCCATTACAAATGATAAACATTGAACCGTAATTTAGTAACATGTTATTTTATTTAAAAAAAAACTCTGGTAATTATAGGCATGAGATACTTATTGTTACACATTATTTCATGCTTAGAATTGCATGATTGTTTTACTTGTCTACAACTATGAAACTGCTATTGCAATTTCTACTTCATTGCGACTGAAAATTAACTTGTTTAAAAACTACATGTGTAGGCCCTGTAAACAGTTCAAATAATCTCAAAACTCAATTAAATTATTTTATCTAACTAGGTGTCTTGCGAGAGATCATCATGATAATATACATGTGCAAGGTTGGTATTTAAAAATGATCCGTCGGACCAATGGGCCGTCGGACCGATGGGTCGTCGGACCAATGGGCCGTCAGACCAATGGGTCGTCGGTCGGACCAATGGGCCGTCGGACCAATGGGTCGTCGGTCGGACCAATGGGCCGTCGGACCAATGGGCCGTCGGACTAATGGGCCGTCGGACTAATGGGCCGTCGGACTATAAGACCTGAAGGGCGGGGGCCCTAGGGTAGTGGTTAGCACCGCTGCCTTTCACGCCAGAGTCCGGGGTTCGGTTCCCGGTCTCGGCGGTTTGAAAGAAACAAAATTGTTTCTTCCCCATCCACGTGTGAAAGTTAGTATTGTGGGGAGCCTCCGTGACCGAGAGGTAGCGTGCTCGGCCTCAGACCGCCAGGGCTCGAATTTCGAATCCTGTGTCTGGAGGACAGTGTCATCTCAATCATCTCACCATCCTCAGGAGGTTCTCCTGGCCCAGTTTAGCCTATATGTGCACAAAGGTGGCCTAAAGCCCGATTCATTTTTATAAGACCTGAACCGAGGGAGGGCGGTAAAAAACATTTAGGGAAAAAAACATTGAACCTATTTTTGGTAAAGTTAATGAGGGTGACCAAATGAAAAAAGAAACATAGCTGGAAAAATGTTTGTTTATTTTCTGAAATAAACTTTTTTTCGGAATGTTATTGTATCTCCCGAAATTGACTGTTTTTTTCGGAAATCGGCAACAATCCAATGCGCGCTGGGCAGAAAAAAAACACATGTTTTTTGGTAATGCGCGGCCTAAATCTAATGCGCGCGCTCATCTAGAACAGAGAAAAAAACATAGTGGCCAAAAATGAAGAAACAGAAAAAAGTGTCAAAGATGGCACCGTAGCTCATGCATCTTTGTAGTTGCAAGTGTTTTGGTGTGAATTTTCTACAGGTCTAGGGTATAGACCGTGGGCCACCCGTAACCCCCCCCCCCCCCCTGGGTATTTTTCACGGTGGTTATTTTTGAAGCCTCTGAATATGGACCTATTGAAATCCGGTTGTTTGCATTTAAGCTGTTGGGGCTAAATATGCTAAAATATGCAAAAAAGCAGCCATTACCGAAAATCCAGTGTCAAGCAATATCTCAGCAACTAATCAAGTTAGAATCCTAAAAACAGTGTTTATCATACGGTTTTCATTGTCAACGAATGCAATAAAATATATCTAATTAGGATCAGAATAATAAATTAGCATAAAATATGCAAATTAGGCAGCCATTACGCAAAATCCAGTTTCAAGCAATATCTCAGAAACTAATCAAATTAGAATCTTGAAAAAATGTCTACCCTATGGTTTTCATGGACAGAGATTGCAATAAAATATATGTTATCAACATCATGAAAACATATTAGCATAAAATATGCAAATTAGCTAATAATAAGTATTATAGAAAATCACGTTTCAAGCAATAGGGGCCTATATCAAAGACCAAACAACCAAAGAGTAAAACATACAGACAGACAGTCAGATATTTTATTGGCAGAAAGAAAGTCAATCCAGACTTATTTGTCATAGAAATATGTACATGTATATACAACATTGTTAATTTGTTAAAATCATATGACAATATTAATACATAGTATGACATACATAACTAAAATCATGTTAGCTGGCATTGCCATAAAATATCTACACTCCCATTTTTGTGGTCAACCTTTCAAAACATTTCAAGAGTTTCGAAATATCCACATTACATGTAATATATAACATTTCAACTGGTTATTGTGTACATACGTGTAGTTAAGGCGTTGTGAAATAGAAATTCGTGTAAAAAGACAAATCTCAGAGACGTATTATCGCCACACACGACCTTTCACTAAGCCCCTTGACCTCTCGGCTAATACCCACTACCAGTTTAAACGTTTATTTTTCATATTTTGATCTTTTAATACAGCAGTAGACCCTACATTGTTTTCTTTACTATGTTAGGGTAACCCTATAAGCCGGATCTCGTGGAAATTACCTTTAATTAAAATGACACCTATTTACTGGATAATTATTTGTGTTTGGGCAACTATACTTATACGATAATACCAAAATGAGTTTTTTATTGTGATTTTCTTACTTTAATTTTTTATGGTTTCCAGCATGGTACCTATAGTTACATGATTGTCCGATAATACATACATAAAGTGAACAATAAAATAAGCATGTGCCTGTAGCATTTATTGTATTTCATTCTGGTGCCAACTCAGAAGTGTGGGCTTCTTAATTATAGTTCAAATAATATGTAAAAGTTAATTTAGAACCTAATGTTGACAAAAAGTTGCCCACATATCCTGCTAAGCTAGTTACCAAGCATCGAAATATGAATATTAGGGATATCAACATGTTTATTAGGGATATCGGAAATTAAAAATAAACACATCGTCCGAACATATCGAACACCTTCTGATTGCCAGAAAACTATGGCGTTGGTTTTTTCAGACAAAAGCCTTATTATGAACATGGGTTTTCATAATTATTAGAAAGGTTACGTACACTATGCATACTAGCTGGTGGTAACAAGTTATCTAGGATATTAATAAAAGACAAATATTTTTTAGACCTATTTATCAGCACCTAGCGTTGCACCTGCTAATTTTTATTTAGTGAGATATGTCGAGACATGCTTTGGGTTTGAGTCACATGAACTCAAAAGTCATCAAAAAGACATTTAAGCCCTTCGTGATTTCTGAGATTATTTTATGCCCATACCTTCTAAATGCCACTGACATGATGAAACTATTATTTTCTCATACCTTGGTTAAATATAACTGACCTGTAATATAGTAGCTAATCGGTTATTACATGTATGATGTAATAATAAACCCATATTTGTTCATTTACGTTATTTTTTTTATTTACATAACATCTAATACTGACATAACTAGGGTGATTTTAATGTGTAATCCTTGGGGTAAATAACTAGAGTTGAACAAATAGATACAACCAGTCTTTTCTGATATTAAATTTACTGTGTAAAATGACTCATTAATTGTTCTTGTCCTAATATCTTGAGTGCAAACTAGCAGATATTAAATAAATATATAATAAGTTATATAAAAATTATTGTTTTTAAAAATCCCGCCCATGGAGAGGGGATAGGGAATGTTTTTCATGTATGGTTTTCATATACACATAGCACGGAAGACGTGTACTTTGAGATTTAAAGGGTCATTATATATTGTAATGAACCCCATATATTTTTTTTATTATTATCACTTCACGTAACATAACTAGTGTTTATTCCGTGGAACACATACCTGGAGTTAAGAAACAAGCACAACATGTCTTCTAGGAAATTAAATTTACCACTCAAAATTCAGGGAGTACATATGTTTTATGAACCGATATTTTTTACAGCCCCAAAATTTTGAGTGCAAACTAGCAGATATTTTATAGATAAATAATAAGGTGTCTAAAAATTTTTGTCTTTAGAAATCCCGGCCATGGTGAGGGGGTAGGGGATGTTTTTCATTTCTGGTTTTCATATACACATAGCACGAAAGACGTGTAATTTGGGATTTAAAAACTAATTAGGCCTATATATTATAACGAACCCCATATTTGTTAATCTATTATATTTTCTTGTTACATAACATCTTCTAGTAACATAACTAGTGTTTATCCCATGGAACACATACCTGGAGTTAAAAAAAACAATCACAGCATGTCTTCTAGGAAAATAAATTTTCCGCTTATAATTCAGGGGGTACATATGTTTGATGAACCCGTTATTTTTTCCAGCCCCAATATTTTGAGTGCAAACAAGCAGATATAAAACAGATAAACAATAAGGTGTCTAAAAAAATATTGTCTTTAAAAATCCCGCCCAGAAGGAGAGGGTGGAGAGGGTTTTGTTTATCTGGTTTTCATATACACGTGGCATAGGAGGCGTGCAATTAGGGATTTAAAGGGTTATTATATGTAATAATCAACCCCATATTTGTTTGAGTTTTTTTATTTTAGTTGCACATAACATTTTGTAGCAATACTAGTGTTTAATTCTTGGAATAACTACCTGTAGTTTAAAAAATATATACAACATGCCTTTTATAAATTAAATTCACCGCTTAAAATTCAAGGGGGTACATTATGTTTGGTGACCCAATATTTCTTCCTGTCGCAATATTTTGAGTGCAAACAAGCAGATATTGAATGGATATTGAATAAGGTGTCTAAAAATTATCGTCTCCAAATACTTCGCCCCGGAGGAGGGGGTAGAGAGGGTTTTCATATTTATATAAGCAATATGTGGAATTTGAGATTTAAAGGGTTATTACATATATTAATGAACCCCATATAATTTTATTGTATTTATTTTCGTCTCACATAGCATCTTCTTGTAACATAACTAGTGTTTAATTATTAGAATAAATACCTGTAGTTGAAAAAATATATACAACATGCCTTTCAGTAAATTATATTTACCGCTTAAAATTCAAGAGGGTACATATGTTTGATGACCCAGTATTTTTTCCCGTCGCAATATTTTGACTGCAAACAAGCAGAGATTTAATGGATATTGAATAAGCTGTCTTAAAATTATCGTTTTCAAATATCTCGCCCTTGAGGAGAGGGGTGGAGATGGTTTTCATATTAGATTGTCATGTAAACGTAGCAAGCGATATGTGGAATTTGGGATTTAAAGGGTTATTACATATATTAATGAACCCCATATTATTTTATTTTTTTAATTTTCGTCTCACATAGTATCTTCTTGTAACATGACCAGTGTGTAATTATAAGAATAAATACTTGCAGTTGAAAAAAAATATACGCAACATGACTTTTATGAAATTAAATTTACCGCTTAAAATTCAGGGGGTGCATATGTTTGATGACCCAGTATTTTTTTATGCCCCAATATTTTGAGTGCAAACAAGCAGATATTGAATAGTCATATAACATGGTGTCTAAAAATCAGTGTCTTCAAAAATCCCCAGGGGGGGGGGGGAGGGTTTTCATATCTGGCCCATGGACTAGTATAGAACAAGTTCACACTAGCACCAGATTTAGGTAGATTTGAATTCAGATATAGGCAAGTGTCATTACGACCTTCTGAATATAGGACCTTCTGAACATAGAACCTTTTGAACAAATATTTTCTGAACATAGAACCTTCTGAACATAAGGCAGTCACCGGTCCCCTTAGGCATGGTTTGTGAGTCATCACACAATAAATATAACATGTATAGAAAGGGTCCCAAAACATCATCGGGAACATCATAATATGGAACTGGTTTCCGTCAAATAAATCTTGTGACTGTCTCGTAGCCAGAGATAAGAGTCTCAGTAAAATGATGCAAAGTTTTTATCATTTCCAGACGGTAGATAGCCTAGTTCACCTGAACGATGGTCCATTTGAACAACAGGATTTCAAAGCTTATCTGATTTATGTGATCTATAGACCTGATGACGGCGTGTGCAACCATGAGCTGTCCAGTGCGCTTGTCACATGGATCTGGGTGCACGTGTACGTACATTATCAGGACGACACGTTATCAGATTTCAGAGGTTAAGTGGTCGCCACATCGCCACGTGTGGCGACAGTAAACACTAAACATTTGTATAACATTTATATAAACAAAGGGTTATTTTCAATTTGAAATCATCATAAATATCTTAGTTAGCTCTTTCTGCTTCATTTAAATACCTATGTTATGGGTCTATGGCCATTACATAGCCTATATTTTACTAATTTAGGGCGGGTATCGACTTTAGACGTCAGAATCTGGCATGACGTCCAGCGACGCCAGATTCTGACGTTTGAACAGCTATTAAGGTCGGTCCCCGCACTGAAAGGGTTAGGAGCCGCCTCACCCTGCTTCAAATTGCTAACCCAGCAAACACGAGTTGTTGGCCCAGTGTTGGGCTGACGTTGGCCCATCGTCTACGACGCTGGGCCAACATCAGCCCAACATTGGTCCAACGCCTCTCGTTTGCTGGGAATTGTGATATAGGCCTAATTATGTTAATCACTGTTTCTTTTCGTAATTTTAGAACTTGTCTAGACATAGATAGAAATGATTCTGATAGATACTGATTCTAGGAATTGAAGTTCCCTATATCTGTCACTCGTGTGGGGGTCATCCAGGTTGGACATGTTATTAAACTCAGAGGTGATGATTAAGAAAATACAAATCTTACCTAAGGTGTGTTAGAAAATGAGCCTCATCTGTTTAGGGACAATCACATTTTATTGTTCGCCCTCACGTAAAAACCTTACTGCCTGTTATTTTAGTATTCTACATCCAATTAATTAAGAGGTCTATATTTTAGGTGATGTCTGTTTTTTTCGAGCTTCTGTCATTCGGCATATTTTTATAAAAATAGGACCACCGAACACTCAATATTATGGTGTTATTTATTTGTAATAGATTAGTAAGAAAATATACTTCTAAGTGACAGCTGATGTGGGTGACTACGTAACTTTGTAAATCTAATAAATAAAGGCTGGTAATTTTTCCCGTGAATATGTGGACATAATTTGCATTATATGTGGATATATGAAAAAAGTGCAATTGTTATTTGTATAAAGTTATAACATACCAATTGTAGATGTCGAATTTACAACACAAACAGGCTTGTAAGGCTATAATTTAAAAGCACTGAGTATAGTAAATTGCGGAAACTGTGAACAGGGCCTATGTGTTGCGTAATTTTGTGCAGAATTAATTAGGCCTGTAATATCCCAGCAAACACGAGACATTGAACCAATGTTGGTTCAACGTTGGCCCGCCGTCTACGACGTCGGCCCAACACTGAACCAACATTGGTTCAATGTCTCGTTTTTGCTGGGATGATGCGGCGGTAGGTTTGGCTGTTTAGTGCGTTCACCGCCCAGATCACCCTGCAACAGACAGAGCACGTCACATGCTATATTGGAACGAATAATTAAAGGTAAGATAAATAAAAGGAAGGGATAAGAGACAGCAAAACAGCAAACGAAAAAAAAGACAAAGACTAGCAGTAAGGCAGATGATGTCTAGCGAAACAGTTACCATGGTTACTCTGATGCCACAGCTAGGAAGAACGACACCACCTCTCCTCAGCATGGTAACACTGATCCGTTTACACCCGTAAGACCGAGCCACCAACAACAGAATAATCACAGCCAGTGATACTTAAAACAACAATAGTGACCAAAGATCAAGAAAGTTGACTTTCAAGTTCTTCAAAAACAGCAGATGAATAAGAAAGCACCAAAAAACGATCAACGAAGACGATTCAACCGAATGTTCAAGTAAATACCAAAGAAGTCAAGAATATAATTAAGAAAAAAAACAATAGTCGAAAATGATACTCTGACTGACGATGGCCAATTATAGATGAGTTCAAGGTACATGAACGTAGGCACAACATGAATAAAAGCCCACAGAAAGAAAAGCGTCAGCTTGAGCTGGAAGCAGAGCAAGTGAAACAAGAACCCTATGATGAAACACATATTATCAATAATAATTGAAAAATCTGCACCGGTCTAAGACGGTTTCCTATATACGGTACTCAAATAATATCCAGAAATAGTACTTAAGTAGGCCTACATAGAACAAATAATTATATGCTTACAAACTGTTTTCCCGGAGCCGTGGAAACAGGCAACGAGAACTATGATTCCAATACCAAATAAAAACTGCTAAATCACTACAAACTATAGACCCATAAGTTTGCTAAGTCTTATCTGAAAAATATTTGAAAGAAAATAAAAGGTGAACTTAAACAAAGAAAATTATTTATGTACTGCATCATATAAATGTACTGTTGATTTTAATGACGCACAAGTCTACACATAAGATTTCTCGTCGTCAATAAATATTTATCTTTAATAAATGGCAACTTGGCTATGATACCGCATGCGCACACGGATGAAGAGGTCCAATAACCAGGGGAAAAAATGTAAAGTCGGCTAATGAGGCTCCAGATTTGATATCAGGCTATAAATCTGCATCTTTATCTTTATGTTTGTTTAGAGATAAGAGATAGTCTACTAGCCACCCCCATTGGATCTGTATGTTAACCTAGAAATGGTGATTTATGTAAGGTTTTTTGGTTGAAATGGATTATATAGGCCACGAGGATCAAGAAACTGCCGAATGCTAATTCGCCAAAGTGTAGCTTTTTTTTATTAGCCTAATTAGCATATTAATTAGGTCAATCACTAAACCGCCAATATCTCCCTTAATAATCTACATAGAGAGTTCATTTTGGTGTCTAAACCCATGTTCCCCCACCCAAGGGATCCATTTAAAATGGTAAGACATCTAATGAACAGTTATGAAAGCATGGAAGTGACCAAATTAGTATATTAATTAGGTCAAACCACTAAAGCGCAATTTTTTTCTCACAAATCCACGTAGAGACTTCATTTGGTGTCGGCCATGACAGTTGCAGGCTCTGTCCGTCTTGAAAATGGACTTGCACAAGAAAATAACTCTTATTTTAAATGATTTTGATCTTGATTATTTTCGTGACCAGGTGAAAAGTGTTAGGCCAGATTTTGATATAATTGATATCGGCACTAACGATTTAGCTGCGGGAGTTCAACCTTTGTCTGCTGTGAAGGTAGTAGATTTTAAGAATGACTTATTGCATAAAATTTATTCAGTTAAACATGTTAGAATATGTACGGCAATTCTGCTAGGGTAAATATTAGTGAGTGTAATTTTTTTAAACAAAAAGTATTCAATTTTAACAATTATTTATCAAATCTCTGTGCAGTTGAAAATGTCCTGTCTTATCATGGACACACAGGATTTTGGACAAACGCAATCAGCGAATGGTCACGCGATGACATACACCCCAATAATTCAGTTGGTAGAAAAAAATATAGGCGGTCTGTGAGAATAGCTGTTTCAGTCAACAACAAATATAACTAAACAGTAAGCCTACCGAGTTCTCAATATTTCCCAGATGTTATTATATATCATATTCTGAGATTAATTTAAAAAAAAGAAATCAATAAACGCTGTATTAGTCAGCCAGCCAAGATGTGATATCTTATCAAACAAATGAATAGATGGCAAATGTTTGTTACAAGCAAACCAACAACACAGCCATGTAGTTTTATAACCCAGGAATGACGTCTAGCCTGCCGACATCATTTTTTTTATCCAAAAATGTCTAAATTACCGAAAACAAAATGGCCGCCAACTGGCGCTATTATTTGATGTATATCACTATAACTTTGTCAATATGTATCCTATTCTAATGATTTTATTGTGTAATATAATGTTTTCGCGGTCAAGGAACACGATTGTGACAATAAAAACATGATAGAAATTTTTATCTATTTTTATTTATTAAAATAGTCATTTTGATGTTTAGTCAGCCAGCCAACATATGATATAATTTCAACATAAGGAAATTGTTTGTTACAAGCAAACATACATCTTCATCATGTACATTATATACCATATTACGTCACTGGGCGTTGTTAACAAACCTCCTTTTCGTGTTAAATGTCATAAAAACGAAAAACAAAATAGCCGTCACAATATGAGGTAGTAACACAAATTGTGGGAGTAAGTGCCAGTACATCCTGTCAACTAGATCCGAAGTTACCACTGCTGTTGTACCCACGTGATAAAACAAATATTGCTGTATCATAGACCTTTAAGAAGACTATTGCAATAGATCATTCAGATGACTCCTCACTCTCGTCTGATGAAGAACGCCCTAAGTTGACAACTCATGCAACTCCACTACAGGATATATTTGACACTGCTCTTCAATTGCGAGCCGATCTAAAATATGCACCAGGTCATGATACTAGTTGGCGTGGTATTGACATGGATCATGTTTCAGATGTTATGCCAAATAATCTCTACCTTTTCTTAAGTGTTCTGTTTGGTAGGGAGAATAACCTTAAATTAGAAGAACAAGATAATTCTTTGAAAGTGAGAATATGTAGCATTGCTCAAGATATAGTCTACACTGCCTCTAAAAGTCGTAAACTTACACCAAAGCAAGTGGGCCTTGGTCTGGCTCTTCATCAAGCTACACGTTCTTGGTAAACATCTTCCATGCAGCCGATCATACTGTTGGAATTGATACACTTCGTAGAATTGACTCACCATTAGCCAATGATAGTTTAAAGCCAGGGGTGATATATTCAGAAAAAGAAAAGAAAGAACTATATCATTTACCACCAACATCTGATGCTCTGCAGCTACATGCTATACATGCGAATTATCAATCCAAGGTATGGCTGCACACTGATAAGGCCAAGCGAAATTAATTAGTTGCTCGTGGATTTGGCACACGTAATTTGACAAAGTCAATAATAATATCAAAGAAAAATGTACCATTTGTTTTAGCATTAAAATGTATAGAGCCATATGGACGTCTATTTATAAAAAAAAATCGCCCGCTTCAATTTTTTAGCAGCATGAAGATGTAGCGAACAATTATTGACGTATTTGACAGAAGCAGAAGTCGCCTGCTCCAATTTTGTAGCATGAAAATGTATCGAACATTATCATGATTAATATTGACGTATTTACGTGCCATAATAACGACATAGCGTAATATATTTGACTGGTTAGTTCGTGTGTTGTTTGGCACTGTTTTGTCTAGACCTATACATCGTACAGCCTAGTAGAGCCTACTTAATGCAGGTGCCGACATCAAGTGTGAAAAATAGCTGTGACAGATCAAGGCTGACACTGTGCACGCTATGGCTCTGTTAATGTGTCACACACATCACACTCTAACTCAACCCGCAACACATGGATTGATCGATAATACATTGCCAAATAAAAATTTGAAAATAAATGTTATGGATGTACACTGTATTCTCATTGAAATATTCTATGTTGACCAGAATTGAAGTTAAACAGACAATACGGACAACGCACACACTAGCACAGATATTATCTTCAAGTGTAGGCCTATACACTGTCCATACTCTGAGGCACTGTAATGAAAGTGGCTGTAAATGTGGTCGGTGCCAGACGTTGGTGCAGTTTTGTTCTAATGCTTGGCCACCGTCATCAATGGCGGCATCGGTTTCGCGTTTCGTGGCGGCGTACCCCGTTTATGTTTATCCCCCATGATGATAGACTGCTATATCCTGCCTCATTTTCCAAAGCAAAAAATTTGTGGGTTTAAAAGCTATCATTATCTAATTTATATCATTATTTTGAAAAAAAGGAAATAATTGAAACAATCAGGTATTTGCAGTGGGATGTGTATCACAACTAGCAGACACACTGACACGTTTTGACGTCCCCTGCTAATTAATAGTGTAGTGCACTGTATCTGTATGTTACGTGGCAGTACGCACTATTGTGCTATTGCGCCACCGGATGTTAACTGCACAGCATATAAATAAATATATATATTGAAAACCCCATTCAAACATGGTTTTAAACCAATAACAGACAAAGATACAATAAAAATAGTTATATCACCAGGAAACATTTTGCAGTCACTATAATCTGATATGCGTTCCAACGATGTGACTAGAATGAAAAAGTTGTTAAACATTTAGTCAGCTGGAAATATAAAAAGTCGTATCTTGTCAGTGCAGGGCCGGTACACATCGGCAGAGGTCACATCGTCTGTAAACAGCTTATTTCAAAAAGTCGTATCTTTAGAAGGATATTGCTATCTGGTACGGTGATTTGAAGTAACCACTACACATCTGCACACAGTGTATTTACCAAGATAGTATCAATGCTGGCCCATTCTGGCGCGGACCCAGATGGGGGGGGGGGGGGGCGCACCACCACCCCTTTTTGCCCCAAATTCTTTAAAAAGTCCCTTATATGAAGCCCTCCCAGACTCTATCCTCCCTCTCAGAATGTACCCCCTTTTCAAAGATTTATATGCGACCCTCCCCTTCCTATATGCGACTCTCCCTTTTAAACATCTTAGATCTTAGTATTTGCGACCATCCCAGAATCCACCCTCCCTCCCAGAATATACCCACCTCTCATATAAAGCGACACTACTAGAATCTACCCCTTTTTCACAACTATGTGCAACATTCCCTCCCAGAATATATCCCCCTTTTATGCATCTATGCGACTCTCCCAGAATATAACCCCCTTCTCTGAATATACCCCCCCCCCCTTTAAACAGGGCTATATGCGACCCTCCCAGAATCTACACATCCTAGAATAGATACCCCCCTTTTTGACAACTATATGCAACACTCCCATAATCCACCTCTTCTTTCCAGAATATATCCCCCTTTTCTACAACTATATGCGACGCTCCCAGAATATAATCCCGCCCTCCAAGAATCTACCCTGCCCTCCCAGAATATAGGCCTACCCCCTCCCCTTAGATAAGCGACCCTACCAGAATATACCCATCCATCCAGAATATACCCCCTTCTTAGACACTATATATGCACACTCTCAGAATATACCCAGACTTCCTCCCATAATATACCCACCCTTTAAACATCTATATATGCGACACTCATGGAATCCACCCTCCCACCAAAAATATACCCCCATTTTAAACATATATAGGCCTATGCGACCCTCCCAGAATCTACCCCTCTCTTCCATAATATACCCCCTTATATCTAGTGGGGGTCTCAGAATCTACCCCATCTTTACAGAATATAACCCCCTTTTCTACAACTATAATATGCGACGCTCCCAGAATCTACCCCGCCCTCCCAATATACCCCCCCCCCCTAAATATGCGACACTCTCAGAATCTACCCCTCCCTCCAGAATATACCTCCATTCATCACCACTATATGCGACACTCCCATAATCTACCCCTCCCTCCTACAATATACCCTCCTTTAACTGTAACCTTGGACACTCCCGAAATCCACCCCTCCCTCCCAAAATATACTCCCCTTTTAAACATCTATACGCGAGAGGCTCAGAATCTACGCCTCCCTCTCAGAATATAGCTGTGTCGTCCTCTCTGAGGCCGTGGATTGATGTATTTGCTTTACATGAAAAATTCAACATGGCGGTGACTAAGAGCGATCTCGACTCCAAGGTCCGAAAAATGTCCATAACTTTTTAATGACTGCGCGACCTATGAGCTGAGCATGCGGGCATGGAACTGAGATGTTACTGATTCTATTTTCGACCTGATTATTCCCCGATAAATTCTGATATGACAGTCCAAAGAAATGTTCCACGATTTCGTACATGGTCAATCTGTGGCTGAAACCTGTTTCAGCCACTGGGGCTACCCAGAATATAGGCTACCCCCCCAGCCTTTTTCTACAATGTGATTCTCACAGAATCTACCCCTCTTTCCTGCCTGGATAAGTGTGCATGCTATAGAAGGCATAGGCCTATATAGGGCCTATATATCATCCCTGGTGACACAATGTGTTCAGTACTGTGACAATGCCGCCCACAAGGGGTCATAGAAACCTTGATTTTACCAATCTATGTGCGGGCCTTGGCCTTGGGGTGGAACTTCTATGTGCTAACGCACCCAACGCACCCCCCCCCCCCCAGCCTACGGCCCTGATATAGGCTAAACTGGGCCAGAAGAATCTTCTGAGGATGATGAGATGAATGAGATGACACTGTCCTCCAGACACAGGACGCGAAATTCGAGCCCTGGTGGTCTGAGGCCGAGCACACTATCTCTCGGTCACGGAGGCGCCCCACAATACACGTGGACGTGGAAAAAACATTTTTGTTTCTTTTAAACCGCCGAGACCAGGAACCGAACCCCGAACTCTAGCGTGAAAGGCAGCATTGCTAACCACTACCCTAGGGCCCCCGACCCGAATCTGAAGGGACTACTGTAGCATCATCATTGACTAGGTGTAGTACTTTTCAACCCTATGCATGTTGGAAAAAAATATTATGAATTCCCACACACAGAGGGTTGAAGGAATACCCTTCCAATCATGATTTCCTGTAAAGGTACCATTAACCCTTATTGGCACTAAATTTATTTTTGAAACTTTCATCCACACCAAGCTGTGGATCGCTACCGTGATCCACAACTTGTATGAACAAACTTGAATGTTAATAGATATTAAAATGAAAACATAGTGAAATTAAGGGTCAATTGGGCCTCACTTACCAGTTATCATTGTTAAAAAGGGCCGGGTAAAAAAAAATGGCAGAACCCTTTAAGGCCACAACTATAGTGGCTTTTAGCACTCAAAGGGTTAAATTGTTGTTCTGCCCATCATTAAATTTTGTTGATAGTAAAAGAAACAATGTGTTCCTTTATTGCAGTTCGTATTTCATGTTACTTATTATATGATACTTAAGAGCAGATTATATGATCAGTAAATTTAAAGTTCTACCGAAATTAGTAGAATCGGATCATTGTCCTATAAAATTCCATTTTCTCAATTCAAAATTGAAAGAGTTAGGCTCTGCAGAAATGAACATACATGTTAATGACTCATCACCATGTCCCGATGTTTATATATAGCAAGATGAAAAAAAAGAGTACAAAGCATCTCTTCGAAATGAACAGACATGTATTGCGTTTGAAGAAATGCTGTGTGCCGCAGCTGAAGGTTGTAGTAGCGATAATCTATGTGATATTTTCAATGGTATGCTAGAAAATGCATTATCCCCGTTATTTCTAAAGAAGCAGCATCAATCAAAGTGTAAGAAAAACATAAAAAATAACTTTCCTTCAAACCCTTGGTATGATAAAGAATGTAAATCTCTAAAACAAGTTTTAAATAATATTGCCAAAGATAAGAAGTTTAACACACGTCAATGTGAATATAATATAATGTTACGCCAATATAAACAATTAATCCAGAAAAAAAAAGACATTACCAAAAAGTCAAACTTAGTCACCTTGAAAATATGAGAACAGAAGATCCAATTTTGGAAATCTTCAAAACCTAGAAATTCAACCAAAGGTCCTACCCTGTCACAATTTGTGAAATATTTTGAAGAACAAGTCTACCCACCTCATGCTGACTATTTTGACTACGATCACATGAATAATATAATGAAGCTCGGTAAATCATCCCCAAATGATATTAATGAGAAGGTAGAAAATGGACAATCCGATTTGTTACAGTTCTTAAACAGCCCCATAACTATAGACGAAATTCAAAAAGAAATTAGAAAGGTAAAATGCAAAAAAGCGGCAGGCATAGATGGTATTCCTGCGGAATTTTTCAAGCATGGTAGTAATGAACTCTTACCAGCACTAGTTTTACTGTTTAATACCATTATTGCCAATGGAGAATATCCATCAAGTTGGGCCACTGGTATAATTCATCCTGTTCACAAAAAAGCTGCCCATAACGTGCCCGATAACTACAGGAAAGTTACAGTAATGCCATGCATTGGGAAATTATTTGAATCTGTACTTAAAGGGACTGGCCCAGGCTAAAATCATAAAAAAATCGGTGATTTTATTTTGGCTTCTTAATATGACCATATGATGTAAACATGTTCATAGACTAGAACTGAGAAGTTTTTTAATTTTTCTGCCGCGCATTCACCTGTTAGACTAGATATAGAGACGAAATTCCCGTATTTCCAATTTTTGACATGGTTGTCAATAATTACAAATCAGGAATTTCGTCTCTATATCTAGCCTAACTGGTGAATGCGCAGCACAAAAATTTAAAAAAGTTTGCACTTCTAGTCTATTGACATGATTACATCATATGGTCATATTGAGAAGCCAAAGTAAAATCACCGATTTGTTTATGATTTTAGCCTGGGCCAGTCCCTTTAATAACAGACTGTCTTTTAAAAATGATGTATGCTAAGATAATGATCCCTTTCAAGCCGGTTTTAGAAGTAACTCCCGGACGACTGATAATATATTTATACTATGTGCCATTATAGATAAGCAAAGGTGTCTTTCAAAGCCCCTGTATACATGTTTTGTTGATTTTACAAAAGCATTTGACTATATTGACAGATCAGCACTGTACTATAAATTACTGAGCAGAGTAATAGACGGCAATTTTTTAAATGTAATAAAGAGTATGTTCTCTAAAGCTGAGTGCCGTGTAAAATGGGATTCATGCATCAGCGAGATATTAAAAATCGAATTTGGTGTCCTGCAAGATGGTATGCTCAGCCCCAAATTATTTACAGAATTTCTGCAGGATATATCCAAATCATTTGATCAAGGTGAGGGTATCCCCGTAGACACTTTATTAATTGTATACTTGTTATTTGCAGACGACCTTGTCCTTTTTTCAGATTCTGCAAATGGATTGCAAAAGCAATTAACTGCCCTGTATAAGTATGCTTCTCTGTGGCATATAATAGTCAGCATTCCTAAAACAAAGTTCTCATATTTAACAAACGTCATACGTCAGAATGTGACAGCTTCTACTATGGTGATGACATAATAGAAAAAAATGAAAAATATAAATACCTTGGGGTTGTATATAGCACTAAATATCCTAAGAATGTATTGAAAGAAACGTTTCTCCATCTCGCTTCCCAAGCTGGTGAAGCAGTTTTTTCTCTGCACAAGCAATCTCGTCCCGTAGTCGGTGAATTGTCACCTGTTATTGCATTCAAGGTTTTTGATTGTCAAATACTGCCCATATGAGAGTATGCAAGTGATATATGGTATACCGGTGATAGTGTTAACGATTTGGAAAAAATACATCTAAAATTTATTAAATCAACGCTGGGTGTTAGAAAGCAAACACCCACTCCTGCAATTTATGTGTGACACAGGACGGTTTCCATTGATTATCAGGCAACATATTAAAGCTGTAAAATATTGGTGTAGAATTCTAGACCTATCTCAGAACCACCCTGTCCGAAATGCCTACAATATGCTACTAGAGCTAGATGGCACTGGATTCACAAACTGGTGCTCGCGTATTCGGTCTGTCCTTGAACTAACAGGGCTAGACCAAGCTTGGGAGACGCAGCACATTGGCAATACAAATAAATTCATGCTTTCCTTTAAAGATTCAATTGTTAGAATATTTACACAGCGGTGGAGACAAGATATCGAGAGTTCAAGTAAGCTGCGCACATATTCATTAGTGAAAAAATCTTTGTGTGTGGAACCATACATCCTTAACATAAAGGGGAACCACATCATAACAGCAATGGCGAGATATAGAATGAGCTCACGTGATTTAAAAATAGAGAGAGGACGATTCAATAATCCAATAACTCCAATAAACCAACGAATATGCACAAGGTGTGAATCAAACGAAATTGACGACGAAATACACCTTCTTCTTTACTGTAATGCCATGAACAATGAACGCGAAATCTTGCTTAATTCTATAGCCGGAATTATCAATATGCAACCAACAAATTATATTTTTCTACGAATTATGACATCTAGAGACATAACATAACAGTGGTGAAGTCGCTAGCAAAATTTATCTATGGTTGTTTCAAACAAATTAAGGGTTAAAAATATTGAGTATGATAAATGTAAATTCATCTTCAAGCTGAAATATTTTGTATGTGTGTCGTGACTAGCATGATTAATTATTATCATCATGATCATGATTATGTGTCATTATTAACGTTTTAACGTTACATTTTTATGTAGAACAATCACAAGTCACCTGTCGCTATATTATCCATATTATCATGCCTTCATGATCTGACTTGGGTATTACCACATATCAGGACGGCTGTTGCTCTCGGATCTTATTATTTGGCTTTTAGGGCCGGTTAGGGACGTTTCCGTCGCCTTTGTTATCAGACGAGGTGGGGCCTTATGGAGGATTTCAGAGTTGCTAAGTCAACTGATTTTCTCTATGAGGTCGGGAATGTTTTTCTTCGATTGTAACTCCTAAGTATGTGGTACTAACTAGGTCGTGAGTGAAATGGTATGAACTAAACAATATAGTGAATTAAAATAAGCTGTAATGTTTTTGTGCGAGGGCCATATAGATAATAAATCACTAGTTAATTAAACAAACTTTATTGCTATTGTGTGAGTGCCATGTCCTGCGTGAATGGCACGCATAATTATAATCCGTAATTGTTATTCTTATTACATCACTAAGTCTCCAACACTCGATAATATGGATGGTTCTGATGATATACTTTGTTGGCAGTCGACGAACCACCATGTCCGACTTTTATTAGTATGTATATATGGTGTTTCGGTGGTATTACTGTTATTATGTTGTTAAATTTGCATCACTAGTCTATATCAGGGAATCGCCGAGTTCATAGCGACTATGCTTGCATGGTCACATGGCTCGGAGCTACCTCTGTCGCAGATTGTCACATTGATTGTACTTGCATGATATGATATTTGATTTTTAAAAATATCGTGTAATTTTTTAACATTGTCTTAATACATTCTCAAATTACTGTAGCATAATTATGCACTTGTATATATTCTAGGTTTCTACGCTTTCCAGAGTGTCTTTTTTGCTACTATATATATAATTAGCATGTCATACATAGTAGCTATTTTATCTCTGGTTTTGGTGCGGGAAACAAAATGATAGACCTTATGTTACCCTGGCAATGCCTTTCAATCTTATTTTAAGTATATACCCAGTGTTTCTTATGGCAATGCCAGTTAACATGATTTTAGTTATGTATGTCATACTATGTATATTGTCATATGATTTTAACAAATTAACAATGTTGTATATACATGTACATATCTCTATTTCTATGACAAATAAGTCTGGATTGACTTTCTTTCTGTCAATAAAATATCTGTCTGTCTGTGTTACTATAATCTTCATTTAATTTCAGCAAATACACAGCAGCTTCAAACAAATTGAATCGCAAATAATTGCTCAATATTTCAACCTGTATTTTTAAAAATATTTTATTTACAAAAATCCATAGGAAACAATAAATTCTGAAAAAAAAACAAATGTACTAACTTCATATCTTATTTGCAAAAATCCACAGAGAAAAATAATAATTTATAAAAAAATTTGCTCGCCTTATATTCAAGCTGTAAAAATCCATAGGGAAAAAATTATAGAGAAATTGTTTTGCTCGCTCCATATTCAAGCTGTAAAAATCCATAGAAATTTTTTTTATTAAAAAAAATTGTTCCGCTCGCTCCATATTTTAGTTGTAAAAATCCACACAGAAAATAACGAACAAAAAAAATTCGCTCGGTCGCCTAATTTTTTTTAGAGATGAGATCCAAAGAACAACTTAATAATTGTGCCTGGCCTAAGCAGTGTATTCAATCCTTTGATGGTTCACCTGAGCCATCTGGTAGATGGCTACCTATGGGCATTGGATTGGCAGTTACATGGTCAACATTACCTGCAATCCCGAAAATTGTTGTAAACGGACAACATGAGTTGTCGTCTATTATCAAAAGGTACAAATATTATAAAAAAAATAATCTATTACAACTCTAAAATCTAAAAACTATTACATGATGGCCTACTAATATAACAATATCATAATGCGAATTAGATATATATATCCTCTGTTCCAACACTGCTTGGAGGGGGCGGGAGGCTGCTCCGAAACTTTGCCCTATTCGAAGTTCTGTCATATTTCTTGGGAAAAGATGATGATGGAACATCGAGGTCTCTCTGTATTAATTTTGTCTAGTGCTAATTGCACTCTGAGCTAATTTACCTGGTGGTAAAATAAAGCACCCTAAGCCTAATATACTTATTTTGTCTAGTGCTAATTGCACTCCGAGTTGAATTCCCTATTACTACAAAGTAGTGCATCTTGAAGGAGCGCGCAGCGCGTCCCCACCGTGGGCGAAATTAACGTCGATACACTGGTTTCAACGTACAGTAACTTGACGTCATTAATGTGATCGCCTAGTCACATTGAGAAGGGAGAAACAAGGATATTTTTTTGAAAACACAATTTAGTCTACTGAGAGAACCAGTGGCAGCCACAGCCTATAGGGGCCTATCCATGATATTATTTCCCAGCTGGAAATACATAGGCCTACTATTATTTGAAAAAAAGCTTGATATTTTGTTCAATGATCTATGTGAAGTTAATTATAGCGTAATGACACATGTGTTGATATAAAAGAATGAGCCGTCAAAAGCGAAGTATTGTGATGAGTTTGCATATGTCACGTAGATACAGTAACCCTACAAATGACAGTGTAACCTTAAAACAATTATAGCTGGTATTAGCATTTTGAATCGACGTAGAGCAACCAGCTTTGCCTATTTCTGTTCATTTTAACTCTAGCTGTCATATACCTTACACAAGTGAATGACACTTGTATATGTATGTATATATATCAGGGTGACTATTAATTGGAAATGTTGTAATAAACTTGCTAAGCTTAGGCTTTAATTATTAATGTCATCTTCAAGTCTCAAGTAGTATAACTCAAGTTATTATATTTGTGTACGTCCCCATTCATGCCCTACTAGTCCAAAGATCACTACATGTGTTCAAGTATTGTAACTCTAACCAATGTACCTCGAACATCAGTGGTCACGGAAGGTAGCGTGGGCATGCATACGCCTATACTTATATTCATTATCTGGTAGATAATATTGTAGATACAACTTATGATTAGACACATGCCCATATCTGTACAGTGAAAAGGTGAGTTTGTAACTTACTCAAACTGTCTACATTAGAATCGTACCAATAAAAAACTTTTTTTTTTAAATAGTCAGTTATTAACATATATCTAACTTGAAATGTTCGTTTTATTGACCTTCATTAGGCTGCAATTACTTTGTAGAATAGTTTCTATACATGTATATCTCAATTTTAAAAAAAATATGTGACATGCCACGTGAAAAGGGCATGCAGTGAGGTTCAAATTAACCAATTTGATTTTTTTTGCTGATTTTATAGCCGTGCCTTCCTGTTTCACCAACTGACATAATTTTAAAAAAATCTTTAGCAATTTTTGTTTCATTAGATTTATAACATTAGCTTTGTAATCATTACAATTACATTTTAAATGACGTCATAAAATTAGTAATTGTAACAAAACCGCTGGAATGTACCTTCTCGCATGACGGGCCACATATAATATATATTATTATTGTATCCATGTTTTATATCTATCTATTTATTTATTTATTTAGAGTCCATTTGCAATCTAATGGCAGTGCTAACCACTACCCTGGGGCCCCGACCCGAATCTGAAGGGACTACTGTAGCATCATCATAGACTAGGTGTAGTACTTTTCAACCCTCTGCATGTTGGAAAAAAAATATTTTGAATTCCCACACACAGAGGGTTGAAGGTATACCCTTTCAATCATGATTTCCTGTAAAGGTACCATTAACCCTTATTGGCACTAAATTTATTTTTGAAACTTTCATCCACACCAAGCTGTGGATCGCTACCGTGATCCACAACTTGTATGAACAAACTATAATGTTAATAGATATTAAAATGAAAAAATAGTGAAATTAAGGGTCAATTGGGCCTCACTTACCAGTTATTATTGTTAAAAAGGGCCGGGTAAAAAAAAAATGGCAGAGCCCTTTAAGAACGACTATAGTGGCTCTTAGCACTTAAAGGGTTGAACTGTTGTTCTGTCCATCATTAAATTTTGTTGATAGTAAAAGAAACAATGTGCTCCATTATTGCAGTTCGTATTTCATGTTACTATAATCTTCATTTAATTTCAGCAAATACACAGCAGCTTCAAACAAATTGAATCGCAAATAGTTGCTTAATATTTTAACCTATATTTTTAAAAATATTTTATTTACAAAAATCCATAGGAAACATTAAATTCTGAAAAAACAAATGTACTAACTTCATATCTTATTTGCAAAAATCCACAGAGAAAAATAATAATTTATAAAAAAAATTGCTTGCTCCATATTTAAGCTGTAAAAATCCATAGGAAAAAAATATAGAGAAATTGTTTCGCTCGCTCCATATTTAAGCTGTAAAAATCCATAGAAATTTTTTTTATTAAAAAAATTTGCTCCGCTCGCTCCATATTTTAGTTGTAAAAATCCACACAGAAAATAACCAACAAAACAAATTCGCTCGGTCGCCTAATTTTTTTTAGGGATGAGATCCAAAGAACAACTTAATAATTGTGCCTGGCCTAAGCAGTGTATTCAATCCTTTGATGGTTCACCTAGCCATCTGGTAGATGGCTACCTATGGGCATTGGATTGGCAGTTGCATTGTCAACATTAACTGCAATCCCGAAAATTGTTGTAACCAGACAACATGAGTTGTCGTCTATTATCAAAAGGTACAAATATTATAAAAAAAAATCTATTACAACTCTAAAATCTAAGCAACTATTACATCATGGCCTACTAATATAACAATATTATAATGCGAATTAGATATATATATCCTCTGTTCCAACACTGCTTGGAGGGGGCGGGAGGCTGCTCCGAAACTTTGCCCTATTCGAAGTTCTGTCATATTTCTTGGGAACAGATGATGATGGAACATCGAGGTCTCTCTGTATTAATTTTATCTAGTGCTAATTGCACTCTGAGCTAATTTACCTGGTGGTAAAATAAAGCACCCTAAGCCTAATATACTTATTTTGTCTAGTGCTAATTGCACTCCGAGTTGATTTCCCTATTACTACAAAGTAGTGCATTTTGAAGGAGCGCGCAGCGCGTCCCCACCGTGGGCGAAATTAACGTCGATACACTGCTTTCAACGTACAGTAACTTGACGTCATTAATGTGATCGCCTAGTCACATTGAGAAGGGAGAAACAAGGATATTTTTTTGAAACCACAATTTAGTCTACTGAGAGAACCAGTGGCAGCCACAGCCTATATCCATGATATTATTCCCCAGCTGGAAATACATAGGCCTACTATTATTTGAAAAAAAGCTTGATTTTTTGTTCAATGATCTATGTGAAGTTAATTATAGCGTGGTAAATGTATTCGATATTGAGCAGTTTCATATGGGAATGACACATGTGTTGATATAAAAAAATAAGCCGTCAAAAGCGAAGTATTGTGATGAGTTTGCATATGTCACGTAGATACAGTAACCCTACAAATGACAGTGTAACCTTAAAACAATTATAGCTGGTATTAGCATTTTGAATCGACGTAGAGCAACCAGCTTTGCCTATTTCTGTTCATTTTAACTCTATATCAGGGTGACTATTAACTGGAAATGTTGTAATAAACTTGCCAAGCTTAGGCTTTAATTATTAATGTCATCTACAAGTCTCAAGTAGTATAACTCAAGTTATTATATTTGTGTACGTCCCCATTCATGCCCTACAAGTCCAAAGATCACTACATGTGTTCAAGTATTGTAACTCTAACCAATGTACCTCGAGCATCAGTGGTCACGGAAGGTAGCGTAGGCATGCATACGCCTATACTTATATTCATTATCTGGTAGATAATATTGTAGATACAACTTATGATTAGACACATGCCCATATCTGTACAGTGAAAAGGTGAGTTTGTAACTTACCTCAAGCTGTCTACATTAGAATCGTACTAATAAAAAAACTTTTTTTTAAAATAGTCAGTTATCAACATGTATCTAACTTGAAATGTTCCTTTTATTGACCTTCATTAGGTTGTAATTACTTTGTGGAATAGTTTCTATACATATATATCTAAATTTTATAAATATGTGACATGCCACGTGAAAAGGGCATGCAGTGAGGTTCAAAATAACCAATTTGATTTTTTTTGTTGATTTTATAGCCGTGCCTTCCTGTTTCACTAACTGACAGAATTTTTGAAAAATCGTTATCAATTTTTGTTCCATTAGATTTATAACATTAGCTTTGTAATCATTATAATTACATTTTAAATGACGTCATAAAATTAGTAATAATTGTAACAAACCGCTGGAATGTACCTTCTCGCATGACGGGCCACATATTATATATATTATTATTGTATCCATGTTATATATCTATCTATTTATTTATTTATTTAGAGTCCATTTGCAATCTAATGGCAGACGGTGCATGGTTGGAGACATTCTCGTCTCGACGAACTCCCTGTCTTTCTAAACATGGTATGGTCTCATGCACTCAGCACGCTGCTGCTCAGGCAGGACAAGGTAACAGATGTGGTCCTCTTGGATATGAAAGAGTGGATCTGCCACTTTGCCAAGTGGCAGATACACCCTTTCATATCCAAGGGGACGCTATAATGCTCCCATGCTAAAGCAAACATTTTCTGACTTCTTTTAAACATCTTCTTAAACATCTCTATATTGACAAGAGAGTTATATTTTTACAAGATTTAGCATTTAAGTAATATATTCCATTCTCTTTGTGTTCTTTGTAGAGATTTTGTTGACTGGAGGTAATGCTGCTGATGCTGCGGTGGCCGCAGCCGCCGCCCTCACTGTGTGCTTGCCTACTAACTGTGGTCTAGGAGGAGACGCCTTCTGCTTGTATTACGATGCAGCGAGCAAGAAAGTACACTCCTTAAACGGCAGGTAAGATTATGGAAGAAGACATGTGGTCCAATAGTATGCCTATGCCTATATGGCTCTCGATCGACTCCAAATTGAAATTTCAACGAAATGACGGCAGTTATCTCCGAGTTTTGCCTGAAAAGATTGGAACTACCCTAGCTGTGACTGAAATGTCTCTCTGCCCAGCAAACATGAGATGTTGAGCCAACGTTGGTTTATTGTTGGGCCAACGTCGTACAGTGTGAGCCGACAGTAAACCAATGTTGGCCCAACGTCTCCGTTTGCAGGGTGGTGATTAAATAAATGGACACTTTATGTTTACATGCAGTTAAAAATATGGGAGTTTGTTGATGATGGTTAGTTGATGACACGCACTGGCCTCCAGATACATATTATTCTAAATTCGGCTGTCTGTGGCTGTCTGAGGGAGAGCACGCTACCACTCTGTCACCGAGGCTCTGCACAATATTGATTCCTTACGGAAATATTGTTTAAACATGATTACCTTCAGCGGAGAACGAACGCCGGCGTGATATGACAGATGGTAGCTTTAATCACGTACTACAATCATAAAATAAAAGGCGTTGACCTAATGATGTTTTAGTGTTGTGCCAGTGTTGCAGACGCGGCTCATCATTACGGCCTACAACAACATCGGCTGTACCTCTAGTATATGCGGGCCCAGCAAGCACAGAATATTTGTATAACATTTATACAACGTCGGTCCAACGTCTGCGACGTTGGACCACATTGTATAAATGTTATACAAATGTTTTGTGTTTGCTGGGGTATAAATCCCCACAAATGTCTGTGTTTCAGCGGTCGGGCCCCAGCTGCTCTTACATTGGACAGGGTCACAGCGGAGGGATGGAGTACTGACAATCCATGGCCACGGGATCATGGACATTGTATCACAGTACCTGGTGCGCCTGCAGCTTTTCACGATGTTATCACCTCTTTTGGCAACGTAAGATCACCGTTACATAACCATTTATAAATTCCAACTGTAATATAAATAACTTTACAGTCTGATTATGTGCAGAAATATACCTTCAACAATGTTGTAATAGACATTAAAATATGTTTGATTAAACGGTAATTCACAATATACAAACCCTTTACATACAATTCAAGGAAATCGAGTGTGTCTATCAAAACGTAAATAGATATAAGGATTCCATATACCACTTCTTACAATTACGAAGAATTGACTTATGTATACATATCTAACATTTGCTATATGCCTATAAATCAATCAATTCTATCAATTCTATTCTATGACTTATCAATCAAAAGTAATTGTAATTTAAACTTTTTTTTCTGATTGTCATTTTAGGTGTCTCCCAGTAAAGTTTTTGCTCCCGCAGAACGACTTGCAAGAGAAGGAGTTCCCATCACACAAGGCTGTGCTGGTGGATGGGCCAGAAGTAGGAAGATATATACATTATCTGTGCATATTTATTTCAAAAAGGGGATTTTTAATTTATAGGTGTGACATAAACCTTAAGAAAAAATAAGTGAAAATCATCGGAAAAGAACAACACGTAAAGTTAGGTGATGGAGTAGACCATACTAAGTGTCACTGTGTCAGTCAGTCATATTGCGAAGTGAAGACATCTGCAAAAAATCAAAGATTTTTCTTACTTAGCATAATGGTGTGTGGTCGTGTTTCAGGTGTACCATTACTCAAAGACGCGAAGAATCTGAATGGCGGAGACATGTTAAATAACGGGAATTCACCGAAATGGGGAGAAGTGTGGAAAAATATATATCTGGCAGACGTATATAAGGTCGGTTTATGTGAATAAATCCTTGAATGTGGCGGATAAGAAAGTCGTACTTTAAGTTACGCACGTCTACTATTTTTCTCTTTTTGTTTATATAATCACTTTTACTGTTCTGATTATGCTGTAAAATGTAATGCAGTGATAAGTTACCGGTAATAAACAACTTTACTGATCAGATGATGGAGTGACCATGCCGTGGCGAAATCTTTTCTCCCAAAAATTATCTCATTATTTTTATATGCAACATCAAATACAAAATATCAGCCAAGGTGAGAAATTGTGAATATTTGGAACGTACATATCGTAAATTTAACTCAATCTTATTGAAATATGTATTTTTTTCTCTTTAGAAATTAGGAATACAAGGCAAGAAGGGTTTTTATGAGGGTAGAGTAGCTGAAGCTATTGTAGACACCACAAAACGTAACGGTGGTCTGATGACATTAGATGACCTTGCCAGTCACGTGAGCACACAAGAAGAGCCAATCAGCGTAGATTACAATGGTATTCGAGTTTGGGAGACACCACCAAACAGCCAAGGATTAGCGGCATTATTGGCTCTGAATATAATTAAGGGCTTTGATTTGTCTGGTAAGATCTTTAAACACAAGTACCATTGCCTGATTGTAAGTAAAATTATCCGTCACACCAATTATAAACATCGCGATATATATGTTTTATTGTAAATTTGATGTGTAGGCCTACATCACACGCCATTAGACATTTTAGAAGTAGACATATTTTGATTTAATAGGCTATATAACCTCATCTCACCACCAAATGGAAACACATATAGTTTACGGATAAAATTTACGGACTGTATGTTTTATTTGCAAGACATAAGACCCCCATTATATAATAAAGCCATCTTTGTGGTTATCAATGATTTGTTAAAAATATAATCAGGTCCGATGTCTTATATAGATATCGTTGAATTACATTTTGCTACTTATTATTAAAGTGTTGTATCTGGTGGATATAATTCTTTAATACGAAGCTGGCGATTTGTGAAGAATAAGAAGAGCCGTCCTGTTACAGTGATGGAACACAACAATACAGACTATATTCACCACGTGGTGGAAGCATTCCGCATGAGTTTTGGCTCGTCTTTGGTCCACGTCGCTGATCCTGCTCAGGTCGACATACCAATAGAAAAGTTACTATCTGAAGAGTATACCAACAAACTCAGCAGTACCATCAGCCCAAGCAAGTATGAAAGCGGTGTCTATACAAATATTCACATAGAGAATTACATTGAATTATAAACAATAACGTTAGTTCAAAACTAATTTAGGAAGTTAAATGTGATATATGCTATATAATAAGAGACAATGGCCTGGTTTTTATAAATAGCCTCTCTGTACTATAAATGAATAACTGAATGAATGAATGAATGAATGAATGAATGAATGAATGAATAAATGAATGAATGAATGAATGAATGAATGAATGAATGAATGAATGAATGAATGAATGAATAAATGAATGAATGAATGAATGAATAAATGAGTGAGTGAGTGAGTGAGTGAGTGAGTGAGTGAGTGAGTGAGTGAGTGAGTGAATGAATGAATGAATGAATGAATGAATGAATGAATGAATGAATGATTGAATGAATGAATGAATGAATGAATGAATGAATGAATGAATGAATGAGCTGTAGGCCACATTTGTGCACATACATCCTAAAATTTGCCAGGAGGAGAGCCTCCTGATGAGTGTGAGACGACTCAGATGACACTGCTCCCAGATATAATAGCTGCGAAATTCGAATATCTGTGGTCTCTCCATCATTTAGAGGCTCCCCGCTATATTGAATGTTGACGAGCGAGCGGAGAAGAAACTTTCATTTTACTTGCTTACCTGATTTCAGCATTCACACTTTTCTGGGGTGTAACTAATCACATCACTTAAAATAAACACCATTTGGGCATGCAAGAGCGAGTAGAGATGGCAGTGTTGGATAGTGGGATGGTAGTTCAGAGTTGATATGCATATGTATTCTACCTGTCTGTGACGTTGGTCCAATAGGTCATCAGCCAATCGGCTTATCATAGAAAATTAGAATGACTATTGCTCCCAGCGGGAGATAATCGGGGTTTTAACTGTGCCATAATACAAAAGGACATGATTCGCCGCTGTTGATAGGGCTACTACAATTTTAGTCAAAGGTAATAGGCCATTTGAAAGAAACTAGGGTACTTCATGGGATGGTTGCTACTTCTCGCCCCCCCCCCCCACCTACAGTACGGCATGGTATGGAACTACGTCTGCAGGGATCATCCAAGGGAGGCTGCAGCCTCCACTTGTCTGGCTATAATGCTCGGTCGGATTGCCAGCAGCGTACCCCGGTTCCTCCTCTGGACTCAACAGCGGTGACAATGCAGCTCCTCCATTAGTGCTACACTGGAGCTGCCGTGGTGAGGCTAACTACCGTCAATTGAGTATTTGACATTAGGTCTCTCACGTCGGATGAATGGAGTTACCCTCGGCTATTGTTACTTTGGGGACTATCTGACCCAAGGATAACGGAGCTATGTTTTGTCTAGCTAAACCCAAGTCTCTGTTTTGATGGGCATGTCTTGGGGTAAATCTCTTAGACATGCCCAGAACCCCTTATCGGGCGAGTGGAGGAAAAAACTCAATAACCTACCATGTCCTATCACCACATCCTCGCGTCGTCATCAGTGCAACATTTATGTGATCAATGGACTGCACTGTTTTTATCGTATTACAATGTCACTTAGATGCCCATTAGTTCTGAAAAGTGACGTTAAGTAACATTCTACTACTAGCTACTAATACTATTACTTGAAAGGAACTAATTTATTTTATAATTTTGCATACAACTTATCACGCCAGCTATCAAAATTCTAATAAGGTCGTATTCAAATAAAATATTTGTACACTGTTTGATTTGTATTAATTGTCAACGTGTGTATCAGATCCATGTATTTTTAACGTTCAAGGTCAATGAAAGATATACCAGGGAGTCCAGATGTTCCCGCAAATGCTGCGGACACTGTTTACGTAACGACAGCGGATCGTCATGGCAACGCCTGTTCTCTCATTACTAGTAATTATCAAGGGTTTGGGACCGGCCTGGTACCAGAAGCATGTGGGTTCACATTACAGGTATGTTAACTTTACCATATCTGACACTCACACTATTTTATAAGCCCCTTAAATGAGTGGTATAGACCACCCAAATGAGTGTAGGCCTATATAGAATCATCTGGCTGCTAAGAGACGATAATAGCGTCTCCTAGATATGAAAGAGTGTATCTGCCACTTCACTTCAAGTGTCAGATACACCCTTTCATATCTAAGGGGACAAATTATAGGCTCTATTTGGTTTTCAATTAGAATCTAGTACCAGTACTGTATTGATGTGTAATATCAAGGAGGTTATGGTAATAATGCTTTCAAGAATGCGACAACTGTAGGGGGAAATCACCTAATATGGAAATCTAAGAGCCACCAGTCATTTTATTTTATTATGTGGACATGTTCAATCAGTAAGTATTATAATCTACATAGTCTTAAGTGAAAGCTTTTTTTCGGTGATTCCACACACAAATAAATGTTTACAATTTAAAGAATATTTGTTGTTAAAGGTATCGTAATTGGCCCTACCTATCCTCATACGAGCATGCATGTTAGTCTTGCATATGAGGCTCTTGCTTCATATAGTGAACAATCCTTGACTTGATGATGCAAAAAATCTTGATTTTTAAATTGGTGATCATACGCAGGCATATGCCTACATCAAGTCAAGTCTAACCAAATAAAAGCATTGAATCTATTGTAGATATCAGAATGTTGCTTCATATATCAGCGTTATAGTCACTATGTTTTTTTTCTACTTTTTTATTCTGACATGAGAGGATTATTTTTACCTATAATACATTTATTGAGGATGAGTATATACGCCATTATTAATTTGAAATATGTTCTTATTCAAAATAAATCTAGGCCCACTTGATCTTGAAAACACAATATTCCCTAAAATCTACCACACTATGAGCATATAATTATAATTTGAAATAATCAAATATAGGCTACTGTTCGGGTAAATGTATGTATAGACCTATATACATGTATTATGACAGAATCGCGGAAAGGGATTTTCTCTGGAGAAAGGTCACCAAAATGTTGTGGCACCTGGCAAGAGACCTTACAACACGATAATACCTTGTATGCTAACGTGCCCCCTAACAGGTAAACGGATATAGTTATATTAAAAAATCAGAACTGATTGTTGACCATCTATGAAATTATTTGCTATACTGATAGCACTGGTCATCCTAGGTGGGCGATAGCTGGGAAAGGCCACACTCAGAATTTAATAATAATAGATCAGGTAATGGAATGTGACTGAGTGATTTTAGTTTGTATTTATATACGAGCATAACGTTACTAAATTTAAGCAATATTCATTCCACACGACAGTCTTACAAATCAAAGCAAATTTTACTACCATATTATTTCCGTACATAATTCAGGGTATATACATTATTAGTGGTACATTATTATAATATATTATAATATTTGTATGCAGTGATGATAAATTTATACAGTGCTGATATTTTTAAAGCGTATCACAGTTACACACATAATATAGAAATTACTGTTATACCTTACAATCACCGTGATTTCACGCACTTGAAGTTGTGGGTGGCCATATATCATTATTTTGTATATATAATAATGTTATTATTATGTATTATTGCGTTTGCATACCTACTCCGAGACATTGGCTATTGTCTATTGTTGATAATACACACTAGCTCCCAGGGGAGGGGGGGATCCAATTAATAATCTGAGTATAGAGCCCTCATTGTTGTTGCAGGTGATTTACTGGCTAGCTATGGGGTGATGGGAGGTTTCATGCAACCACAAGGCCATGTACAAATGTTACTCAATATGGACTTATACGGGATGAATCCCCAGCAGGCTCTTGATCAACCACGCTTCATGCTCGACCCAAGCACGTTAGTAAATACTATTTTGTTCCAATGTATTTTAATGATTTCCTTAACCCGTATCCTGCTGAGTTATTTTATTTAAATTTTCAATCACTTGAGGTTGTGTCTCGCTATCGCGATCCACAACCCCAAGTGGTTGAAAATTACTCATATTTGAAATCGAACATTTACAAATATTGATGTTTAAACAGTCATTTTGTTCCCAATAACATTGTTCGACTAATAAAACAGATTAAAAACGACCATAGTCGTGATCAGCAGGCAAAGGATTAATAGTTTGATTTCTGCTCTATTCTACATAATTTGTGTACAGATGCTTATAATCCTAGGCTTGCAACAACTGTTAGGATATGATAAAGATAAGAATTTTTTGTTTGTTTGTTTGTAAGTTAACCCTTAGAACACTGACGTCGACTACAGTAGATATTCTGTGTCCGACCATCTGGTCCTACTAACATCTGTATAATCAGTTGCTTTCAATCTTAAAACACTGATATATGTTGTGACTTAAATTTTGCAAATCATACACATTTTCAGTCACTTGAAGTTGTGGATCGCGTTAGCGAGACACAACTTCAAGCGACTAAAATAAAATCGAATATTTCAGTGTTCTACGGCTAATTAATTAGTTAGTTTTCTCGTCAGTTTGTTTGTTTGTTTGTTTGTTTGTTTGTTTGTTTGTTTGTTTGTTTGTTTGTTTGTTTGTTTGTTTGTTTGTTTGTTTGTTTGTTTGTTTGTTTGTTTGTTTGTTTGTTTGTTGGTTTCTTGGTTTGTTTGTTTACTTCTTTGTCTTTTTGTGGTTTACCTTTGCGGTATTGCACCACTATTCTAATGATGCTGTTGTAGAAACAAATTACTCTTGGAGGAAGGCATTGACAAACGTGTGGCTGAAGAGTTGTCGAATAGAGGACACGATGTGGTCTGGCCTGTCAAAGCAGTGGAGCGACAAACATTTGGACGTGGACACATCATTACCAGAGGAGCATGGTGGTCAAAGAAGTCAAAGCTAAATATGGATATAGACAATGATACGTCTACGTGGTGGGGCGGCACTGAACCAAGGGGCGATGGTGTTGTGCTTGGCTATTAGTGTTGATGGCAGCTAAGTCATCTACGCCTAGTTTTCACCCACTTTACGTTGCGTAGGTCTACATTCACTCACAATAACCTAACTTTAAAATGCGCTGATCAAAATATCATATAAAATTGTGATTGGTGTGCAAATGGTAATGTGGCACAGCACTGAATGTTGAATAGGTGTGAAATAACGTGTAATTTAGTGGGAAACTCTCCTGAATTGTAACAGCTACCCATGTAGACCTGGTCGCTCCAACCACGATTTAGACCTTCCAGGTCTAACATTACAATACCCATGCGGAGCCCAACAAACACTACACACAGAAACGACACGCTGACCCTGAATGGATGAATGAACGAGCGAGCAAATAAATGAATGAATTAAGCAATTCGGGTTGTAGAAAGTATAAGCACTGTTTCTTAACCGTACCCTCCCACCATTTTTGGTTGCTTTATATTATATTGGGATATCTAGCCGTGTTGTGAGGGATTCTATCATTTTAGGCACCAGTGATGATATTTTTCTTGATATATGAGATTGTCAGAATATTGTCAAAAATTTAAACACATGTCAACTTAACTTTGTTTATTGACATAGCGTTGTCAGCAGAGCTTAATTTCAATATTAAATGCTCATTTTTATGAATTTTTTTTTTTTTTTACCGTTATGGAGAGACTAATTTACCGTTATGGAGAGACCAATTTATGTTACGGGGTAATCTTTTACAAAAGTATACCATATTTAACAAGTAGTTGAACATGGCTATTATAATGTTGATCACTTAATTTAGAAAGAATCCCTTTATGACAATAACCCTTAAATAATGAAATAAGAATTACTCTCCGTTACGATTATTGTTGTTATGGAGGGTAATAATAACGAACATTGTCTCTCCATAACGACAATTATTTCTGTTATGGAGTGACAATAAACAAATACTAAATATCGATGCTAACACAATTTAAAAGACAAAAAGAAAAGTTACTATTTCAACAAGTGTCACTTGTTGATTGAAATACCAAATTCATAAAGGTTTATAGCTGTTTTTAAATGAGTAAAAGGGTAATTTGTGACTACTTTTTCTCTCCATAGCGTTTTTATTTTTGTTATGGAGAGACAGAAAATACGCGTTATGGAGAGACGTTTTTTTACTATATCGTGCATAGCATCTATGTATTATGCTATACTAAGATTATTTTTGTTTTTTTTCAAATGAGGTTGTAGTAGGCTTAGATGTTGTAGGGTGCTTAAAAGTTTAATTGTATTTTATGTGTAAAAAATCGCGTTATGGAGAGACGTTGAATAAAAATACTCACTCAATGACTTGCACAAGCCTTACATTATTTCTAAACAAAAACACATTTATTAAACTTTTTTTTACGATTCAGTTTGACGCGCAACTGTTTTGCACCAAACAAGTGATATTTTGGTCAGAAAAAGTATAGAAATTACCTGAAAACTATAAGCGTTACAGAGAGTCGCTGCAACGTGGGACAGACAAAAATTGCATAAAAAGTGGTAAAATAATAACATTATTTTAAAAAAACGTATGAATAATCTTATAGATATTGCTTTACACTAACATTATATCAGAAGCAAAGATAATATATAATACAGGAAGTCTAGAATAAATCGCCTGTTTATGTGGGATTTAGAATGTGGGACAAGGCTTTTTGTCTAAAATTGGCTAAATTTACAAATATTTCTTTCAAAAAACACATTTATGTTAGAATTTTTTGAGTTGTAATATTGCTATATTGTAAAATAAAGGTCATTCATTGCATTTATGTTATCAAAATAAATCAAAATATTCAAAAATAAATATTACGAGGTGCGGACAGTGCTGGTGCTTAAAATTATAGAAGCCCTCTTGTAACAACAGATGGTGTGATTTTATTATTGAGATTAACAACGACCTCGACAAGCCTTGCTGCAAGAAGAAGCGGTGAGCTAGCTTGGTACATACACGTAACGTTACGTATTATACATTCTGGACATTATTGTAATAATGAAAATATCTACTCTTCTCATATGATTGTAGTATACTGTTCTGCAAAGCCAAAAGGCAGTATCCAGGTATCTGCTTACTTAGAAAGTAAGCAGTTACAGCATTTTGGCTGATTTTTCAGATTCATTACTGTTGGCCTACACATATATGGTAATTAAATATTGGGATGACACAAAAAATATTGTTTTAAATTTGACTTTCATATTGAACAGTAGGCTATAATAATTAACACCATACATGTGTATTTTGTATCATCTTCCCACGCAAGGCTCACTAGTCCCGAGGTCGCTGCGCTGTGTCAAGCCTTGCTGCCGGGAAGATGATTTTGTATAGGCCTACAGCTAACCTGGTAAGTTCCTCAAATTTAGACGCAGAAGGATGCATAGATAGATAGGGCAGTCATTTAATGTTCTCGTAGTTCTCTTTTGAGGCTCAGAATAGCCTAATTCTTGGCTATATCCTCTCTCGTCGTTGACAATTCCACTGCGTCACAAAGTCGTTCTGAGAGATCTATAATTACTGCGTTTCCCTCATATCATATTTTCGTATAAATTTGTTCAAGTCGCGGGCGGGGGCCCTAGGGTAGTGGTTAGCACCGCTGCCTTTCACGCTAGAGTTCGGGGTTCGGTTCCCGGTCTCGGCGGTTTGAAAGAAACAAAATGTTTCTTCCCCATCCACGTGTGGGGAGCCTCCGTGACCGAGAGGTAGCGTGCTCGGCCTCAGATCGCAACCTGGGCTCGAAGTTCGAATCCTGTGTCTGGAGGACAGTGTCATCTCATTCATCTCACCATCCTCAGGGGGTTCTCCTGGCCAAGTTTAGCCTTTATGTGCACAAAGGTGGCCTAAAGCCTGACTCATTTCATTTTTGTTCAACTGTTCAAGTTGCAATGGAAGAGCTGCTGTGTAGTGAGGGCGGGGTGAGAGCTAGTATTAACTCCGGACGCACCGCGAGAAAACAAAGCGCAGTGGGGTTGAACACAAGGAGTAGGCATGATGATCCAAGTCTGGTCACAGTATTATTACGTCATTTTCTGAGATGTCACCCCACTGAACACACGACGTTGACGTCATTAACGTCGTATGTCCAGTTGGGACTGTTCTTTCATATAATTATGTAGGCAATTTTCACATCCATGCATCGATTGCATAGTGTTATCTGGCATTAATTATGCGATCCGTACAATTCAAGTCATTTTATATAGGCCCTATGCCTAATGTTTTCTAGTTGAACGAGACGTCGACTCTACGTCTAGTTGGTTTAAAGTCGGTACAACATCTGCTGCGACCGGCCAACAATAAACCACCATTGGTTCAACGTTTGCTGGATATAGGCTATGAACGATCGTACACCCCCCCCCCCACACCTTGGCCACACACATTTGCTCGCATCCGTTAACCAATCAAATTCACAGACACAACAAGATATTGTGGCCATAAAACCGTGAGTTTATTGCGTGTAATACATATATTTACATAGCCATTTACAACCGGAGCAACACTCGTAAAGGACGAGACAATATGACGGGCCAACGTCAACGACCTTGGTTCAACATTGAGCCACAGGGGCTTTTGCTGTCATATAATTATATAGATATTATATTATTTTATATAATTTAATACTTGTACATATACATGTAATTACACCATTTTCTATTTTATCATTTTTATCAGGATTATGCATTGCATAATATAATGTACTGCTCACATTATTGCGGGGCCTAAGTATATATACAGACCTTCCGTCGTCAATAAAAAAAAACATGTATCAATATATCTATAGGCTCGGCATATATTATATCTATATAATAATAATGTCCGCGTCCACACTACATTTAAAGGTGGTGTCACACTATAGGTATGAGACAAACGTATGAGTAGCGTTTGAAACTTGTAACATTAACATTAGTCACTTACCGTATTAAACTTATCAGTAGCAGCCTGCACATGACCTGCGCATGACCTAGAAAATATCAGCGTATATGGCCAGCATATAGCCAGCATATTATGGACACTGATACCACTCTATGTTATTCCAGCATTGGGTCAACATTAGTTATTATGGCCTGTCATTTCATGGCATGTAGGCCCCTATCACAGATTGAGATTCGCTGTGACATCTGGTTATCACGATCACAACGAAACACTTGCGTTCTCCAGGCTAATCCTTTCACTTAAGTCGATTCCCAGCAAAAACATTTGCATAACATTTATACAATGTTGGTCCAACGTCGAAGACGTTCGGCCGACGTTATATAAATGTTATACAAATGTTTACTGTGTTACCTCCTTACCGACAAACATCAGACGCTCATTCAATGTTGATTTGATGTTGGGCCGGCGTCGCAGACGGTGGACCAACAACAAATCAACATCGATCAACATTCCTCATTCAGACGTCTGCACAATGTTGAGCCAGCGTCTTCTCCTTGTTCCCTTGGCATCAATCGCCACTGGATACAACATCAAAAAAAGCGGGTGGCATTATATAACCAAGCAAATTATCAGTCCGATAGACTGTGTGAGTGATATATATCCCTTTAACCCTGAAATATGTTTGTATAAACCATGCATGAGGGAAGTTCTAAGTTTTTGTTACAATTTGAAATCATAATAAATGCCTTAGGCAGCTCTTTCCGCTTCATTTGAATATCTATATGTCATGGGTCTACGGCCGTTATAAATGTTTTACTCCTTCATTGCGGGGATCGACTTTAGATGTCAGAATCTGACGTAGGGCCTATATGCACAGAGTCAGATTCTGACGTCTAAAGCTGATCCCCGCGCTGTAAGTGATAACGTATAACGTATAATCACATGTAAACAATTAACCTGTCGCGCTTTGATCGGTGCTATTTATTATTGATATAGGCCCTCCAGTCGAAATATGTTACATATATATGTTACTACAATCAATCCACTTCATTTCTATACAAGTTTGACGTCTTATTCATTTTACTGGTCGCACCCAAATCACCGCTGACCTAGATTCCTTGCCGATACCAAGTGACACGGATCCATACACAGGGCGCAAACGACATCCATATAACGTTGAACCAACGTCATTGACGTTGATTCAACGTCGTGTGCCCGTTGGACATGCGTGATATATTAATTTGTTCCTGCATAATAATGTACTTTTATGTACCGATAAAATTACGGGGGAAAACTTTCAATTGTCATGATTGCAGGCCTACTACAACCGGACAACTATTTCAGAGTTTTGTAATACCACCATAGTTTAGCGTTAGACAGTTTACGGTGCAGCAGATCTTCCCTTCACCCATATCAACACGATCCAGCTTCACCACCTTTTCAGTTTTTCTTGTAATTTCTTCAGGAACATATCGCTCACTCTGTTACTCTTCTTGTCGTAGATTTGAATGCCACCGTTCGCCACGGTGACCATGTTGACATCGCAGAACTCCCGGTATCGACGCTTGCTCCTGTTGTGGTACCTCTCGGGGGGTTTCCTAGGCTGGGAATTCTGGGTTCCGGGTGCGCAGTGCTGAAGATACGCGTATCCGTGGGAGCAGATGACAAATCTACGCGTGTCCCTGTAGTAGTAGCCATCCCGCTTACAGTCACCTGCAACATCAAGTTGTAGTTACGAATTGGTGTAAATTAAAACGTGCTTTGTGTTAGCACAATTATTTTTATGCCTCTGCCGCGAAGCGAGCGAATGCATTATGTTCTCGGGTTGTCCGTCCGTCCGGTCGTCCATCTGTCCGTCCGTCCGTCCGTCCGTCCGTCCGTCCGTCCGTCCGTCCGTCCGGTCATTATCTTCATAGCTATTTAATTTAATAACAACTGAAGCTAACAGTTTCATTTTAATACCAGTGATAGACCTCACGAAAGTCTAGGTCATGTTCACAGATGGGTGACCTTCACCTATATGTCACAGATAATGGGAAAACGCCTGCCGTACGCCACCAGTTTTGTCTACTACGCCAACATGGTCCGACAGATTTAATTCATAATTTATACAAACGTTCAACCCCTCCGGCAAAAGTTTTTTACCAAAGGTCAAAGGTCAAGGTCAAAGATTTATAAAAATTGTTTGGTTAACGCGATAACTTGCAAAATAATTATTGCATCTCTCCCATTTTTTATGTAAAGTTACTCATGAGTATTGAGATGACCTGATTAGATTTTCAGCTTTCCACCGATAATCAAAATAGCCGCCAGCTGGCGACTAAATTTGTTTTTCTACTTAAATATTTTTTTACAATTCACAGTAGTTCTTTGAAACTTGGTATATATAGGTCTTCGGTGTCTGCAAGTCTATTGGTGTTGTCCGTTTGGGGTCAGTTCGTTATTCCGACAGGTCTATATTCCGACAGGTCTATATTCCGACAGGTCGGTATTCCGACAGGTCTATATTCCGTCATGTCGATATTTCGACAGGTCGTTATTCCGACAGATCTTTATTCCGACAGGTCGATATTCCGACAGGTCGTTGTTCCGACAGGTCTATATTCCGACAGGTCGTTATTCCGACAGGTCTTTATTCCGACAGGTCTATATTCCGACAGGTCGCTATTCCGACAGGTCTATATTCCGACAGGTCGTTATTCCGACAGGTCTATATTCCGACAGGTCGTTATTCCGACAGGTCTTTATTCCGACAGGTCTATATTCCGACAGGTCGTTATTCCGACAGGTCTATATTCCGACAGGTCGGTATTCCGACAGGTCTATATTCCGACATGTCGATATTTCGACAGGTCGTTATTCCGACAGGTCTTTATTCCGACAGGTCGAAATGCCGACAGGTCGCTATTCCGACAGGTCCTTGAGGTAATGGGGATTAACCTCTTTATAGTGTATCTACACTCAGGCCTCACTTCAACGAAACTAACACGGGACAGGGGCTTATAGTACTATAATTATTACCAGAAATACATAATAATAATATTCTGTATTATGTATTTCTGTTATTACCCATGTTAACCAGCCACGTTTTCTCCTCGCGAAACAAAAATATTTTGCGCGGGGCATTGATCAAAAACATTTCTTAACTAACATGAAATAACACAAATAAACGCACTTATTATTTTTTGAAACTGCCAAATTGTAGCCTACCAGCAATATCTATTTTGGACGGCATTAGGACAGTAGGGAGGTCCTTCAATAAGATTTTGCTCAATTTATCAGTTGGTAAATGTATGATTTTTCAATCTGGAAATTTCTGAACAGTCAGGAAAAAGCAGGAAAATTTGTGAGAGCCGTTGCATATTTAAATTTATTTATTTATTTATTATAATTGAATAACATAAGTAATAATCATAATTGTATATATAAATTGCAATTGCAAATAAAATTGTGTACATTAGGATATCAACTACAGGTGGTAAACACCCTTACTACGTTTGATATCCAGAATAAAATGTATGTAGGCCCCTACATTATAATCACACTGAAAATTAAGTTAAACGTCCAAATGATAATAAACTAAACAAGGGATGGCATCATTCTATAAAGAAAAAAATATCATCAATTGATACCAGGTTACAATAATATTGCAAAGGCGTTGCAAGGGGGGGGGGGGGGCGAACATCAAAATAGCAGGGGGTTGGAGTTTTTTTCAGATTTTTTTATTTCAATCAACTAAAAAAAAATTTCGGGGCTGGCTATGGGTAAAATATGCTTTCCCTAAAAGTTTTTTGCTGGTGTTATCAGCCGGCTGCCTACATGCCTATACTAATCCACGGGTTAATCCCAGAGCAAATTAAATTGTTGATTATTTCTAACAGTAATACATTCTTTCATAGATGGAGGATTTTTTCAAAAAGTGTGATTATATTTGTTTAAACACACTTTGGAAGTATTTTGTTATTTCCAGGCTAGCCACAGATATTTTTTTATTCCAGCCTTTCCGAGGACAAAATTATTTATTTCCAGAAAACTCCAGGCTCCTCTTGCAATTTTAATGGTGGCCCCCTTACAATATCATCATTTTATCAAGTCTTGACTTTATTACATTTATCAAGACTTTGTCACAAGGATCATCAATACTGTACTATCTCTGTTACAGACTGTACAGGGAGGGCTTGTAGTATAAATAGTAACAAATAAGACACTATGGAAAGCGAAGAAAGCAATAAATTAAATACAAGTATGCTTACAAATAATCTTACATATGTACGGAACAGCAACATGACCAAAGCCTGTAGACATGGTAGAATAGAAAACTCATTTTGAATATTCAACTAGAGGTTATTTCAACTGATCTGAACGTATCCATATATCATAGTTGTACAATAAATCTGCGTTACATGTAAGTCCCCTCTATCATGTGTCCATAGGGCTTATAAGGTCTACTACTACTCTACGGCTACCAGAAATTGCGGGTGGAGAAGGTCCTTGGGTGCAGGCAAATGCGTTCAGATCTCAAATAAAGCCCAGATTGTAAATTATTAGGCCTATATAGCAGGTCCATTTTTTAAAAGTGAGGGTATTTACATTCAATTGAAGCTGACATTTGCGTCAACAATGCCAGTTTCAAATGAATAATAGTTGGCAAGAGTGATGCAGCACTTAAAATTTAAACAACATTTTTAGATAGATAGCCCTGTATCATGGGCACTCTCATCTTCATTGCAATTCATAACGACAGTAACTGTTAATCCTTTCTTTCGCTATTATTTTTATGTCGAAATAACGACCTGTCGGACTATCAACCTGTCGGAATACCGTCCTGTTTGTCGGACTATCGACATGTCGAACTATCGACCTGTCGGAATATAGACCTGTCGGAATATCGACCTGTTTGTCGGAATATCAACCTGTCGGAATAACGACCTGTCGGAATATCGACCTGTCGTAATATAGACCTGTCGGAATATCGACCTGTTTGTCGGAATATCGACCTGTCGGAATAACGACATGTCGGAATAACGACCTGGACCCGTCCGTTTTCATGTGCGACCTAAAACAAGGCTACTGTGGCCATATTGATTTTGTCAACCCGCCGTATGCCGCCAGCCTTGGCTACTACGCCAACATGGTCCAACAGATTGAATTCATAATTCATACAAACATTCAACCACTCCGGCAAAAGTTTTTTTACCAAAGGTCAAGGTCATAGTTCAAAATCAAGGTCAAGGTCAAGATCGAAGATTCAGGAAAATGTTTTGTTAACGCGATAACTTGGAAACTATTTATTGCATCTCTTCATTTTTTATGTGAAGTCTCTCATGAGTATGGAGATGACCTGATTAGATTTTCAGCTTTCCACCGATAATCAAAATGGCCGCCAGCTGGTGACTAATTTTTTTTCGACTTCAATATATATTTTTTACAATATACAGTTGTGCTTTGAAACTTGGTATATATAGTCCTTCGGTGTCTGCGAGTCTATTGGTATTGTCAGTTTTCACGTGCGACCTAAAACGAGGCTACGGCGGTCATATTGATTTCATTACTAGGGCCATTAACAAGGATAAACTTGTTGCACATATCAGGAAAATCTTTCCAGCAGATTTTCATTTTTTTTTGGCAAATATGGACAGCAATGTCAGTCAATGACCTGATTAACTATTGGGAGCAAACAATTTTAAAATGGCTGTCTAGCGGCCATTTTGAATTAGAGTAATTTTGTAATATTTACGCAACTCAAAATCAAAGTAAAATAGCTGGACCATGTATATAGAACAAAATGTAAGGACTCACACAAGGATAACCCATGATAAATTTTGAAGAATTAAAATCCAAAATGGCCGACTGACAGTCATTTTAAATTGTTTTTTCTCATTATCTCGGAAGTGTTGCATAATAGCAGCTAAAACAGTAATATAAAATAAACATTGAGAAAATTTGCTGCTCTTTATTAAATTTGAAATGGCCGACTGGCGATAGCGGAGGGCTGCTTTCATGTTCGTTTCCGAACAACTCTTTCTAGATTAATTATGCTACGTATTTGTAGCCAATCTGCTCAGTGTACATAAATGTGTCAGCATTGAATATATATGCATATCATTAGTATCAATTACTGCAGGCGTTCGTAATGTTAAGTAATCCTATTTCAATTTTAACAGTAACCTGTTTACAATCTATCACTAAAGTTGTTATATGAAATTAAATGAATGGGGTTTTAGGCACACATGGGCTAAACGGGGCCAGGAGAACCTCCTGAGGATGGCGAGATGAATGAGATGCCCTCGATCCAGACACAGGATTTCCAATTTGAGCCCTGGCGGTCTGAGGTAATGGATGCTCCCCACACTATTGAATCTTTACGTGTGAGCGGAGAAAAAACGTTTTGTTTCTCTGAAACTTGAAAGCCAGAGTGGGGCTCGAACCCGCGATCGCCGACTTTCCAAGCAGGCAGCTTTAACCACTGCACCACTGCTCTTGCCCTAAATTTGTTATGTAATGTGCCCAAAACGTCCACCCACCATATTATGCACTTTCTAGAGTGATTTGATAATTAGCAAGTTATGCTTATCAGAAAAATATTGCTCTGCAAAGCAACACAATGCTGAGGATGAGACAGCAATGATCCTAAAGGAAATATGTAAAATGGTGTTTTTATATTATAACTTCTCAACATTTTTGAGGCGCGACATGGGCACCAAATATCAAAGTTCGGGACAATGTAAAATTGCTGTCTAATTTTGTATTAGCCTAATGAACTATACATTCTTTGTTTCTGATTACATTTATTGTTCAAAACTTTTCTATACTTCCCATTTGATATCAAAACGCTTTTAGGCATCTAACTTTTTAAAACCTTCAAATAACCAGCTACCCTGTGCCCAAAACGCCCACCCACCATTTTCTCTGAGGCTATCACTGACTGGGTGGGCGTGGGTGGGCGTTTTGTAATCTATACAAATAATTGTGATGTGCTACGTGGGCGTTTTACGAGCAACGCTCCCAAAACGATTGCTTTGGGCTAAAAATGATTTCCGGTCATATAATTATTACTAGCTGTAAAAAAATATATAAGAACGTGAAAACATCAGTGATCATGTATAATAACCTGTTGATTTAGCTGCTATTGTTTGTGTGGTGGGTTGGATATATGTGGCATCATTCCGTAAGGGTGAGCGTTTTAAAGAAGTTTCCCATATCCAACAAAAAATCACCCTAAAGCCCTGTGTTATAAAATTTGAATTTTTACCTACTTGAAATTGGTATAAACATATTTATTTGGATTTCCAAGTAGCACAAGTGATAATACAAAGGATCTCCGGTTGAAATTATGCCTCACTACCGCGATCCACAAGTTCAAGTGGGTAAAAAATACTGGCCTACGTACAATTTCAATACAAATTATATGCGAGCATCGCAAAATTATTGTACATTTCTCTTAAATATTATTTTGATGGACAAATTAATAGACTGAAAACGGCTAAAAACGTGTTTAGCACAATAATGATTAAGAAACGCTTCATCATATTTACAATAACATTTTACCTGCTGGACGCGCAAATATGCGTCAGTTGGTATTTCTTGAATAAAATTAGTTGATATAGTTAGTTATAGGGCCTACATTACGCTGGTGTGTTTTATGTCTCTGTATTATTTTCACTTACTGTATTAAGGCTGGGAATTTCTATAGGCTTCTCATTGCCACATTTATCCAGTACAAGGCACAAAGGCAAACCCTGTCAGGTGTGTTAAAGTTATATGCTCGCGTAACAGTCTGAATTTGTAGGTAGTTTTATATCACCCCCCCCCCCCCGGCCCCTGCTATATACCATGCATGTTGTAAATTTATTTGAGTTGTAATTTTAGAAAAAAAATCATCGCCTGTAATTTATACACTGTAGAATAAAAAGCGTGAGTTGAACATCCTCCATATTTATTGCTCACATTTAAAGATGGCGATTTTTCTAGCTGAATGGGAATTCAATTCACCTGTTGTTGTCCATTAACGAGTGATTTGTCTATGGCTTTACATGCCTATATACAGGATGGATTAATTTATTGTTAATGGTGCTGATATAGAATTAAATTAAAAAGAACAGAAATTGCAGTCAATATTCCGATTAATCATATAATGTTATACTTTCTCCCTCATAAGAGTATATAAAATAAGAAAATATAATATTTTTACAGAGATTAATTGACTGTAATTTGATTTATATTCAAAAGATCACAATATTTTATCACTGGAGAGGTCTGGCGTTCACATGAGAAACTCTATGCAATCCCCAGTCACCATTCAGTGCCTGGTAGTGACGTAACAAGATACTAACATGTTTTCATGGATATAGTATATAATTATTCAAATCACCACTTGAACCCCTAAATCGCTAAATTAAATCTTTGATTTTTTTGCCCACTTGAAATTGTGTCTCGCTACCGCGACCCACAACTTCAAGCGAGTTAAAATTACTCACATTTGTTTAATATGAGGCCAAACATTTGGAAATCCCGATGTTTGAAAGCTCATTTCATTACCAATAACAGTGAATAATGATGGGCTAATAAAATGGATTAAAAACCACTATATATAGTCGCGCTTAGCGATGTAAGAGTGTAACGGCAACTTTACAAAGTGGCAGATAAGATGAGCTAGTGCCACAATATGCATGTATTATGATGATTTTATGATTTGCAGATGCCAATTTGTGAAACGACAGATACGACCATATAATACCAATAAGACACATCCGATTTATAGGATCGCATCCATTTTACAATGTGGTGGCTAGGATCCCTACAATACCGAGGCCTCAATTTCATGTTCACCTACCTCTGTACCGGCCAAAGTAAGGAAGTCTTTTAGCTCCTGCACCATCGCGTGATTCCTTCCCTTGCTTATAAGCGGACCTCCTGGAATGGCGATCACCTCGCTTCTCTTGATGGGTTCCCCCGCGGTCTAGCAAGTTAACGTCACAGAAATCTCTGTAAGGCTTTTTGCGGTTCACAGGCCTGTAGTCAGAATTTCTAGCTCCAGATGCGCAGTGAAATGTAGATGGCTGCCTGTTTGCACACACCACAAAGCTGCCCGAGGTTTTGTAGTAATATCCGTTTTTGATGCAACGACCTATAATGAAATGTCGAATTGAAATGCCTTTTACATGTAGATTATGTAAGGTGTATGCTTGCTGAGACTTTATTACTTCATTTATCTGATTTATCTCTATGCCTAATGTTAACCTAACCCTTTAACCGCCGGTGCCGCATACATTCGGGTATTCATTTTTTAGTACCGGTAGCACATTATGTACCACCTTTTGAACATGTTGAAGATCAAATGTTACATCAATCAGCAATATTTGAAAACAGTTGACCTCCATTTTGTCAAATCTGAATAATTTTCACTCACTTGAAGTTGTGGATCGCGTCAGCGAGACACAACTTCAAGTGGGTGAAAATTCAGATTGAATCATTTGGCGGTTAAATGGTTAAGGCTACTACCGTGCAAAGGCAAAAGGCAGTAGGGGCCTGATCACAAGTAAGCAGATACTGCCTTTTGGTTTAGAATATTTTAGTGACGTGTTGTGTACGTAGCCTATATAGCCATAAGTGAGCAAATCACAGCCGATCGAGGTGTGACAATAATAACGAACGCGTTATGGATTTTTGTCCAGTAACTTACGGATCTGCCTGCTACAATTTGAGGAACATCTTTTTCGAATTCATGCCTTTTTTTAATTATTCTATTTTATTTGAATAAAGCAAATTAAGTCACTTTTCAATCGTACACTCACCTCTGAAGCGTCCACGGTAGAGTAACTTATGGGGATCCGTTTTTATCAAGACAAACAAATTGCAAAATAGAACCATAGCGCATACTCCTTTGTTTTGAAGGCGACGAAGAATCATGCTTCTTTATTTGCTAAGCAAACAGAGTAATTTCTGACATGTGGGTCTGGGTGCTTGTAATGCGAACCGCTACGTTTGTTTGTCTTTTCTATATATTCACCCCATGTTTTATGACCTAACCACATCATTTATAGCCAATACCTTTTTGCTGTTAGTAACAATTCGTGCATAGCCACCGAACTGTTTATCATATTTATTGCAAAGTAAAAGGAAGTGAGGAAAACAGTCACAATTTGATGCGCTACAAGACTGCGAAAATGCCCTCAGTATAAAACTGCATAATATAGCGGGTACGCTATAATTATGCAAATAATGATAAATTGTAACGTATTTTATGTTTTCAAACATTTGCTCTGCTACCACAATATTTTACAATCATTGATTTCTACTTTAATTATCAGTCGTGCATTATAAAATAAAACCAGCTATTGGACTTTTATTGTGTACATTTTAACTACACTCATTGACGTTTACGACTGCACGGTGGTCATAGCCGTCCATCAATGTCCACACTGCCCTACAAAGCCAAAAGGCAGTGTCTGCTTACTTGTGAAGTAAGCAGATACTGCCTTTTGACTTTGCACAGCAGAATGCATGTCGGGTGACACTACATCATGCTGCCGAGGATCATAGACACATAAACACGATATTGTTACGCTATATGGTTTTGCACACAGTGATATTTGGCTTACAGACTGATGCATGCACAATCAAGACAAGCTTGGGCTCAAATTATCATTCAATCAAACCTTCTTTTCGCAAAATAGGCAACTAAATATACTAACATAACAAGAATAAAATCCGAAATTATGTAATTTTCTGTCTGACAATCAGAACTAAGAGAGGACGTTGACATCTAGGCATATGTCTGTAAGTATAGGTCTACATGAATTATGTCATACACTAAAACTAGACTGAAATATCAATTAATTCAGGAATGGACAGTCGACTATACATGCGTAGTCATATGCACATACGGGAACTGATATAAAATTACAAGAAAATGGGTAAAAATACCCGACAGAAATCAAAACTATGTTATTTAGGAGCTATAAACTTGTTAAAGCGTATGTGAATCAAACTAACATTGTAAATCGTTTCTTTTAGATATTTAAAATTTGGATCTAATAAAGAAACAAAAGAAATAATTCTCAGCAATCTGTCAACAGTATGATACTGTCATTGGCTCTATCTTAGACAAATATGCTCCTGTAAGTACAAAGACTCTATCCAGAAAACCACCAACTCCATGGATGACTCAATAAATAATGAAAGCTAAAACCCGGCGCCACAATCTCGAACGTACATGGCGCAGATCTCACACACAGATCTCAATCGTTCTCGTTACAAACACCAGTGCCACCTGTATAAGCGAATGATATGACAAAAGTTACATCGAATATTTAGCTGATGTCATTTCAGAAAATTCGGACAATCCTCGTGGTCTATGGAACTCCATAAATAACATTCTGCATACAATTCCACTGCCGGCTTTGCCAGCATTCACATCAGTAAAATCACTTTGTGTCGGCCGCTTTCGACACAGTTGACCATGCTACTTTACGAAATAGACTTTTTGATTGGTATGGAATATCTGGGCAGGCCAAAATTTGGTTTTCTTCTTATTTGCAAAATAGGCACCAATTCGTAAAAATTAAAGACACTCTGTCAGATATAGTCACACTCTCCACAGGGCTCTGTGCTGGGAAGAGTGCTTTTCACCCTATACACTACACATGCATGCATTTTTGAAATAAACCACCATCTTTACGCCAATGATAATCAAATGTACATGTTTCTATCCGTTTCCAACGCCAAGGAATCTCTTGAGAAGTTGCAACATTGTGTAATGGCCGTGTCGGCCTGGATAACAGGGTCTAAGATGAAGCCTAATCATAGTCTTGCCTGTGCCAATACGTAATGCTGAAACAATTTTAGCATTGCGGAAATTACTTAAATATCACCTATTTGATCTGGCTTCCCCACGAACCTGCTTTAAAGCAGGTTCGTCAAATTTGGCCTCGATTATGACACATGATCACGCTGAGGATTTGTGCGTCTCTGAGCACGGTCCGCTGAGGATATGGACGCTATAGAAGTTTTATTGATTGAATAATTATTGATTGATGGGGCAAAAAACCTGCTACTCAGTATTAGTGTGTGTCCGCCCTACACGGCCTACTTAATAATTCCTTTAAAACGCTGAAATATTTTTGTATAAACCATGAAAACCAAAGGATTCTTTTAATTTGAAATCATCGTAAATGTCTTAGTTTATCTTTTTCTGCTTCATTTGAATACCCATGTTATAGGTGTACGACCATTATAAATATTTTTACTTTTACAGTGTGATTGACGTCAGATCCCCGCGCTGTAGGGGTTAACATTTATTACAACTAATAGACGCCAGTGTACGTCAACACATAATTCAGCTATTAGTATTCAAATAAAAAAAATCAAATTTAAATTGATCATTAGAAAATTAAAAGGTGTTTTTATATTATTAAGTGCAAAAACCCCGGGAAAAATGTATTTCTTAGTATCACTATTTACATTTCACATACATGTAATGTAAAATATTTAATGTGGGCAAACGATCATTTTTCAACAGTGTAATCGACTTTAACTTTTTTAAATTTGAAAGTGGTTTTTCAATAGATTTCTATCGTGACAGAAATACATGTATAGTTTGATCACGATAGCAAAATTCATGACAGCAATTGGAGGAAAATTCTAAAAAAAACTAACCACATACTCATTATTACCGGGCCGGTGAAGGGACATTGAATGTGGTGATTTTTTTTATGTCGTATGTACGATAATTTTTCGTTTGTGCGAAATATAATTTCATTTGTACGAAATATTATTTCGTTTGTACGAAATATTACTGCCCTTGTACGAAATATTATTTCTTTTGTACGAAATGATTTCTTTTGTACGAAATATTATTTCGTTTGTACGAAATTATTTCGTTCGCACAAAATATATTTCGTTTGTTCGAAATTTTCAATATATTTTGTTTCTACGAAATATCATTTCGTTTATAAGAAATAATATTTCGTTTTTACGGTGAAGAGGTTAAGGCTGCAAATCATCACGCCCGAGTCCTGGTGAAGAGGTTAACACTGCCGTCCGTCACGCCGGAGTCCTGGTTAACGTTGCCGTCCATCACGCCGTAGCCCTGCATGGTCAAGAGGTTAACGCTGCCGTTCATCAAGCCGGAGCTCGGTAAAGTAGCTAGCGCTGCTGTCTATCACGGCGGAGCCTTGGTGAAGAGGTTAGCGATACCGTTCATCACGGCAGAGCCCTGGTTAAGAGGTCAAACTTTTTAAAACAAGTTGTAGGGTCTATAGATGTCTAATCAGCAGCCTAACTTATAGCCGAGTAAACAACGTCTCTGGGCGAGCGCAGTGAGCCACAGAGCAGTGAATCTAGTATCAAAGTGGCTTTGATACCAACTTTAAATTGCTCTTCTGGACCTAATCTGATGAGCTATGGCCAATCTAACATCATCTTGCTTATAATAAATATATTTTCTTACATATCTGTGATTCTTGAGCTGAGATAGTGGACCTGAATTTAGGTCAAATACAACTACAATTCACGGCGATATAATTTGCATCAACCTTCGCCAGTGCGACATGAGCGACATCTATGTGAGGAGAATTCGTCTGCTGAAGGCGCATGCTCAGACCGCCTTAAAGTTATTGATCAACACAAAAACACGTGCGTACAGCACAAGAAAAACGGCAGATACCACGTGCGATGACGTCATCTACCACGTGCGATGACGTCATCTCACAAAATCTCGCGTTTCCACCCCACTCCACCCGAGATCACTTGGTAGCCTCAAGTGTAGTTTTGGATAAATAACATGAATATAAACTTACTTTCCCTTTCTAACAATAAAAAATCTTCACATATATGCGTCAAATATGGTAGTGAAGACGTGTACACTGCAGGTAAGTCAGCGAACTGGGCACAGTTTATTTCTGTGGCAGGATAGCGGCTGTACACAATTCAGCGCCGTGGGCCGATCAGTGCTACCTAACTTACTGCCCGGATGGGGGTCGTTCTTCCTACACTTTGTATCCCCCGACAGCTAAACTAAACATTATCACTATTATCATTTTTGTTTCTGTCTCGACTGAATTACTGATGTATGACAAAACCTGTTCTACGTTGTGTATTCTGAACGAATAAAAGCCTACATGTAGACGGGTAGATATATGAAAATAACCACTCGAACCCAAAAAAAATTATAACAAGAGGTTTCTCAACGGTTTTCTATCCTACTGGATATGAATCACCATAAAAAATCTTATCAAAATCTGACCCATAAAATTCCGAACAACCAAGAAGGCCGCCATACATCGTGAAAATCGGTATCATCCAAAGATCATCCAAAGTTGCCTAAAATTGTACAACTAAACCATGATTCTTGTTCATAATCCATGTTTTTAAGAGTTGGGTACAATTGCATTCTGGCAGTGTCAAAAATCTAAGATGGCGGTGGGGCTACGGGGCAGAATCCAAGCTCAAACGTCAATTTGAAGGTGAAATAGGATTTTTAACAACTAAAGGTGGGAACAAGTGTAATACCTTTTGTTTGTGTAATTTAGACTAGAAAATCCTCTCCTTATATTATTTTCACGATTCAAAATCATCTTTAATATCAAAAGGTCAACTTCAAGGTCAAGGAATCGAAAATGTGATTTTTACCAAATAAAGCTAAGGGCATGTAATACCGCTACCTCATTTTCATGTGATTTTGACTAGTACATGCATGCAATTTTTAGTAAATCATTTTATGGTATTTATGTTTGTGATTAAAGGTGACCTTCAAGGTCAAAATCAATTTTAAGGTCAAATTCCTGAAAATATTATTTTCAACTAATGCAAATATGATAGTTGTGGCTTTAAGGTTTATTGGATATTTTTGACTGGATAAAGTGTTCTTCAACTCCTTCCCATCGCCCCCAGATGCTCTCTAACGTCTCCCAATCACCCTTCCACATTTTCCCATCGCCATTTAACGCCTCTCCATCACCCTTTAACACTTACTCATCGCATTTTATGGCATACCATTTAACACCTTTCCGTCGCCTTTTAACGCCTTGTTGTCGCGCTTTAGCACCGCTTCATCGTGCTTTAACGTTTCGAATCCCTGTTGCCTTTTAACGCCTCCCTGTTGCCCTTTAATGCCTCTTGGTCACCCTTTAATATCTCTGTGATGCCCTTTGACGCTTCATCGTCGCCCTTTAGCACATCCACATCACGCCTTATTTCCTACCTGCCACCATTTAACGCACTCACATCGCACTTTAACATCGCTTCGTCGCCCTTTATGCATCTGCGTCTGCATTTGACGCCTCTTCGTTGCAATTGAAGGCCTTCCCGTCGCCCTTTATCGCCTCACCGTTACCCTTTAGTGCCTCTTCACCACCTTTTAACGCACCCCTTAAACGAATCTTATTCACCTTTTTACGTATCCCTATTGCCTTTCAACACCTCTTCATCGCTCTTTAGTGATTTCCCATCACCATTTAATACAGCTGCGTCACCATTTAACGCTTCCTATCGCTCTTGTAGGCCTTCACATAGTCACTTAACGTTTCCTCGTCGCCCTTCATTGCCTTCCCATCACCTTTTAGCACACCTAGTCGCACATTAACGCCTCTTCTTCGTTCTTCTACGCCTCCACATTGGCCTTTGCCGCCTCTTCGTCGCCTTTTAGCGTCTCTCAATTGCCTTTTAACGCATATACATTGTTCTTTAATGTTTTTCCATCACCCTTTTGAACGCCTCTCCGTCGTCATTTAACGCCTTCGCATCGCTCTCAAACGCCTCTCCATCGTCCTTTAAAGCCTCTTTATCGCCCTTCAATGCCTCCCCATTGTCATTTAACCCCTCTGCCCTTATTAGTTTATTGTAATTCTTTGTTAAAAATGATGTTTTCACAAAGTTAAATTGATTTTTTCACAAATATTCGATTGAATTACATTAAATAATACATGCAGCTTTTATAGTATGGTTATACATCAGAACAGTGTGCCAGTGAATATTACGACACTTATTTGGTCTTGTCGGTTACCTCTTTATACACGAAAAATTGGTATTACACTTGACCTTAAAATTGACGTTTTGGCATTGGAGACCTTTAATTAATCTTCAAAAATTGATATTTTTTACATTTTAACCTTGGAATGTCCTTTTTATATCTTGAATGTGTCATTGAATCACCGAAATAATACCATAAATGGATTCTCTCGTCAAAATCAGATCTAAAAAAGGTATTACACATGATGTTTGTTGATATTTGACCTTGTTTAAAATAATATTTTCAGGAATGTTACCTTAAAATTGACCTTTCGATCTTGAAAGTCACCTTGAATCAAAAACATAATAACATAGAATGCTTTACCCTTTTAAATCCAATGAAAATGAGGTATCACACATGTTCTTAGCTTTATTTGATAAAAATCACATTTTTGATTACTTGACCTTGAAGTTGCCTTTTGACATTGAAGATGACCTTGAATCATGAAAATAATATACGGAATGGATTTTCTAGTCTTTCTAGTTAAATAGTTGTTGAGTTACCGTCAATTTTGTAGCGAAAAATTGGGGGTGTTTTATGATAGCAGTCAGATCAAAGCCCGGCCGATAGGCCCATATGTGGCCAGATCTCTCCTACCAGCCTTATCATTATATATTAGTATATAGGGGTCAAAATACGCTAATGTAAAACAGTTATGTGACACGTAGTACAAAAACAAAACACGGTAAATATTGATTTACGCGATGTTTTTTTTTCTTTATGTATTTGACTTTTGTCAACATATCATGAAAAGATAATCCTCCATGTAAATTTCCTTTTCGTCGTTACCTGTTCTCAATAAGAAGGTTATATTGCTTCGTAAGTAAATCATTTATATTTTTGCAGCTGTTTTCCAGCTGTTTACGCTAAGTATCGTTGCTATGGTTGAGCCAACACATACATTTACTACGGCACATAAGTCATACATTTAGTGTGTATTTATGATTCAGAACCTTCTTTCGTGGATACTGAATGAAACTATAGTTTTTGGAGGTTGACAAAAGCATTAATAATATGTATTTGTCTCGTAATTTTCAACAAAATGTCTGTCACGTACGTGACGGTAATTAGTTCCAGACATTTCTGGAAAATCTTCCCTGCAGTATCATCGCAGACGATGGACCGGCATTAAACCAGCATTGTTTAAATATATCGTGTTTGCTGGGAATAACTTTGACAAGTAAAGTAACATCAATCGAATTGCCGTATGTATGCCTAAACTGTCAGCTGTAGGTGTATATTTACACCTGGTATATTACACTTTGCAAATGCAATACATTAAAATCACGCAGCTTATTATAACTTGTTAAGTGACATCACTTGACAAAAATGCATTAATTCAGGCTTCATCTTGCAGCAGCAGCAGGTATATATATTGACTTTAGCATTACACCCAACAATCGCGATAAATTTACATTTTGCACCTATAACTAATGATTTAAGGCATGAAATATAACTCAATAAGTTAAGTGACATAATTAAAAAAAACATCAATTGAGACTGCTAAAAGCTATTATTCAGTCGAATTCCTTTACTTTAAACATCTACAATAACCTAAACACGTAAAGAAGCATCGATAGATCGAAATGTACATTCAGACTGTTATCTGGTTATGTGTCCATACTCGTAGTATAAAGAGGTATATAGTAATTATGGCACAACACAGGGAATACAAATTAACCAGTGTGTGAGCATCACTAGGACTGAAACCACTAAATTAAATAATTTAAACTTTCACCCATTTGAAGTTGTGTCTCGCCACCGCGACCCACAAGTGGTTGATAATTTCGCAAATTAGTTTATTTTAAGACCAAATTTTGCAAATTATATTGATGTTAAAATAATACATCAAATAAAACGGATTGAAACGACTATAGTCGCGCTTAGCGGCTTAAGCCAATAGTTTTTGCATAGCTCTGAAGGTGCTGAGAGTATTTTCATGACAATCGCGGCTTACTATAAATAGTAGTCCCCTTACAGCACATGTTTCGGTTTAATTCAATATTTCTTTTAACTTCAACTTTTTACTTACATATCGTTACACTGTCATGAGTTATTGTTATATTGAGTGTATTGTCGACAAAAGTGCCCGCTTCAACGTCATTTAGAGTTTGGTTCTAGTGTTTCTATTAGTAGGCATTTAAGACTCCATAGAATGGTTTGTCACCGAGCCAACACGACAGAGTATAAACACGTAGAATTTCAGCATCCTGTCTGCTGATATTCTTTGGATAAGTTTTTTTCAGAAGACAGGATGCTAAAATTCCACTAACAATTTGAAACGTATGGCTTTTCTACTTTCTACCGTGATTGTATGCGTGAAATAAAATGTTATACACTAGGCTAAAGTCTGTAACGCATGATGCCAGATTTCGGATAAAATTCGTCTTGATGTGGGCTTGGGGGCTAATCCCATATGAAGACGCACTGGAGCCAATCCTGGAATGTAACATAATTGCAATCCTTCTAACGTCTTACTTCTAACTTCTAATTACTTCCAGTTTCTTATTTCTAACTTCTTATTTCTAACGTCTTACTTCTAACTTTTTACTTTTAGCTACTTACCTCTTCTTTCTAAATTCCAACTTCTACCTTCTTACTTCTAATTTCTTCTCTCTAAATTCTAACTTCTTACTCCTAACTTCTTACTTCTAACTTTTTATATCTAACTTCTTACTTTCAACTTCTAACTTCTTACCTCTAATTTCTTACTTCTTCTTTCCAAATTGTAACTGCTTACTTATAACTTTTAGTAAGAAGTTAGAAATAACTATAGAAATAACTTCTTACTTCTAACTTTTAGAAGTAAGAAGATAGAAAAATGAAGTTAGAAGTAAGACATTTGAAGTTAGATGTAAGAAGTCGGAAAAAAAAGTTAGACGTACAAAGTTAGAAATAAGAAGTTAGAAGTAAGAAGTTGGAAGCTAGAAGTAAGAACATAGAAGTTAGAAGTAAGAGGTTAGAAGCTAGTGAGTGAATATTGCTTCACGTCACTTTCTGCACAATTATGGCAATATCGCGACAGAAGGAAGGCCGAAGCCGGGACTATGTCCTACTCTTATTTTGAATGACTTCAAGGGTTCTTTATAGTGCACAGTACCATAGGCAACGCTGTACACTACATGCCTTCAAACAGTTTAGAGCACTGTAGAGAGGTTAGAAGTAAGAAGTAAGAAGTTAGAAGTAAGACATTTGCAGTTAGACGTGAGAAGTTAGTAATACGAATTTGGAAGTTGGAAGTAAGAACATAGAAGTTAGAAGTAAGAGGTTAGAAGTAAGAATTTAGCTTTAAGTAAGAAGTAGGTCGTTAGAAGTAAGTAGCTAGAAGCTAGAGGTAAGACGTTGGAAGTAAGAACATATAATTGAAATCCACCAATGCATGTTAGCTCCAACCACTGAAATTGACTTAGGTGTTGTACAAACGAGAGCAACTCTCATGTTTTCTCGCGAGATACTGCCTAGAGGTAATCTACAAGAATGCGTTGCAGCTGTCAATCAGCTTAACATGACATGGGGGGAGTGAATGGGGAGAGGTTATCTTGGTCAATCAGCGTGAGCACTCCAATTTTTCAATTCAGTTCAATTCAGTTGATTTATTTATGCTTGAAACATACATACATGCAAATAATTATAAAAATGCAAAGGAGACCTGCAAAAGGCTTATGATAAGCCGCTACCATGAAGGCCACCTTTCAATAAAGTAATATATATAGTTTCTGAAAAACTGCATACGTCGCGGGGAAGACGGAGAGACAAAAAGTCGGCCAATGATAAAATAGTAACATTAATGAGGAGGGAGAAGCAGACAAATACGAGTGTAGTCTATGTATCAACGCAAAAAACATAGACACAAATTAAATATATTAAGAACGTTAAAATTAGCGGACTGCATGGATATAAAATATAATCAATCTTATATAATAACCTTCACCTTGGCCAAAATATAGGGCCAAAGAGGGCCAGCGTCCAAAGTGCACCGTGTATTACGAAACAGCAATTTTTGAACATATATAGCAGTTTGGTATTAAACATATTGAGTTGTATGCATTTACAAGAAAACATTTAAGATATACTGAAAATCCTTTTCGACTATGAGTTTTTATTTTATCTGTTATAAGGCTGCTTGATTTATTTAAAATATCCGGAATACAAAAACGCATACATTTTTGAGCAAATACATGGTAATAAAAAATGCAGGTAAATTTTTATTTATCAGATCAAAACAAAACGTTAACAGTTGAAGCTTAAACATACCATCAATTTTAGGCACATTTGGCTGTGAGAGAGGTAACCACCCGAACATATAATTCGCATGGCTTTCTTCTGTAATTTTACAATTCTTTCCTGGTTGAAACTCCAGCACTTTAGACCATAAAGTATATGTGGTTTAATCAGCCCATTATATATGGTTAAAATAATTTCAGAAGGAACCATGTGTTTAAGCCGGTACATAATTCCTATAATATTTAAAATTTTAGAAGCTATTTTGTTTATGTGTGAATCCCATTTTAAATGATTGTGTATTGGTAACCCTAAAAAATTAAATTCATCAGCAAATTCTATTTTGATATTTTCAATCTCTATATTTGGTATATTGACTTGTTTTTTGAGGCATATGAACTACCATGAATTTGGATTTTTTTATGTTGATTGATAATTTGTTCAACTTTAACCAGTCTGCAACTTTTGTCAATTCTAAATTTAAATTTTTGAAAATATAATTACCAATACCAGCTGTCAATAACCAGACACTGCCAACAGTGAGGGTGTTTGAAAATTAAATAGCTTGACATGTTGACGCTCACGCAACGGGATCTGCAGTGACACAGCTAATTTAATAAATATTATATCGCGTGAAATCAAAGAAAATAGAATTTGATTTATTTGTGCAATTAACTATGACTAATGGCGTGCATTAGTAGGCTATATCATGCGAATATAATAAGGCTTATTATATTAAATGCATAATGTTACATTAGTAATTATACACTTTGCGCAATGACAATAAAGCTAATATATTAATCTAAAATAGTAGCCCTTGGCTGTAAAATGTGTCAGTGACAGGTTTTTACACATGTCGCGCTAGGGAGCGGCGTTGTTAGCAAACACAGTGGTAAACCAGGATTGACACATTTATTGTAGGAATTAAATAAAAATGGAACACACAAAACTGACACTTATTTCGGCGACCTTCGCTATGACGGTCCACGATAAGCAGTGCAGACACATGTAGATGTGACATTGAATCTGATCAATGAGCGACCAGACCTCATATTTCAGACGTGGGAACGACTTATTTTTTCACATTAATGGTAAATCACTTGCAGGTCCATTCTGGACATTTACTGTAAGAGTTAAATTGAAATGGAGCAAATGAACAGAATCAATATTATTTCGGCGAATGTCACTATATGATAAGCAGTGTAGATATAAAGGCATGACAGTGAATCTGATCACTGAGCCACCGTCTGCATATCTCACACGTGGTGACGACTTTATTCACATATAATGGTCGTGGCAGGTCAATTTTGGACCTCTTTACACATTTATTGTAAGCATTAAATAAAAATGGAGCAAATAAAACTCAAAATTTTGCTAAACGTTGATATGACCTCCAGTCCTCTAACGAAAACAGTGCGTAGCGAGCAATAAGTAAATCTACCTATCATTTTCTCATGATCCCCCCCCCCCCTCGAAACAGGGTTGTTGAATAAGGAGATTTTATACTGTACTTGCATTTCTTGGATCAAAGCGTGCAAGTTATATTCATGTTATATTATTATATTAATATTACACATTCGTGTTCTAATATTCAACTAGAAAGAGTTGTTCGGAAACGAACACGAAAGCAGCCCTCTGTTATCGCCAGTCGGCCATTTTAAATTTGATATAGATTTTATATTACCGTTTTAGCTATTATGCAAAAATTAAAAATGACTGCCAGGTGGCAATTTTGGATTTTATTCCTGCGAAATTTGTCATGGGTTATCCTTGTGTGAGTCCTGTTCTATATGCATGGTCTAGCTTTTTTGCTTTATTTTTGAGTCACCCAAATATCACAAAATTACTCAATTTCAAAATGGCCGCTAAACGGCTATTTTAAAATCGTTTGCTCCCAATTGTTAATCAGGGCATTGGCTGACATTGCTGAGCATATTTGCCAAATAAAAGATGTGCTGGAAACTTTTTCCTGGGATGCGCTAACGAGTATTTCTTTGTTAGTGGCTCTAGTGATTAAAGGATTGATTATATGGGAATCAAAATGTCACCAAAAACGCCCCGGTGTTATGTGATGGCTATGTGAAGTATGAGGGAGCAGAAGTTCATAGATCAGCTTTCATGCAAGATTTCCCAGAAAATGAGAAAAAAAAATTAAAATGGCCGACTGGCAGCCATTTTGGATTTTATTAGTGTGACATTTGTCATGGGCTATCCTTGTGTGAGGATGGTCCAGCTATTTTGCATTTTTTCAGGTACTTTAATATCACAAAATTACTCAAATTAAAAAAGGAATTTTTTTAATTTTTTGCTCCCAAAAGTTAATCAGGTCATTGGCTGACATAGCTGAGCATATTTGCCAAATTAAAATAAGATCTGATGAAAACTTTTTCCTGAAACGCGTTAACGAGCATTTCTTCGTTAGTGGCCATATTAAAGGGTTGATGATATGGGGATCAAAATGTCACCAAAACAATTCCACAGTGGTATGGGATGGCTATATGTGAAGAATGAGGAAGCAGAAGTTGATAGATTAGTAGCTAACTTGAGAACAAATAACTGCGACGGCGGCGGACCGTGTGGAATACAGTAAGCAGCCCGCCTCGGCGAGGGGTGCTTAATTATTGAAGTATTGCTCAGATTTGGAATGAGGCCAACTGTACGTGTTCTTAAAGGGTGCCGTCATGTGCCTTAGGCATACAATACCACTTGGGCTACCGGCGACGTTGTGTGAGCGTCAAAATGTCAAGCAATTTATCTTGAAATATTAAAGAACGATTTTTTTTTAGTAATTTAAAATTTGGGATCTATGGTTGCATCGTTTGTGAAAAGGCAGAGTCGTGTGTACACATACTAAATTATCAGTCTGATTGTGTGTCATTTAACCCAGACTAAATAAATTTAGATTATTTCTGACATGTTCATAATAAGCCTGTCATGATAATAACGTACGTTTCGTAAATCTGTCAAATAATAACGTACGTGAACAACATTTAATAAAACGATTGTAAAATTATTTGGCTGTCGAACCAACTAGCAAGAGTTAAGAGAGAGATCATCTGAACAAATTAAAAGTAAAACATTGACGTTTTATTGATTTTACACACAATTGTATCTGTTTCATAATTGTCTGTCATAAATTAACATACGTTTCCTGACATTCATTAAAAAATCTGTCATGATAATTAGGTGGGCCTTACGTTTCCTAAATCGTCACTGTCAAATAATAACGAACGTGAACAAGACTTAAAAAAAGATTGTAGGCCTACTATATTAATCGTTAATCAGCCCCCAAAGAGCCAGAGGGGGGAGAGAGTTTATTTTAGCAAATTAAAAGTAATAAAAAGATACTATATTGATTTTACACACAATTGTAACCGTTTAACAATTATCTGTCATAAACTAACATCTGAACATAGGCCTACGTGGTCGATAATTCTGTCATAAAACTAACGCACATTAACCAATTCTGTCATGGAACTAACGTACGTGTAAAAATCTGTCATAGGACTAATTAACGTACGTGTACAAATCTGTCATAATTGTAACGTACGTTAACATAATTTGTGATAAACCATCGCAAATGCATAGGCCTACTATTAACGTTGTAACTGAGGATATTCTTATGTTATCTGTGTGAACCGCGATCAATATGTTACAGTATAGGTGCAAGACAGCAGAGTTAAAATTAAATTGTTATCTACTACATTATACATCAGTTATATACTATCTCGTTATGTGATGTCACAATTGTAACGTACGTCATTTATCTTGACAGTCTTGTTCAGTTGAAAGTGGTGCGTCATCAGTGGCAAATAATTAACGACCTTCACATCACGTGACAGCACAGCTCCTCCTTTTCAAACACGAAATGTCGGAAACTGCGTGTAGGGCATACTCGGAAACGGAAATTAATGCACTTGGTAACGTACCACATTTCATGACAGACATTCAAATGTGATATGTATATTACACATTCTGAAGTGGCACAGCTTACAACACTACTATATGAATATAGAACGATCGTACAGAAATGTGCTTATTCAGTTAGGTGTAGGCCTACCTGAAAACTAAGTGACACAAGACAAACCCTTTGAGACATCCAGTTTCATAAGGTTGTTTGACAGATGATCTAGCGTACGTAAGCCTACGTTACAATCATTTAAAAATGACGGTTTTATGAAAAGCGTAATATGTCGAAACTAAGAAAGTGCGTGTTAATAGATGGCTGATATATTCTATACTCTATGATCAGTTAATATATTAAATCGGTAAGGCATAATAAGGCCGGGGCAATAAAGGTAAAGGTGCAGGTTTATAGTCTGATATCAAGTCTGAAGACCTATCATCCGACTTTACATCTTACCCCCTGGTCACTGGACCTGTATATTCGTGTGCCATCTCAACTCCACGGAGAGCATGCAGTCCTTCAGCCATTTCGGCGCATTGAACTTATCGTACACATTGCCATCTCTGTCCTTCCAGGTACTCATTTCCACCTGAGTCAAGTGAAGCATTTGAGGGTTAAGTGCCTTGCCCAAGGACACAACACCGAAATAATGTCCCAATATTGAGAGGGGAGAAACATGATATTTCTACGAAAATCCTGCACCAAGCGGGATTCGAAACCCGGTAAAAAATAGTATCTATGAAAAATTAAAAGGTAATCATAGGAACAATAAAGAAATCATAGTTTGCACCACCTGTAGAAAACCTGTCTGAAGCCCCAAGAAGTGGAGTATTTTCGCCTGTGTAATCCCAGGCTATACTCTCTTCTCTGCAAAGCTCCGCGCTCTAACCATTGCGCCATGTCCCTCTCAGGCATTAGGCTACTTGCAGCGTGGTGGTGAGTAGGCTAATGACAGCTGTATTCGAAATTGTCACAAACGGCCTTGATACTATTTATAAACAGTATTTAGGTAGGCCTAACTCTTACACAATTTTCAACTGTTTATTTTATATCTATGATATGTTATCTATCAATACAAAATGTACTCATATTTATTTTAATCAATCATTTGATTTGAAAATATATAGTTATTTCGCCTGAAAGTGCAAAATAACACAATGGCATATTTTGACCATGCATAGGGGCATATATAGCCTGTTATTATAGGCCTATAAATAATGTCAGTGTCGAAGGTTTTCGTGGACAACACATTTTAAAACCTATATTTTACCCGTAAATATTGCTTGGAAAATCAATTAACGGTCATAATCGGGGATGTTTATCTTTATTTATTGTAGTTTCCCCTAGAAATCGCCCACAGTAACTGTTCTTGCTATTATTAACACCAGGTGTTAACTGCTCATTCTAAAATTAGTGTCATCCTAAATCCAGCTAAAGTATTTTCTCACGTGACAGCACCAGTCATGTGACCGACAATGGCTGAAAACAGAGAAGAGAGTTTAGCCTGGGATTACACAGGCGAAAATACTCCACTTCTTGGGGCTTCAGAAGAAAGACAACCTGTTTTCTACAGGTGGTGCAAACTATCATTTCTTTATTGTTCCTATGACTACCTTTTAATTTTTCATAGATACTATTTTTAGCGCCTTATTGTAGGTCTTAACGCGCACACACACGATTTCAGTTTCACTAACAATGCCAACAAAAGGCAACATCATCTGACATCCACATCTGTAATATCGCCGTCAAATTAACCAGGATCGATTTTCTTGTAATTTTGCAAAGGCCATTTTCTATTCAAATCCTAACAACGGTAAAAAATTCGCAAAATTATATTTAATATTTCAAAAGCTAACGTAGTCTAGACCATTTGACTTGTAATAAAATTCTAGATTTAGTTTAGATCTAGGCCTTATGAGTTTATAGAGGGACGTCGTAATTTCAATTAATTACATGTCAAATGGTCTAACTTTTGTAATACGCTATATAATTTTACGAAAATTTCAGGGTATTAGGATTCTCTTAAAATATGATTTTCACAAAATTTCATGAAAATCGGTTGACAATTGACCGAGAAATCAGCGAAAAACATGCAATCCTGGTTGATCACTTTTAATGAAAGTTAGCTTTTGGGTATCCAGTCAGTCAATTCTCAACCGATTTTCATGAAATTTTGTAAACCCCATTTTCTAGTCATTTGGCATTGATCCTGAAAATTTCGTAAAAAAATGTTGTTTAGTTCAAAAGTTAGACTATTTGACATGTAGTAGGCCTAAATGTCTATTTATGACGCTCCACTATAACATGTATAATCCCATTAACTTCCGTTCCGGTTTATTCTCAGAATTGCGTTACATCAGGTAGATTCAATAAATTTTAAAATTGTCCAATAAAATTATGCTGAGCCTTTTTTCTTAACTGCCGACATGCTAGAATAAATATTTGACCACATTCTACAGTTTTTACTGAGCAAGAAAAATGCTGTGCCAGATCAAAATCTGAGCTAAAGATAAAAACATCCAAAAGCTGTGACTTTAATTTTGCAAATTACGGTAGGGATACAGAGGCCAAAACATCACCCAGACACTTGAACTTTTTGAAGCAGCTGAATATAACTACTGAGATGTGCTATCCGTATATATCAGGTTTTTAAGATACATCAGGGCACCCAATGAGTGCCCCTCAATTCTGTAACAGAGCAAATACATCACATAACAATCAGAAATTTCGGCATAGCCTCCGGCCCCACTTTTTTTTTTTTTAGTTTAAGAGGGGGTCATGGAAAAATAAAAATGTTGATGGATTCTCATCCTTATAGCCATGAAACTTCCATTTTTACCCTCGGTGCGCCCCATGAGGAAGTGCAGGGTAGGCAAACAAAACTTCACCCAGGTTTTACCATGGGCAAACTAGTGCAGCCTTCCCCAGGCATCTCAATTCTTTGAGATTCCCACATTGTTCTGTCCAAACGGTCTTAATGATGTCCTCCAAAACTTCCTCATAGGGCAGTGGACATAGTCTATTTTCATTTTTTGCATTTTTTTACAAAAATTTAAAAAATGGCACCTGAGTTAAAAAAATATCAGAAGGGGCCACAGCATGCCTGTTCCACTCACCGAGCTTCAAGCTGGCACCATTTTTCATAATTGTGAGAAATCTAATGATGGGAACCCCCGGAAAAGCTGATAAAAATGCCATTCAAAGCAAATTACTTTTTTATTTCTACAATGATGGCTTTATTTCTACCAGGAATAGTGAGCAAAAGGAACAAACAAACAGAGAAAAATATATCTTTTATTGCAGTGTATCACAAATTCACACAAATCCTGAAAAAAACACATCATAATGAATGTTTGAATGTGCCTAGTCGAATGGTCTAACTTTTGAAATACTCAATGGAATTTCACGAAATTTTCAGGGTTGTTGCCACGTATGACTAGATAATAATGGTTGCAAAATTTCATGACAATCCCTTGAGAATTTACTGACTGGATACCGAAAAGTTAACTTTCATTTTGGACCATCCTCCACGAAAATTAAAAAAATGGCACCTGCGTAAAAAAAAATTATCAGAAGGGACCACAGCATGCCTGTTCCATTTACTTCTTCAAGCACTTGTTGCAACAATTATGGAATAAAAGGCGAGAGCTGGCACCATTTTTCATATTTGCGAGAAATCTAATGAAGGGAACCCCCAGAAAAGGTGATAAAAGTGCCATTCAACAATGTTCAAAGCAAATTACTTTTTTAATTCTACAATGCTGGCTTCATTTCTACCAGTAATATAGTGAGCAAGAAGAACAAACAAACAGAGAAAAATATGGGCGGTTCTGATTAGGTGCGTCAAACAAGTGGAACATTTGGTCTCGTTTTTTTAAAGCAAAATTTTAACTTATTCACTTAACAGATTGATTAAATTAATGATAATAAGTCATACAAATAAATTTGGAAGCAGAAAAAGGAGGATAGATGTGAAAAATACGTGTTCTATAGAACGGTCGAACAGACTCTCAATAATGCCATGTGCGACCGCAATGAATGATTTTCTTGGTGTCCTGTGTGCGACCTTTGGTGTCTCATGTTCGACCATGTGGACACAAAACTTTTTCGTGTCCTTACTTTCTAGTATAGATTTTCAATGTTACGACCATTTCGTGTCCTATGTTACGACCACTTTTGTGTCTCACAATATTTTGTGATCATAACTTTTCACTGGTTTGTAGGTTTAATCTCTAATTTTCACAAAACTATATAAATATAGATACAGACGAGATCCAACATTGATTCTGCTATTTTGTACAGTCATTGTGAAATAAAAACACTATATATGAGCGGTCGAACGGTCGCACATTTTACCATATTTTCATCCCCTACACAAATACCTTTTTCTTTCTGTTCCATATTGTTTTGTATACAATTATGTAATGCACATACAACCCGTGTACACCTGGATGTATACACACCAATTTGAACACTAAATGGCGACTACTGTTCAAGAAAATGATATGAGAAAAAAATGCATGTAGGACACGACAATTTTATGTTTAGTAAAAGTAATAATTAAACCCTTTTACCTGGTTTTCATTTATTTTCAACTATTATTTCTGCATCTGCATCATATTATTTGGCTTTTTAGTTTATTTTTCAAGCGATTGTGGCAAGGTATTAAAACGTATGCCATGATTTGGTAGTAGCTGTCAATAGGACACGAAATGTTACGACCACCATAGCTTAATATTTTTCAAAAAAGGCTCTAATTATTATACTTTAGCTGCTAATATATGTTTGTTATATAAAATTAGTTCTTCCTCTACAGATTTGTCCGTAAAATGAAAAAAATAATTGGTGTCCTGTGATAAACATGATAAACAATTGTTCTGGGTACGGTTTGAAATGTCCCATTTACTTGCATCAAATAATGCATCAAAAAACAGTAAAAGTTGTCATAATTATTAAATTAAATAATCATATTTAGATTTAAAAGCTCTTCCAGCTTCTTTAGTTTGTTTGTTTTTGTCTATTACAGAAAAATACCCCATTTTCCACACAACTTTTGAGAATAGCCCATATGTCTTTAATTGCAGTGTATCACAAATTCACATAATCCAGAAAAAACCCCATTAAAAAACCCATCATAATGACTGTTAGAATCTACCTACTTAAGGGAGTCAGTCAGTCACTGTCAGTGTCACTGACTAACTGGGTGACCACTGCTTAGACTAGCTCCATTGTTACTAACAATGGAGCTAGTCTAAGCAGATTTAATAAGCAGATTTCATAACTAGAATTAAGCATATATATATGCGCTGAAATGTTTATAAGTTGGGAAGTGGGACTAACCTAAATCTTTTTCTTTAGGAGCTAAATCATTACGCAATAGCCAGACGGATAGGCCTAATGAACGCGATGAACAAAGGCGCTAGTAACAGAGGGGACACATACATAATCAGCCGAAATTAAACATTATCCCAAAGTTGGTTTAATGCTGGGCCATAGACTCAGACGCTGGCCCAACCTTAACTTAAGCTGTGATTGTATCAATGACTCGTGCTTTAATAGAGGGTAGGATCTCGATTAGTTGACTGTACCTTTTCAGTCTAACACAGCAAATTGTATCCCATCATGATTGCGGCAATTAAATTAGTTCATTATAACTCATTTTAAACACATACAATTATGGTATATATGTTATATTAATTCATCCTACAATGTATTAATAGGTAGAAATTGACCGGTGCAATAAAACTAAACCGGGCCTTGGAGTCATAGTGTCAACAGTGATGAGGGGTGGGAGGATCCAACGCTTACCACACCAGAAAAAAACTGTCAGGTGTGGTCTGCCTAAATGGTGGCATATTCAAGGATAACAATTTGAAGATACAAATAAATGTGCAGTACCGTATATCCCCGCGTATAGTGCGACGCCATGTATAATACGAGTTAAGATTTGAGGCCTCTGATGACCTGAAAAACGTCTACCCCTCTGTATAATACGACCTCAAATTTTGGATGTCGGCAGCGTCCCGGGCCATCTAAATGTGAGGCATGGATATTATCTTATTCTACTAAATAGCGCCGTGACTGCATAGACGATGCTCAATGACGGGAACAGCGGCAACAGTAAATCTCTGCAAAACCAAAGGGCAGTATCTGCTTACTTATAAAGTAAGCAGATACTGTATTTTCATTTTCCACGGCAAAGTTGATGTCATCGGGACTGTCTCGATCGGCAGACATTATGAGGCCTGCATAGGCTACATATATATACACACAGATTTTAAAATACCCGTATTTATATTTCGCCGACAAATTTATATTATTTTAATTTATCTATTACAAAGCACATACTTTAATATCGTCGTGCTTAAATAAGAACATTCCAAGATGAAATGTTATTGTAAAACATTTGCAGACTAGCCGCATTGTCTAGACACAAGAGGTGTTTGGTTGTATAAGTGTCAGGGTGCAATAACACAGCAGCGCTCCATGAACTACAGCTAACAGATACCACCATTTGCTCAATACCGTATCAGCCGCGGCAACAGCGGTAGGCGTTAATGTTATCCCAGCAATATGGACATTCTGAGGCCTACATGTATAGAATTTGCGATAGGAGATATAATCAGTGATATCTTGTTATATTTCGTCAACGCATTCTCTCATTCCAATATGAAAATATCATGTTCAGATTTGTCGTACACTATAGAACACTCCCATATGAAAGGCGATCTTAGATTAAAGCATTATTAATATAAATGAACAGGTCAGAAGTGTGAATTGGTTGCAGACTAACGGCGTCATTTATCTGGCCGTGGTTGTCAAAGGTGCCACGCTCGTCGGCGGGAATGTGAGACGGGGGCTCCCAGGAAACACGACACATTCACCCAATGCTGGTACAATATTGTGTCAGCGTCGCAGACGGTGGCCCAACAATGTACCAGCATTGGGTGAACGTCTCTTGTTTGCTACTAGTTGGAAAGGCACAGTCTTGTTGTATCGTGTGTATAGGCCTGCTTACCAAACACGCTGACTGGCCTATGTTTAAAGATACGTTTTACCGCTAGAGAACTTACCGCTAGAGAGCTAAAAAATTGTATTAAATTCTACATCTATGTATAATACGAGGTGCCTTTTTGTGACATGAATAGCTAAGAAAAAACATCGCATTATACACGGGGATATACGGTAATCTGGTAATTGAGCTGTAATTGAAATATAATTGACCAATTAGGCCTACACACTTTTTTTCAATTACAATTATAGTTACAATTATACATATTTATAAAGGCCAATTACAATTATAATTGACATATTTCTATCAATTACAATTACGCCTTCAATTACACAAAAAATGGCTTGATTACAATTATTCACAATTACAATTATAATTGACCCAACCCTGATTGTTAGGGTGGCCAAACGGTCGATCAGCATCACAAACTTGATTATTGATAATCATAAGGCCCTAAATTGTGTGTTTTTGCTGTTCCACATTTTGTCATTTTACTTATTTCTGTGCATGTTTACTGAACAACATCTAAACCTAAAATTTGTTACAATTTTTTTTTTAACCAAGTTACAAGCTTTTAAAAAAGTCATGTTTGGTGTTTTTCGATGTGGTATTTTTTTGCATCTTATTAAATTTACATTAACACCGAGCAGTCAGCACCTCCAATTGTTATGTGATTTATTTTACGCGGAAGCTCTTGAAGGAAAAAAATTATTGAACTTAAACTTTGAAGTCATTTTTCTCAAAACTATAAAACATGCACTAAAACATGCACTAAAAAACACAAAACATGACTTTTTCAAAAGCTTGTTACTTTGTCAATATTTATTTTTTTGTCCCAAATTTTAGATTTAGATCATGAAGATGTTGTTTAGTAAACATACAAATAAATTAGTAATATGATGCAACACGCGGTACACAGGGTACTGTTGTACCCGAGGTACCGCGTGATTTGCTGGTGAATGCGGCGGCAATTTGGCTTGCAACAGGTTCCGACATTGAAAGATGTTTTACCAATAGTCCTTAGTAACGAAAATGCCCTCAAAACAAGAATATTTTGCAAAATAAAAACGCTTCACATCTATTTTCGCCCTCTTTTAAAATTATTTTAAACCTTTTGGTACCCAGGGTACAGCCCTGAAAAATACCTGGTAAATTAAATAATTAAACAAAATGGCGGATTTCTATTTGGTACCCCAGGGTACCGCGTGGTGCATCATATGACATAATGTGGAATGCCAGTGGAATCTAGACAAAACATCCAAAAACACACATTTTAGGGCCTTATCAAGTTTCAGATGGTGACCTTTTTTGGTCACCCTACCATGTGACCATTGTATTCATAATTCTGTGGATAGCAAACTATTTACAAGTCTATGTCTTTGGGTACCAGTCTTTTAATCAAAATTGCAAGTGCACACTTATACACCCAGAGTAACTAGCCTTGAAGCTACTTGCAGCAGTCTAACAAGTAACGGAGTGTGGTGGCTGAAGTGCTGTCCTGTCATGTCTTCTAATTTTTTTATCAAGGTCATTTCATGTCTTAATATAAGTGCATGCCTTTTTCTTAAGATATATTTTGTGTTCAACTATAAGTGCATGCACGTTTATGCAGGGATACGGTAATGTGCGGTGGCAAAAAAGACGTCATTCTTATTACATGTACCATGTTTTCAAAGGCCTGTGTGTCTGGGTAGGCTAAGACTAACAATGCAACAGCAAAATTAATATGATACAAAACGTCTTCTTCAAATGTGACGGCGAAGCGTCCTCTGGAGAATGGGTGACAAACTGTCGATGATGCAAAACGTCTTGCAAATATAGCTTAGATGTAGGCCTACTACATGTACTATGATCATTGATGCCATGAAATCAGTTCCTATGGCAAGCCTGTTAACTACAGGCAAAATTCCTGATACAACTAATCATGATAGGGGCCTACATGTGATTGAGTGACTACAAATGTGTTACAATGGCCAACATGCATTCTGAGATACTTGTTATGATCTGAGGATTTACTTCCTATTTTATTAACCCTTGTCCTGCTATGCCCGGATATATACGGGATTAAGGATGTTTTAGATCAATCAAAATATCACTTAATTTTGATAAAAAGTTTTTAATAGATGCTTTGTATATCCAATAATTTAATTTTAAACATGTCTATTGTTCATAAATAGTAATATTTTTCGTCATTTGAAGCTAGAATTTGCGTTAGCAATTCCAGCTTCAAATGACGAAAAATACAATTGAAGCAATTCAGCAGGACAAGGGTTAAGATTGAATTTGAATTAGCTTAAAATCGCAATTCAACAAAAAAACTGATGATATACGCTTTCCGCAATTATGTTTTTATCTGTCTTTTTAGTGATGGAAACCGTGACCAATCTTGGGGACTCACAAACCGACAAACTGAATTTCTTTTGAGGAATCTTGAAGATGCAGCCCATCTGCTGAAAGTCCTGAAACACTCGTCTCCGTATGATCAGGAAGACAAAGTACCAACAGAAACTGCAAGTGACACTGTTAGTCTTTTTTTCTGTCTTTCATCTAAGCCATTTGCAGAGCTAATTTAACTCTTAATGCGCTAATCACAAATACATGTATACTCGTTTTTATTCTGTTTTACTAGCAGGTAAAATCACAGTCCTTTATTGGGCATGACATAAGTGTTTAAACATCCAGAATAAACAAATATGAGTAATTTTGATCCACATGACATTGTGAGTAGCGGTAGCAAGACACAACTTCAAGTGGATGACATTTTAAGTATTGAAAGATAACTTGACAGGCAAAGGGTTAAGTATTACATATCCCATAGCAACAATTGTAAAAATGTATCAACATTTATAATATGAAATGTACATAGGCCACTGACTATTATTTGTTTTTATCAGGTGACTTGGTGCAGAAGATGTACATGTGTCGTGCGGGACTGTGCATTGCTTTGGGTCGTCACTTTACAGCTTCTACAGTTTGTAATTCTCACAGCATTAGATTCTGTTTTGAAAGCTGGTGAAGAGGGCTCATCCAAAGAACTGGTAAGTTTTAAGATCATGAAATCGTATACTTGAACTAGTAGTCAATTGTGGTTAACCAGCCATTTGTAGGTCGCTGCACAGGTGTTGTGTTCCTTCAATTAACCCTTTCAGCATGGGGACTATACGTCAGATTCTGACGTATAAAACTGCCCCGCACTGAAGGTAATAAAATATAACTAGCGGCTGTAGACTCATATAACATAGGTATTCAAGTGAAGTGGAAAGAGGTAACCAAGACATTTATAATGATTTCAAATTAAAAAAACCTTTTAGTCTTCATGATTTATACAACAATATTGCAGCGCTTTAAGGGGTAAATTACTAAAGTTATTTGTTTTTTATGTTCTGAAAATTTGCCACCTTCTGTGACCTCTGTCCGTCCACTGCCTTGGGCTGATTCACAAGAACTAAAATTAGGAATAAACTTGCAAACAAGGCGGTTATTTTTAATAATCAATAATAATAATTATTGCTCCTTTCCGTCAGTAGAGGGCTGTTACTGTACGTGCTGGTAACTTTTTCACACCTTACAAAACTTAGTTAACCCTTACAACGCAGAACTATTTTTGCTTAACCATTTCATCCCTGAATTGTCCATTGTCATCTTCATCCACTACAAGCCGCGAATTGCTGTCGCAATTCTCGACTTGTAGTGGATGAAGATGATTTGAAGTGAGTGAAAAATTAGAGAAAACTACCATGTATTGGTAAACCAGTTTCATGGAAATTTTCATTCTAAGACCTCTAGTTGTAGGAGAATAAGTCTGTTTTTATGGATGTAAAATGATGCTTTAATGCATCGTGAGGCCTTAAAGGGTTAAACCATAAACATGATAAAGGTTGTTTTCAATTTGAAATCATCATAAACACCTGATAAATATAATTTCCTGTTCATTTGAATACCTATGTTGTGGGTCTACAGCCATTATAAATATTTTATTTCTTTCCATGCGGGTATTGTCTCTATTAGAAAGAGGATTCCCGCGCTGAAAGTGTTAAAAATTACCCAATTTTATTCAGCTCGAAAGTGTGATATATCAATTGAAGCTATAATCAGTGCACTTTTTTCATTTTGATACTCAGCTGTCATACCTCTGATGGATGCTTCCTCATCTGAGAGCCCATACATGTAGGAGCTTTATATATTTTATTACAATAAATGTGCTATGTACATGCTCTGTTCGGGCCCATCCTCACAAAATCAGTCACCTCTTACATTTTTTCAGAAAATCACTGATTTACAATGACTTAAACCTTGTTAAAGAGATTAATGTGTGGTGCTTCATTTCCAGACGAGGTACTAGCCCCGGTTCCACGCTTCAGATTTTTTGGCTCGTTACTAACATTGTAATGCAATAATGTGAAAGAGAACAAGTGGAATTCTTATGTGGTTGAAACCATTATCATTATTATAAAGTATTCTCATTTGTACCTAACTTACACAATTTTAAACTTTTTAACAGATCCTTTTTAGAACCTCTCATTTTATGTTTTGATCATTTAAATGTTTTGATTTCAAATTTACCACCCAAGTCAATGATTTTGAAATCTTGTTGATTGATACCACTTTATTTGTTCAAAAGCTGGTGTTATAGGTGATCTATCACCCCTTATATGGTATGAATAATTATGTCCCTATATGGGGTGATTGGCTATCATGTGACCCTCTCAGAGGGTCACATGATAGCCAATCACCCCATATAAGGAAACACTTGTGCCCAATCTTGTGGCAAATTTGATTTTTTTGTTACAAATTTATTCATACCATATAAGGGGTGATATATCACTATGTGCTAATAAAAAATAAAAATAAACAAATATAATCGGGAACGGCGGTTAGCCCTTATAGCGCGGGTATCAACTTCAGGCGTCAGAAACAGATGTCAGATTCTGTCACCTAAAGTCTATCACCGCACTGTTAAAATGAGAGTTAAAATATTTATAATGGCTGTAGACCATCAACTTTCAAATTCAAATGAATCAGAAAAAGCTAACTAAGACATTTACGATGATTTTAAATTGAAAAAACCCTTTGGTCTCCATTGTTTATACAAAAATATTTCCATGTTTTAAGGGTTAAAGAGTTAAATAGATATCCCCCACATTTAACCGGGAATCTACCACCAAATATTTTACCGATTTCACTGACATTTTATTTGGTTTAAGACTTGCTTGGAATCGTATGGTCAGCAGGAGAGGGGTAGTGTTTTAACCCTTTAACCGACGGTGTCGGATATTTTCAGGTTTTCATTTTTTTTTAGCACATTAAGTACCACAGTTTAAATATATAAAGATAAAATGTGACATCAACCAACAAGATTTTAAAACAGTTGACCTCCATTTTTTCAAATCTGAATAATTTTCACCCACTTGAAGTTGTGGATCGCGTCAGCGAGACACAACTTCAAGGGGGTGGAAATTCAGATTGAATAATTTGGCGGTTAAAGGGCTAACCCTTATGCTGCCGGGGCCGAATATATCAGTTTTCAAGCAAATTTCAGACAGATAAATTCAACTCGAATTGCTAAAATGTTTTGTGATAGATGCTTAGTTATTCTAATAGTTACATTTTGAAGATGTATATTTGTTCATAAAAATAAATTATTTTTCGTCATTTGGAGCTGGAAATTGCAATTCTAGCTTCAAATGAATGAAAAACAATCTGAAAAAAATCGGCAGCATAAGGCATGTAAGGGTCAACACTTAAAACGCTGAAATATTTTTAAGTAAACTAAGACAGCAAAGGGTCATTTTCAATTACAAATCATTATAAATGTTTTAGTCAGCATGGTCAGATCTTTCCGCTCCTTTTGAATACCTATGTTATGTGTCTATCGCATTATAAATATTAACTCTTTTAGTGCGAGGATCGACTAAAGTCGCCCCCTCGCTGAAGGGATTAACTCTTGTCCTGCTGGGACCGTATATACTGTCTCAAGAATGTTGCACAACAAATAAAATTATGCATTATGTTGAATACTTTCAGTAAACCTCTTTATGTTGTAGGAAATCGCCTTGGTGGCTATATTCCAGGGTATCTCATTAGTGCTGCTGATCTGGCCGACTGGTTAGTAAACACAAGACATTGAACCAATGTTGGGTTGTGTTGGGCCAGCGTCGTAGACGATTTTCCAACATCAACCCAACATGGCATCAACAAATTTCTACTACATTTATTACCCTGCTGAATTGTTTGTTATTTTTTTTGTTCATTTTAAGTTAGAATTTCCAGCTTTAATAACAAAAAATAGTTATTTTTTTTTGAAAAATATATATCTCCTGAAGGACATTATTTGATGAGGTTAACATATACCATAAAGTTTTTTTTATCAAGTTCAGTGGCTTTTCATGCTTTCTGTTTGATTTTATCTTGCTTGCAGATGTATTACAACTCATGACAATGATTAACTACGTGTATTCTTGCTTTTTTGTTTTGAAGCGCTTTTCTGGAAACAATGGCTAGAACTCCAGCCAACTATGTGGCTTGTTACCCAGGTTCATATTGGAGTGACATTTGTATTCTGTGGAGTTTATTTGCTGACGGCAATGTGCAATGTGGGTAAATTACACTTGCAGCGCAGGAACCGTCTTTAGACATCAGAATCTGACTGGTGTCTGAAGACATCCCCCTGCACTGGAAAAGTTTTAAAAATTTAATGGCCCTAGACCCATTACATATGTATTCAGTTGAAGCAGAAAGAGCTAACTAAACCTTTCGTCTCCATGGTATATATACAAAGTATTTCAGCGTTGTAACGTTTAAGGTTTAACCATTCACCTTCTAGGGACTCATATATATTTGTCAATAACCCTTAGCACACTAATGTGACTACAGTTGATATTCTGTGTTTTCATTAGCACCTGTATAACCAGTTGTTAAAAATAAAAAATGCCTTCAATCTTAAAACACTGATATATGTTGAGACTTAAATTTCACAAATAACACAAATTTTTAGTCACTTGAAGTTGTGGATCGCTCAGTGCTCTAAGGGCTAAGCATATTTTAAAGGAAAAAATGATACAGCTCTTTAACGTGATCAAAATGAGGAAGGGGGTCCTAAGCTTTAACCTTTGTCCCACTGAACCTATATATCGACGGTTTTAAATCTTTCAGCACGGGGATCATATTTGGACCATCCAAAAAAGATACCCATACTGAAAGAATTAACAAATTTATAACAGCTGTAGACCCGTATCATAAGTAGTAAAATGAAGTGGAAAGAGCTATTTCACCCTTTAACCGCCAAATTATTCAATTGCATTTTTCACTCACTTGAAGTTGTGTCTCGCTGACTCAATCCACGACTTCAAGTGAGTGGAAATTATTCAGATTTCACAAAATGGAGGTAAACACTTTTCAAATATTGCTAATTGATGGCAAATTTTATCATAATCATATTTGAAAGGTAGTACTTAATGTGGTAGTAAAAAAAGAAAAACCTAATCTATTCGGTGCCGGCAGTTAAAAGGTTAAGACCTTTATGTTTTAAATCAATGAGAAATAGAGAGGGGGGTCGGCAGCACAGGGATGAATTTTGATATCCATGTACATCAGGCCTACACTTGAGCTGGATATTTTATAAAAATTCATAGCGCTCGTAGGCAATCAAAATATAATGAATTTCTCTGATATGTAATAATATGTAGGCATCAGTAATGTTTTTTTTTATTTTCTAGTCCAAAACATGGCCAGAGTTAAGCGGATCTGAAAGTTTTCCAGTTCTTTATGTGCATATGTTGCATACGTCTGTATCTATATCAACTCTTGCAGGTGAAAACATCTTGATTAATTATTATTTTTTTAAAATATTTTGTCATTGTTTTTTTGGTGACTAAAGCATGACCGTTTATGTAATAGTTATTATTATCATGTTGTGTCATAATATGTATCACTGTTTGTAATTCGTAATTATGCATTATATATGTGTTTAGTGGTTAGCTTCTACCACCCTCTCTGCGGCAGAATGAAAAGGATTTTGTCGGGATTTAAGGAATTCATTTAAAAATTGAAAATCAAGTCATTTATTATTTTCATTATGTTTCGTCTAAAATTTTGTAAATATTTGTAAACTGTTTAGCATGTTGTCAGAGTCTTCCAGGTGATGTAGCAACTACTGTGTAGCTACTCAGCTAACACAAAACATTTGTATAACAGTTATACAATGTTGGGCCAACATCGAAGATCTTGGGCCGACATTGTTTAAATGTTATACAAATGTTTTACAAATGTTTTGTGTTCGCTGGGTAGCATCAACGTGATAGGATAAAATTGTGGGTTTAAATGCATGATTAGCATTTTATGATTGTAATATATTTTCCTCCACTTTGAACCATTTACCAAATTTGTCTATTGGTTCACCAACAAAACTATGTGAAAATATAGCATTACAATATACCATGTATACAGATTTACAGCAGTACATAAATTACTTAAGACAGTTTGTCTCACCAAACAGCCCATGTATTGCATTGGGAGGTTGTTGAAAGTTGTGCATTGTAATTGTCTTTGTAATGTTTTAGTGTATATATTGGCCAAATTTATATCCAAAATTCTTACGTTTGACTTGTACAAGTGGAAAATATCACCCGTTTGATTCACTGTGATTCAAAAACTTTCAAATCTATGATATGTACATGCCTAAGTATTTTATGTTTTGCTATACATATACCTTATTGATTCTAATAAACTCCAGGAGAGTTAACTGGAATATCTTGTGAGATTAAAGGGGGGATGGGCACTTATTAGAGTAGTTTTTTAATGATCATATAGCATAATTGCTGGACGATACCACACACTGGTCTATACCGCGCAAAACGTCAAATTGGGCCTTTCTTAGTGCTTGAGCCTTACACATCACGCACTCGTTATTTACCGTGCCATATCGCCATGACAAGGCAGTTACCCAATGCTAATGGTGTGCTAGTAAGATTGGTTTGTGAAGGCTCGGGTCCTGGATATATTAGATTTTGTTCAGTATTATTATAATGAATAATAATAATTAACAACGAATACTTTCATGTTTAGTTAAACGTGTTGTGGTTCAATAGAGTCAAGTAATTAACACGGATATAGGCCTTTGCACGTTTCTGTAACGTCAGGGATCGTCATTCGGCCACGCTGGAACTAGAGTAGCCAGTACACACAAAGCCCCGCCAGACGGTAATCAGATGATTGCTGCATCAAAGGTGTGACATTTTACAGCCACGGGACGCAGTTTACCTGCAAATAATTTACCAGCGCATATCATCTTTGAGTGTTTGTATACAATGAGCGTTGATGGAAATAAGTCAGCGAAATATATAGACCTACGTTAATACGGGTATAAAAAACATAAGAAGTAAATTTCACATCGTGGGCGAAATTTTAAAACTGCAAGCCCCTGAATGTCATCTAGACTCCCCGCCATTGGCGTGTCAGTAAAGCGCATGGTATCGTCCCATGTGGTGTATGCGTATATACATAGGCATGCATGGATGTGCATTGTGCAGACATGCATGTACCGGGTATCTGTATTACACCAATATGTATTTATCAATCATCATGACATAGACCTACTATCGGCTGCTAGAAAATCACCAACGTGTTTACAATGATGTATTGTACAATGTCAGCGTGTCAGTTTATTGAGCAGTTAATCCTTCTCACAGAGAGTTACAACAGTGACATGACATAATTAATCCGTTCATACTTTACCCTGCCTAATGAGCCATGTTCATTCACACGTCAAGGAAGCTACACTCACGACATTGTCATAACCGCGCCAACGCGATGACAAAACTATACTGACATTTCGCCTAAGCGACCAGACATGTCAGACAGGTTAATCTGTGATGAAGACGCATATATCGCGCACCTGTTCTATATCGCTCAGGAGCTCAAATTAAAAAAAGTAGCGCAGTATAGTACAGTAATTACGGTAGTGTACATGATCACGGGTTTTTAGCTCCCGCCGTCACCGTAGGTGAGACGAAGGGAGCTATGGATTCTACCTCCGGTTTTTTTTTGCCTCTTCTTTTGCCTATAACTTTGTAAGAAAATAAGCTAGGATAACAATTTTTGGTATGTGGGTTACTTCCAGGTGGCTCATGGACAGGTTAAAATATTTTTTATCTGAATTCATTACGCAAGGTTGCAGAGGAGAAAATGATGATGTGACGGCGTTGGGCCGTCGGGCCGTTGGGCCGTCCGTAAACAATTCGTTTCCGGAGCATATCTCTGAAAGTACTTGTCCGATTGTCTTCAAATTTTACACACAACACCCCTAGGGGGTCTAGTTGTGCCTTTTGGGGTATTTGAACTTTGACCTACTTCTGGTTCAGAACTATGACCTATTTAGACGTTTTGACGCGCACTTTGTTTCCGGAGCAGATCTCGAAAAGTACTGGGCCGATGACAGTCATATTGCACATACATGTTCTCTAAGGTCCCTAGTTGTGCCTTTTCAGGTTTTTGGACCTTGACCTTGAAGTTGACCCAGCACTTTGACCTAATTTATAACATCGGTAAATCCGACTGAAAGATTTTGCGGAATATCATGAAAACCGCTCAAGATAGCTACACCATTACTATAAAACAAATTGTGAGGTTTCAGGAGAGGATGCATCTTGAAAAATTTCAAGTCGATAAAATCAAAAATGGCCGCCTATCGGCCATTATTCACCTCGACAGGCCTGATATTGCGGAATATCATGAAAACCGCTCAAGATAGCTACACCATTAATATCAAATAAATTGTAAGGTTTCAGGAGAGGATGCATCTTGAAAAATTTGAAGTTGATAAAATTCAAAATGGCCGCCTATCAGCCATTATTCACCTCGACAGGTCTGATATTGTGGAATATCATGAAAACCGCTCAAGATATCTACACCACTACTATAAAACAAATTGTAAGGCTTCAGGAGAGGATGCATTTTGAAAAAATTCAACTCGTCCAAGTTCAAAATGGCCGCCAATCGACCATTATTCACTTTAAAATGGCCGTTATTTAGTAAACCGTGCTAGATGGCTAGACCATTACTATAAAACAAAATGTGTAATTTCAGGAGAGGATGCATCTTGAAAAAATTCGACTCGATAAAATTCAAAATGGCCGCTCATCGGCCATTATTCACTTTCACATGGCCGTTATTTGGTAAACCGTGCTAGATGGCTAGACCATTACTGTAAAATGGAATGTGAGATTTCAGATGAGGAAGCATCTTGAAAAAATTTGACTTGATCAAATTTAAAATGGCTGCCTTTTCGGCCATTATTCATTTTCACATGGCTGATATTTGGTAAACCGTGCTAAATGGCTAGACCATTACCTGATTACTATAAAACAAAGTGTGAGTTTTCGGGGGAGGATGCACCCTGAAAATTTTTAACTCACGAATTCAAAATGGCCGACAATCAGCATTATTTACCTCGATAGGCCTGATATCAGGTAAACCGTGCTAGATAGCTAGACCATTACTATAAAACAAAATGTGACGTTTCGAGAGAGGATGCCTTTTAAAAACTTTAGACTCAATCGAATTCAAAATGGCCGCCTATCGGCCACTATTTACTTTCACATTGCTGATATTTGGTAAACCGTGTTAGATAGCTGGACCATTACCATAAAACAAAATGTGAGATTACAAGAGAGGATGCATCTTGAAAAAAATTGACTCGATCAAATTCAAAATGGCCGCCTATCGGCCATTATTCACTTTCACATAGCCGGTTTTTGGTAACCGTACTAGATGGCTAGACCATTACTATAAAACAAAATGTGAGATTTCAGGTGAGGATGCATCTTGAAAAATTTTGACTTGATCAAATTCAAAATGGCCTCCTATCGGCCATTATTCACTTTCACATAGCCGGTTTTTGGTAACCGTACTAGATGGCTAGACCATTACTATAGAATGAAATGTGAGATTTCAGCTGAGGATGCATCTTGGAAAATTTTGACTTGATCAAATTCAAAATGGCCGCCTTTAGGCCATTATTCACTTTCACATGGCCGATATTTGGTAAACCGTGCTAGATAGCTAGATGATTACTATAGAATGAAATGTGAGATTTCAGCTGAGGATGCATCTTGAAAAATTCTGACTCGATCAAATTCAAAATGGCCCCCTATCGGCCATTATTTACTTTCACATGCCCAATATTTTGCAAACTGTGTTAGATGTTAGTCCATTACTATAAAACAAAATTTGAGGTTTCGGGGGAGGATGCACCCTAAGTTTTTAACTAGTTTATATCGAATTCAAAATGACCGTAAATCAGCTATTAGTTACCTCGATTGGCCTGATATCGGGTAAACGGTGCCAGATAGGTAGACCATTACTGGGATACTCATTAGGATCATTAATTTCAATGGAGGTTTGCAATCTCTGACAGACTGTCTAGTTCTTATCTTACTCTTAGACTGAGCTTCTTAGACCTAGTTGTCTTGCGTCTTGATTTTTGACCTAGCCTAGGACTACATTAAAAACCCTACACAAAATTGCTTAAATCAAATTCTAATTCGTCGCGGGAGCTCCTGGACTTATGTAGTCTTGTTATTTTTAAATCAGCGGAGTGGGCTTTTATCATGTTTATTGGAATATGGGTATTTATGATATATTGTTATGCTATATTTTCACAACATTGAGTTGGTGAATCATGTTTTTTTTTTTTAAAGCTGCATAATTGTTTTATTAATTTCGAGAGGAATAACCTAGGATGTACACAACAATCATGCATATTTTTTCAAAGGCTTCATAAAAGCACGAAAGCTATTCAAATGTGGCGAATTAGTTCACAATGTGATACACTATTTAGTATTAGGAAGTAGTAAATTGGTCTGTCTCTGTACAATATCTAAGTAATAGTGGTTGAATTGTGAACTTCTAAATGTTACATTGGACCAACATCAAACCGCCTTGATACATACCAAACAACCCGTTGTAGCAGTCAGCGTTGCAACTTGTATAGTATTAGAAATCTGTTACAGTACAGGGGTCGAAATTGACCCTGTCCGATTGTCGGAGACGACCAAGAATCTGGGAGGGATGAGTTCAGTTTCACCGGGAGTGTCACAGCTGAATGTACACAGCCACAGGTCTTGATGACAAATCCCGTGTCTAAGTACAATGAACCAGCACACTCTACCAGTGCTGCAGTTGGCTGATTGAAGACACTATTTTATTATTTTTTAAACAAGATTTTATTCAGATCAGATTAACCAATAGGAAGGACAAGTGATATTTGAGGAAGGACTAGTAAAATTGTCAGCCAGTTGTCTGACTGGACAAGTAAAAATTGAGCCCAATTTCGAGTCTTGCAGAAAAGGCTGATTTTCTACCGCATTTCGTAATTTATATCAAAACATTACTTATGATAACATAAAGTATGTTATTGTCTCATAGCATTTTTAAATGCCCATGAGGAATGAAAAAAAATGGAAAGATTGTTTACATGCGCCAACTTCTCACTACTTTTTCCCACCAGAAGATGGTGACAGGCCTAAGGCTCATATTCTGGCCCACACAAGCACTGTACAAAAAGGAGAGTCCTATTTTCATTCCATTCTTTTTTAATAATGATCCTTATCTGCCACTTGGTACTTTTAATGTTCTGATTATACTGACAGTATCTTTTACTCCATTGTGATCAGTCTTGTGCTGATGGGGCAGCATGTTTGCGAATCGTTAATTTTTTTTGTTCAATCACTCAGCAATCGGAGTAAAATCAAAAGTTAAAACACCATTTTGTATGACCTAATCTTTTCAATAAAATAAATAAAACAGTTATCTGGTTATGCAGCTTTAAAATTTCACATTTAAAATATTTTGCATGTGTGTTTCCAATTTAATTTTAGGTTCATCTGCCATCACACATGTCTGGTATATAGATCTGCTTATCATACTTCAGGTAGAATTTTAATAAATTATAATTTTTTTAAATTATTATAAGTAATTCGTCACCTCGGAGCTAAATGATCCTATCTGCCACTCTAACGAGTGTCAGATAGGATCCTTTAGCTCCGAGGCGACGAATTGTAACTAATACTATTATCTGCACACAGCTCTGCAGATGGATAACTCTTTTGTAGAGATCTTAACCTTTTGACCACTGATGGGGACTGCAGTAGACAACATTCTGTGTTTTTGTTAGCATCTGTATAATGAGGTGTTCACAATTAAATATGTCTGCAATCTTGAAATATTATATTTATGTCACTTGAAGTACAGCGATACACAACTTCAGGTGACTGAAAATTGTAGTTGAATAGCTCAATGATTTTACAATTTCAACCTATTTGAAGACCAGTTACTTATTTAAATATATATTTTTTTAAATATATTATATTCGATATTCATTGTTTGTCTTAATTTATCACAGTGTGTTTCAATTATTAAAAAAATATGATTATTTAAGTAACAGATATGTTACATTGGCAGCTGTGCTTAACCCTTTCAACTCAGGGGCCGTATTTATTGATTTCTTTAGAAGTCAGCCTCTGACATCTAAATAAATACAGTCTCAGCACTGAAAGAAGGAAACATTATTATGATGGCTGTAGACCCATAACATAGGTATTCAAATGAAGCGCAAAGGGTAAATAAGACATTATGATGATTTCAAATTGACAAATCCCTTTTGGTCTGCATGATTTATATAAACATATTTCAGCATTGTAAGGGTTATTAACCCTTGTCCTACTATGCCCGGATATATACGGGATTAGGGATGTTTTAGATCAATGAAAATATCACTTAATTTTGATAAAATAGTTTTTACTAGATGCTTAGTTGATCCAATAATTTTTCATAAATAGTTATATTTTTCGTCATTTGAGGCTGGAAATTGCGTTAGCAATTCCAGCTTCAAATGACGAAAAATACAATTTAAGCAATTTAGCAGGACAAGGGTTAAGGGTTATACGTTTTCTTGCAGATGGTGTTGGTGTTTATAATAATCATCTCGTGGTTGGCGTGTGTGGCCGGTGTGATGAGCTCGTCGCTGGCTATAAGGGCGGTACCAGCACATCAAGATAGACAGACCAATAACTCCTTGTCCCATTCCTCTCCACGTGTTAGCATTACAAACAGCCTCGATCTACTTTTTACAAGGTATTCTTTTGTACACCCCATATTTGAGTTATCTCCTATCACCATGAAGTCCTCGATTATACGATAAATGTTTATAAACTGATACTATCACATGACTTTGTGGTGGAAAGGCTATGTTATATATATACTTCTTTATATGGTCTCATTTCCAATATATGTGTGTTTTGGGCTGTAATACCTATATTTGACTTTTATATATATATCTTTTTATCACCTATGGCAATGGCATTCAGCTTTGAAGTGATGGCTTTCACTGTGAATTTAATACTCTTTGCCCAATGAGGCATATCTGCTTGAATTGTACTCATTACAATCTTGTTGTAATCTTTCCTTTGATATCTTAAAGAATTACTTAAATTCCAAACTTTAGAAATAAGTCGGGATTTTCTCCAACACACACATTTTTTTATCAATACATGTATACCATATTTTAATTCACTGGAATCACTGTCACTGATTTTATATTTTTTCTCAAGATTTTTTTTTTAAATATGTTTAATATATTCCCCCATACCCACATTAATTTTCAAATGATTCTTTAGAATATCTAAAACCATCTCTTTAGAATATCCCGAGCAGTCATTTTGTTAATTTTTGGATAGAAATAAATAATTTTAAATAGAATTTAATAAATAAAAATAAGTAAATAAACAGTAAGAAATGTTTGCTAATTCTGTCAAGTTTATATGTGCAAGTAAAGTGCAGATCTAAAATTAAGGCCTTATTGAGAATTCTAGCTTGTTTTTGTAACTCTGGGTTTTCTTTCAGAGATGCTATGTCAGCGGAGAGTTGAGAGGTTGCCGAGATAATTACATAGTTTACTAGGAAAATGAGGTATTGATGATATGCAAATGGACCAAAAGAGAAGTGATGATTTCTCACTTATAAAATGCTTATTATTTACATGCTAAGCAATTTTTGGTGATTTTTGTTTGTTATGTTTTCTTTTGTTTCATAACCGCTATTGAACCACTATGTATTATCATAAATAGCACCCTTTATCCCAAAATAATGATTATTCAGGAGAGATCACTCATTCCAGAGTGCCTTGTGAACTCAGTTATTTGAAAATTAGACTAATGGTGAATAATAAATAAAGATTGATGTAGCTCACCAAGTCACAATTAATGAAAACTTTAGAAAAAACAATCTATAAGATAAATTCCCATTCCATAGTCATTTTCGTTTTCGCAATATTTGCATATTACCTTGTTTAGAATCTCCACAGTTATTTCTTCACAATGGTGCATTCGAAAGAAATCTTCATCAATTATTTTGATATGGTATTTATTCATCAAGACATCATGTGATATATTCAACATTTATTATAAAACTGTATATCGTCTCGTTTGTATAATTATGGTTACATTTGCCTTTTTGGGGAGATTGAGCTCTGATTGGTCAAATTGTGCTTTAAAACACATTATTATCCATTGTGAACCATCAATAATTATTGTTAGTTGGGAACAAATCTTTGTTCAAACTGTTATTAGACATATGTTTACTTTTGTTAGATTATGTTTTCTTTGAAAGAAAGTGTCATATATTACATTACATGTACCGTGATTACATTTAAGGCGTGTTGCGAGTGTACTATATTCAATAGAGTATCACTATTTGAAAATTCTGTTTGTGAATATGCATTAACCCGTTTGTGACGAGCCCCGGAGATCTCCGTGATTTAGGGAGACCATTCAGATATGAGCCCCGGAGATCTCCGGGTCTGATTGCATGAGATAACTATGACGTCATGAAATAATATCGTTTCAGAGACAGAGCAGTAGCATAATAATCTCGTGTTCAACGGGTTAATAATAATGTTTATCATAATATTGGATACAACTTAAACCATTTTATATATTGTCTACTTGATTATCTTCAAATGTCATCGTTCCAACAACATTGGAAGTCATTTAGATTATAATTTAAATAAAAACATACCTGCTTAAATGTTTGGCTTAGGGAAAAGGAGTTGAGCGACATTGATGAAAGAAACTGATCTACAGGTAGTAGCCTAAGCACGATCACAGGAATATTTGAATGTAGGAATATTCAACTGTACTTGAATACTCATGTTCAGGAAAGTTTTACAGATATGTGGCTCTCTTTAAGTTTTTGTCTGTATTTTCTATATACCCGGTACATGATAATATGGGTAGGTCTCTGGAGTTTTTGACTACAGTGCCTATATATAAGAATTGTATGTACAGTTATTTGGAAATTGAGACACACCATTATATCAATGGTCTGACCAAAACTATAAAGTGTGTAACGTAAGCAGCAGTTTTGATGTCTTATTTACGTGATAATAATTAATTTATTATTAGTTCATATTAATTGCATCTCAAAATTGCAAGCATTTAGGTTGATTAATTTCTTGAATGGTGCAGCCTCATATCATGTGATATAAGCACAACAGCAAATGTTTCTTTGCTCCCACTTATTTTTTTTATGTACATGTACATATTATCCTTCAATGCATATACAATGCTCTTTAATTCATTAGTAATATTAAGGTTGACTTTTTCTTTTCAGTCCTTAGGTTTTTCCTAAATAATTAGGAACATTTTTTTGTATTTTTTAATTAGTTATAATGCAAACATCATTTTTAGTTCATCTTTTTTCTGTGTGCGAACAGGTTATTTTTATACTTTTATGATTTTATTTATTCATTTATTTTTAGGATATACATTTGAGGATGGATTTGTTAATGAATAAGTGTAAAAGATATTAGTGCAACCTGTGAATGAAGAAAACATTGTAATGTTTTGTTAGATAGGCATTGATTTATTATTCGATGGGCGTTATGAAGGGCATTAGTTATTATGTACCGGTAATTTATATTTCCATCAAATTCAACATGTTGCTTATATTCTTTTGGTGTCACTTGTACCTTATGCTATTAACCCTAAATTTCTAATTGCTATTCAGCATTTTTTGATGTCTTTCAAAAAAATAAATGACAAATGAGCCTAACCCTTACAATGCTGAAATATTTTTGTATAAACCATGGAAGCTAATGGCGTTTTTTTCAATTTGAAGTCATCATAAATGTCTTAGTTAGCCCTTCCCGCTTCAGCTACAGCCATTATAAATATTTTACTCTTTCACTGTGCGTAGCATATAAAGACATCAGATTCTGACGTCTAAAGTCTGTTCCCGCACTGAAAGGGTTAACATTAGCTGGATTGACAGATGTTGTGATTCAAATTATCCACTGTAAGTAATTTTACCCACTTGAAGCTGTAGAGTATGGTAATGAGACACACATTCAAGTGGGTAAAAAAATATTCTAGAATGCAACTGTTAATGATCCACCCTTACAACGTTGAAATATTTTTGTATAAGCCATGTAGACTTTTTCAGACAAAACTGTTTGGAACTTTTTACAAAGTTATTTTTTGAGATCAGTTTCACAAAAGGGGGAAAGTTATAATTGGTAACAGGCATAACTTTTAAATGTATGGAATATCTTTCACTGTAGCATCAGATAAATAAAGTGTCACAAAACGTTTACACTAGGCTGATAACAGAAATAAAATAGAGCAGTCGACATTTTGAAGAGGCTTAGTTCGTTTAAATAACTTATTTTATATTTATTTGAAGCGGAAAATGCCTTTTAGTAGAAACTCTCTTAAAGTGAATTAAAAAAAAGAGTTGGTAAAGTTCAGTGTATTCTGGTGATTACTGTTTAGGATTAATAAATAATCATGCCGGCCCATTTGTGTTCGTAAAAAAAAGAGTAACCATGATGTAATTTTATATCATGAGCTATCATCTGTAATGAAAATTTTGTGTATGTATGTCCGTGTTGATAGTTTAATGAATGATCTGAGATGTAAAAACAAATTTTATTTAAAAATAACCCTGCAAATAGCTGGCCTCTACAGAGACAAAAGGTAATATATGCTTATTTGAAAAACTGGTGTATTATTGAAAAGAGGCTAGGGTTTACTATTTTTCAGATTCTGGATCCGCCGCAAATTTGTGTGCACTTTTTGCCCGATTTAATCAGTAAAAGTCAGGATTTTTTGTTTTTTGGAATTTTGTGGTAACTGTGTGAATGATTGGATGACCTGATTAGTTTTTCATGAAAATCGGCCCATTATCGACTCTCTGGTGGCCAAAAAACATAAGAAAATCAGCTGAAATTAAGGTTTCCGGACGCTTATGTGAAAAGTTCTCGACCAATCAACTTATAACCTTGCACTAACACTCATGGGGGTTAGGGCCAGGGGCCCATCCCACAAAAAATCTTAAAACTAAGATCACCTTAACTTTCTCCCATTTGCATTTGAAAAGTTATGATCATCTTAACTTTTCTGATGCAAATAAGGGAAAGTTAAGATTATCTTAATTTTAAGATTATTTGTGGGATGGGCCCCAGATATGTTAAACTTTTAAACTTCGCTTATTCTGCTTTTCAACTTTCACCTGTTGAAAGAGTTTTTTTTTGTATTACTGCTTGATGTTCTTAACTTGTTAATAACTTGCAAATTAATTTTACTAAAGCTACCATTCTGCATTAAGTGTTCAAGATAGCTCTCGACCTTCATCAAAACATTTGTAAATTGTAATAAAATATACCAATAGGCCTACTATGTAGTTTTGCATTCCCTATATTAACCTTTCATAAATAATTTTTTTAGAAAAATAGTATGATTAAAAACATTGAATAAAAGAAGTTATATTTCGTCCATGGTATTGTATGAACTGAATAATGATATGATCGCCCAATAAAATATTTTTCATCAAATTTTTGTTCGTTTTGTCTGTCAGACATTTTGTCCTCTCGCTAATCATGATATAATAGTAACATGCATAGGCTACCGACCATCTCCATACATGCAGATCTACACATGCAGGTGTGCCCACAACGAAAGCTGCGTAATCAGGACGACTGTTAAGAAATCATCAAGTTAAATTTGTTAAATTAAAAAGTTAAAAAGTTAAATTTGTTGCCAATTGTTTCACCATCATTATTACAAGACTAATGTATGCCTATAGGCGTGCCTTGTTCGCGGAGAACATGAAATAGTTCATAATAAATTAGTATAATCATTTATGTCAATGATATAATTAAGCAGCCCTCACCTGCTCACCGAGACGGGCTTCTTACTGTAGGTCCTATTATACACGGTCCGCCGTCGCCGCAGTTATTTGTTTCAAAATAGCTACTAATCTATCAACTTCTGCTTTCTCATACTTCACATATCCATCACATACCACTGGGTAATTTTTTAGTGACATTTTGATCCGCTATAGCACAATCTCGGTTTTGGATCTTATTGTGATGTTGTGCCTGACCGACACCGACTGCTGCCCATGAGATTTTCCTTGATGAAGAATCCATCCTTTTACACTTTTCTCCAGCGCCTCGGGATCTGTGGTCTTTAAATATGATCATACATAAATACATGCCCTGGTAAAAATACCAAGTTGTTGTGTTCGATGCTCGTACGTATTTAAGTCTCCACCCACTATGTGGTGGTGGAGACTTTTTGTTTTTGCTGAGTCCGTCCGCCGCCGCCGCATTTTGTTTCAGGTCTCACTCGAAAACCCCTACTCGGATTATTCCTGAATATTTGCAGTATGCATACTGGCCCTGGGGAATTTTCCCGGTATTTTTTTTGCGTTTTTTCAGTTTCTTCAACAAAATTCAAGATATCCGCCAAAGTCCTAGTTTGAACCGCTTTATGGATTTGTTTCATGTTTGGTTTAGATGCAAGACCCTACTCTGCACATGTGCCGATTAGTTTTTGGTGTGATTCTGATAATAAAAACCTTAATTTTGTTTACGTTTCAGAATTTTTGCGGATATTTCAGTTTTGTTCATTCTGGCTATCATCAAAATTTGTTAATTTACCTATACACACCTGCTCGGATTATTTCTAAATATTTGCAATATGCATATTGGCCCTAAGGAATTCGCCCGGTAATATTTTTTGCGTTTTTCAGTTTATTCAGCAAAATCCAAGATAGACGACGAATCACATGTTACTCTCAGAGCTTGAACTGCTTCACCGATTTGTTCCAAGGAAGCAACTTACCCTGGCCATATGTTGATTAGTTTTTGGTGTGATTCTGGCATCACACTTTCGCGTGGTTTACATAAAAAATTGGTGACAGTTCTGTATTTCTCTATAATTAAAGGGACATGCCCAGGTCTAAAATCATAAAAAATAATCATAAAAAAATTGGTGATTTTATTTCGGCTTCTCAATATGACCATATGATGTAAACGCGTCCATAGACTAGAACTGCAAAAGTTTTTAACTTTTGTGCTGCGCACTTACCAGTTAGGCTAGATATAGAGACGAAATTCCCGCATTTCCTATTTTTGACATGGTTGTCAGTAATTAGAAATCAAGAATTTCGTCTCTATATCAGCCTAACTGGTGAATGCGCAGCACAAAAATTACAAAAACACTTTTGCAGTTCTAATATATGGACATGTTTACATCATATGATCTTATTATTAGGCTGAAATAAAATCACCGATTTTTTGATAATTTTAGACCTGGGCATGTCCCTTTAATGTACTATGTAGTGCGGGTGGAGACGCAAGCTTTGCCCCTCATGCAAATATAGTTCAAATTGATTTCACTAGCGGCCAACATACCCTTATTATTTCATGATGTTTCTGGGGTGTAGCAAAGGATCTTCTAGGATTGAGTGATTATAATTTGTTCATATCCCCACAATTTGCATTGTATGGGTAGGCCAATAGGGCGATTTTACTAAGCACTTGTTTTTTAATTTTGTATATTTGTACCAAATCAACTAGACTGTTTCTCATTTAGGAAAAAATATATATTTGCTTTATTTATCAACAGGGGAGTACCTGAGCTCAAATTAATTAATATAGGATTCTCACTAACAGTAGTAAATGATTGTCGTTGATTTCTCAGTCAATTCTGAACCGATTTGCATTAACTTTTACAACCCTATTTTCACATGGTATAATCGTTTGTCCCTTCTCCCATGAACATCCCTTTTATAGTACAAAACATGTCATTAATTTGATTTTCCAACAAACATGGGACGTTGGGCCGACGTCTCATGTTTGCCGGGTTGTTCCCAATTGTTTCACAGAACTATCATATAGACCTACCACTGGGGAATTTGTTTAATGATGTTTTGATCCCTAGCTCACAAACCCTTTAATTACTAGGGCGACCAACGGAGCTTCTAATGAAAACGTTTCGACAACAGATCACTAAAATATAATTCGACAACGTAGGCCTAAACACTCTACCGTGGCCAATTTACATCCCATCATCACGATTATTTTCTGAACATTCTCTGATGGATTAGCCTGGTTGAATTCTAAAATCAGCTAATTTAAATATACAAGATGTCTGCTTCGACTTCTCGTTACAAATCTACATAAACGCTTTATAAGCACTATAATCGCCAATATTCATCCGACATTCACTCTTGTTTTTTTTGAACAGACTGAACACCCTCTGATGAATTACCCTGGTCGAGTTTGAGAATCGGCTCTTCCTTACAAATCGACGTAGGCCTGAACACCGATGCAGTCGCCAATATTCATCCGATCGATCTTCACAATTTTACTTTCTGAACACTCAGATGGATTACCCTGGTTTAGTTTGAATAATTTGCTTATCCAAGATTCAGTGTTACCACAACAACCTCAGTTGGAGTACCACCAGTCGCTCACATCGGTTTTCATATGACCTCACAAATGAACTAAGAGTCGCTCAGGGTGGATCCATGCGTCACAAAAAATACACCAAAAAAGAAAAGTATTCTGTTCAAGCAGTCGCATTTATGCAAAAGTATTCTGGACTGAAAGAGTTTAAAACCCGAAAAGTCATCATCAAGCATTTTTAGCAACAACCTAAGTTACCCCGCCCCACCCCCACCCCCCCCCCCCCCCAATCCATCAGAGTGTTCAGAAACAAATTGTGTAGATCGGATGAATAAAGACTGCAGAGTGCTTACGTCGATTTGTAAGTTAGAGCCGGGTGATCGTCTTGGATATGCCAATTAACTGATTGATGTGCACAAATTAGTGGTGGATCCAGTATGTGAATACGAGGCCTCTTATTCACAGAACACATTTTAGTTCTTGGTTGTTTCTGGGAGCACTTGAAAATAAGTTCTGGAGACATAATAAAGACCTGTTAATTGACCACCACGGCCCCATCTCTTGGTCCGCTAATGCCCCCCCCCCCCGCGAACTTTTTGTATTTCCGACTACCTTTAGAAGCAATTTCCTTGTACTTGGCAACATGATTCACTATTAATTTTTTGTCTCGTGTGCTTTTAAGCGTTATTTATTTATTATACATTTTATTTGAGGCTGTTGGTAAGCCTATTCATGTTATTTGGGATCGAGCATACGTATGCCCATCAATTTCCGTCCACTACAAAACTTAAATTGCGAAAACAATGCAAAGCTTTTAGTAAACACGTGAAAAATAAATTAAAACTAGTAGGCCTGTCACATACCCCAAGAAGTTAAATATTTCCTAATTCGCATCGATTTGATTTTAATTTAATTTATCTATGATATTGGCATCCTAGAAACTTTATTTTTTACTCTTTATATTAAAAGTATTTGCATTTTATTTTCCTGAGCAAAGGCCTAAATTCTTACTTTTGCAAATAAAAAACGCTTGCCGCATCAGCATAAAAAAACTTTTGAACATAACCTTCAGAACCTTCATTAAATTCACCATAAATCCCCATAATGCCTCAATGTTTTATTGTTTTTTTCAATAACCACTTAGTGTCACAAAGTCAATACAATACAGATCCCAATGTAGCCCAAATCTATTAGTCAAGTTTTTGTTTGTTTTGTTTTTAGCAAGGGGGGTTACAGAAACCAAATACAGCCCCCCCCCCCCGGATACGGCCCTGCACCAGATGTTGAAATCCTTTGGCTTTATTTGTGGATGCCCATCAGCGGTTGCAATGCTGTATGATACTGTTGTGAGGGGTTAGGAAAGTAAGGTCAGTTTAGCTGCCTGCTGCTGTGACAGAAGCCGGAATACTTGTACCCATGTCAACTCGTACCCAGCAAGACAAGTATCAGATGATTGTACGATTTGACATCTATTATCACACAATAGATGTCAGCTCGTACCCATGTCAACTCGTACCCATGTCAACTCATACCACCAATAGATGCATCTCGTACCACAAGTGATGTCAATTCGTACCACAATTAGATGTCAACTCGTACCCAGCAAGACAAGTATCAGATGATTGTACGAGTTGACATCTATTATTACACAATAGATGTCAGCTCGTACCCATGTCAACTCGTACCCATGTCAACTCGTACCACTAATAGATGTCAACTCGTACCACAAGTTGCCACAAGTGATGTCAACTCGTACACAAAAAGGTGAGTATCAGATGATGGTACGAATTGGCTTCTCTTACCACACAACAACTCGTATACCATCATTAAATGTCAACTCGTACTAAAGATAATATTCTAGAGAATAATTAACGTAGGGTATACATAACTTGTAGCTTTTTTTTAGTGGTAAATAATACGTAATTAAATTATTGAGCCACACAGATCATACCAGTAAGCTCACTTAACATGTTTTTTGCAAATAATAGAATCACAAATCAGAAATGGTAAGCTCCATCAACATGATTTTACAAATATCAACAATATTAATTTTAAATGTGCAAATGTATTCAGATGAATGGTTGTGAAGTCACTGTTTTACATAAGCAATACAATGGTAATGTCATCTACTATAAATTATTGTGATATTGAACTTGAAGATTATTGGCAAATACCAGTTAAAAAACTTTGAAAATGTGCACAAGGCATGCTGGGAGTCTTAGATATGATTCCTAAACTTACTTTACCAATATTATTGATAAACATACTTATTTTACGCGGAAGCTCTTGAAGAAAAAAAAATATTGAACTTAAACTTCGAAGTCGTTTTTCTCAAAACTATAAAACATGCACATAACAGGTTCTTGCACAAAGCCGTTCAATTACTACGATAAGGGTACCAGATAGATCAGACACATGTGAGAAAATAACGGCTTGAACAATAGTGTGTTTTCATAGCAATCAGTGCAATTAGCGACAACACATCCACCATTTGTAGTGAAGGAATTAGACCGTTGACACCCCATAGCTAAACTGCAGTTAAACAGTCTATTAACATGGTCATAGAAGCGTTTCAATTTCACAGTTTGCTCCGAGAAATTAGCTCCACATATAGTTGAAATCTAATTTTGAATTTCAGCTTAACAGTGTTTGCTTTAGCTTCATATAGTTAAAATTGTTACTTTGTCATCCCGTCAAAACGTGTTGACTTCGAACTTATGTTACTTTGAACAAGTGTTACTTTGAACATAATAATAATTGCACAATAAAATATTGTAACAAAATAATTGATTAATAAAATATTAAAATTTCGTATCAATTCATAAACATATCAGTGCATTAAGGGGTTTTGTCAAGTTAAAAAAAATCAAAATATCCGAGAAAAACTCGGATTAAACAGACCCCATCCACCACTCCCATATCCAATTTCCAATGTTCAGCAAAAAAAACAGCACAAAAAACACAAAAAAAACACAAAATTTCCCCCAAAAAATAATACTCCGAGTTGGGGCGTGACCCACCCACACACTTCCGAGTTTTTCTCGGACTTTTGGATTTTTTTTAACTTGACGAAACCCCTAAACACAAATAATTCTCAAGTGTTTTTGGTTAAATTTACTCTGTTTGTGATACCTAATGACCCAATAACTGAATAAATAGGTAACATATGTAAGACCATGTCCATGTACAGGACGCGCCCTGGTGCATTGGAAAGTTGGAGATCGTAGGTTCAAACCCCACTCTGGCCTTCAAGTTTCAAAGAAACAAAATGTTTTTACCCGCTCACTCGTAATGATTCAATAGTTGGGCCTATTTGTGCACAGGTAGGATACATACAAACAGATATTTTATTGACATAAAAAAAATCGTATTTGTCATAAAAATGATATAATATAATTATGTACATGTATAAATACAAAATGGTTAATTTGCTAAAATCACATGACCATTTACTTGGTACTACATACAGAATTAAAATCATGTTAATTGGCATTGCCATAATTTTTTTTATAAAACCCTATTTATTTTATTTTTATCCAGTTACATTTTATAAAATGACATCAATTTCTTGTAGGTACATGTATATGTTATCATTCGTATGTGGATATCATTAGATTAAATTTAAGTGAAAGCTGTACATGCCCTAACATAAAACATAAATAACACAAACCAAACAGGCTCTTATGTTTAGCCTACATTCATTATCCTCCGGAATTAAATCTGGTATGAGTTGACATCTAATGGTGGTACGAGTTTACATCTATTATTGGTACGAGTTGACATGGGTACGAGCTGACATGGGAACGAGTTGACGCCTGTTGTGTGATTAGAGATGTCAGCTCGTACCATCATCTGATATTTGCCTTGTAGGGTACGAGTTGACATCACTTGTGGTACGAGTTGACATCACTTTTGGTACGAGTTGACATCTATTGGTGGTACAAGTTGACATGGGTACGAGTTGACATAGGGCGAGCTGACATGGGTACGAGTTGTCTGTCACCCCTGTGACTTTACCAGGAGTAAATTGGAACGCAATGTTACTATGCTGTTTGTACTCCACTGCTTTACTCTTTGACGTTTTCAGTTTGACAACTTTGTTTAGTTCACTCATTGCTTTCAACTTTAGTTTCTTGATAGGTTCAAAGAACTTCTCTTTCTTCAAGTCTCTCTCTGATGAATAGCTATTTCACATTTTCCCTAATTTCTTCAGCTGTAAGAACATCATTTACAATGCTAGCGGGTGCAGGAGCCCCAGATGATATGCAGTAGAGACGTGATTTATCATACACATCAAATGGATTGATGAAATTGTTTCTTTTGAATCTCTGATGGACGGTTATCTTTGTGTTTACCAATGACATGTTTGTCAACAGCATTTCGACAACCTGGAATGAAAGACCCAGGATGGGATTTCTCTTCATTTGCCATGAATGACCTTCGTCCACATATACCTCCTCCAGTTGATGATCATGGATGGATGAAAGGGCAAGATGGAATGATGGAGCCATTGTGGATCAGAGGCAGGATCTTGCCAACGGAACTTACTGATAGCATAGAAAACACCATGGACGTTGATAGTGATGAAAGCGATACTGACGCACCGTGCCCGATACCTTATATGATCAAAGTGACAGTGCTAGTGACAGTGACTGAACTCAAATGTTTAAAGGGACTGGCCCAGGCTAAAATCATAAAAAAATCGGTGATTTTATTTTGGCTTCTTAATATGACCATATAAAAGTAAACATGTCCATGGACTAGAACTGCAAAAGTTTTTTTTAAATTTTTGTGCTGCGCATTCACCAGTTAGGCTAGATATAGAGACGAAATTCCTGATTTCTAATTATTGACAACCATGTCAAAAATTAGAAATACGGGAATTTCGTCTCTATATCTAGCCTAACTGGTGAATGCGCAGCAGAAAAATTAAAAAAAAAACTTTTTTTAATAAGAAGCAAATAAAACATAAACATAGATGAGCTCACAATTGTTATAGTTGCATACGAACATTATCTGATAATTCTTCTGGAATATAACTCGAGGTAAAAAAAAACATATTTGTACAATTAAACATTATTTCAAACTCAATAAAATTGCCTTATTTGTAGACTTATCGCTAATATTGACCGAGATATCGACATAAATCGTTTTTCGGTAATGGCGGTCGAAATAGGGCCCAAACCTCATTTCAAACTCAATAAAATTGCAGCATACATGTTATCATTTCAAAAATGGTTTTATTAGAATCTATGACCAACAAAACATGGGTCTAGACCCCTTATTCGTGGAATTATCACTAATATTGACAGAGATTTTGACAGAAATCGTTTTTTCGGTAAATGACGGTCGAAATAGGGCCCAAAATCTGTGCTGGCCCAGCTTATGCAATGTTAACATCTTTCGTCCACCACAGGGCATCCCCATGAACTCATAAAAATTGGTGGTGGATGACTTTGGGGGGGGGGGGGTGCATGGTAAGTGCATGTAAGTGACATCAATCAGCAAGCAACCTTCATTTTGTCAAATCTGAATAATGTTTAGTCACTTGTAGTTGTAAATCGCGTCAGCGAGACACAACCTCAAGTGAGTGAAAATTCAAATTAAATTAATTTGGCAGTTGAAGGCCTAATGAGCAACAGGTGCAAATGTTTGGCTTACAATTAACCCTTTAACCGCCGGTGTCGCATATATTCGGGTTTTAATTTTTTATTAGCAAATTAAGTACCACCTTTTGAACATGTGACAAAGATAAAATGTGACATCGATCAGCAATATTTGAAAACGGTTGACCTCCATTTTGTCGAATCTGAATAATTTTCAATCACTTGAAGTTGTGGATCGCGTCAGCGAGACACAACTTCAAGTGGGTGAAAATTCAGTTTGAATAATTTGGCGGTTAAAGGGTTAAGCAAATATGTACCATATTCACCCACTTGACTTTGTCTTGCGGCACGGTAAACATTTCAATAATGCATGTTGGCGCTCAAAAGGTGTTTGATAAATTTGCCCAACTGAACTGGTAGGCCTATGCCTACAAATAGGACGCCTCTTGGCATTAGCGGGTGCCTTACCTTCTTATGTTCTACTTTAACCAATCAGTAACATTATAGCACATATATGCTGGGCATGTCCCGGCCAACATTAGACGTTGGCCCAACATTGGTTTATTGTTGAGCCAACGACTTAGAGGGTGGGGTAACAGTAAACCAGCGTTGTGCCAGCGTCTCATGTTTGCTGGGGTGGCTATTGATTTATTGCCAGAAAACATATTGCAAACGTAATAAATATTTATAAACATGATAAACAAAGTGATTGTTTGTGTCTATATAAAATATTTAATTATGGTGTAACGTAACGTGTGGGGGAGAGGGTTATGTGTGGTTGAAGTAAATTTTATGCAAATCAGTTTGATTTGATGTAGCTTTATGTCCTATAACACTGACTGAATAAAACATTTTTAAACAATTTTTAAAGTAATGTCGATCTCTAGACTTTTTTTGAGACATAGCCTACTATTCAATAAGCAGTAGGCCTACATGATGTCAAAGTAACCTAATCAGATATTTTTATGTTTATAATTATTTACAGTAGAAGATCTTCACGCTATAATAGGCAACATACATATAACATACGTATAGCAAACGGTCCAAAACATAACAAACACATACATGGTCTCCTTATAAAATCTGTGGCTTCGAAAAAATGATAAATAGATTGTGTAACACAATGAGTTTGTTTTGTTTAATACAATTCATACCCCATAATCACAGTAATATTTTAGGAAATAAATATATAACTTTAGTTATCTTATACGCTACGTTTCCATTCCGTAAATTCATGGCGTTCAACCTTGAAAAACGCAATCTCAGCTGTTTTCCAGTTGCGTAATGGAAGATATGACCCTTTAATCCCCAGGGCCCGCATTCTCGTACAAGTTACGACATATCGTAGGCTTCGGATTGGTCGAGATGTCCATCTCGACCAATCAGAAGCCTACGATATGTCGTAACTTGTAGCAGAATATTGGCCCGACGAATGACGATAATCCATAGGCCTATTCTCAAATTATACACATATTACATGTGGATTTTTATTATACATTAAAAATACAACATAAAAAAATCAGCCCCTCAGAAAATGTATACAATCACACACATTACCGTACTGTAATAAAAATAGGCCCAATTTAAGTAGGCCTATTAATTACCGATATGCCTGCCTTCTTGTCTATAATGCCTATAGGCCTATATTATCGGCTGTAATTATACTTCTGGTGTGACATAAACATACTTTGTGCGACTATTTGTGGGTTTAACGTTGGTCCACGGTTTTCGACGTTGGACCAACGTTAAATCAACTTTGATTCAACAGGTGCCCAACAATATATTATTAGTAGTGATTGCTATAAAAAAAGGGGTGAGCCGTTAGCATGTTTAGCCTAATTCTCCCTCCCAAGCCTCGATTAGTCTAACTGTTGAGTCAGACCACCTTACATGCATTATATTATAGAAGACTCGTAATAATGCGGTACCGCTTTCTATAGTAAACATTGTCATATTGGTATAAAGGGTTGTAATGTAGGCCATATACTTTGATAATAGACACTTTTACAACTTTACGACATATCTAATCTTATAGGCTATGTATTTTGCCGTGGCTTGTAGCGCTATGTATATCATAGATTTGCATCAAGAATCAGCGTCAACAGGTCATACCGCATGCGCCATTCCAGCACACAATCAGACCTGACACGTTGGCCCAACGTTGGTTTACTGTTGGGCCAGCGTCGTAGACGGTGGCCCAACAGTAAACCAGCGTTGGCCCAACGTCTCATGTTTGTTGGGATTATAAATGCCGTTCATATAATAATAATACAATCGACCACGATGATAATAATAAGAATAAATAACATGCATTCTGGATTGGGTACAATTAATATAATGTGAGTAAAAAATAACCTCCATGCAATAATCCGTGGATGGTAAAGCCTTTAACACAAGCTATCCAATGTAATTTTCCACCCACTTAAACTTGTGTCTCGCTGCCGCGAACCACAACTTCAAGTTGGTAAAAATATCACTTGAAATTCATCAGATATATCACCTCTAAAACCTGCTCTACCAAAAAAGTATCAAAAATAACTTGCGCAAAGACAAAATGCAGCTGCAGCTTACTTTTCAAATAACCCAGTAAACACAAAAAAATTGTATAACATTTATACAATGTTGGACCAACGTCGAAGACCTTGGGCCGACGTTGTATAAATGCTATACAAATGTTTTGTATGCAGTTACGGCCCTTTGTCTTTATACAGAGCTTTCTACAGAGCTGCGGTCCTGATGGGAAGGCTCAAATGGCGGCATATCCGTTCTGTCAATTGGTTGTGACATTTAAAATGAATATTGTGATGAAGATGATTCCAAAGAAGAAGGAGATGACGTTCATGCTGAGGGCAACCATGCCGTATGACTTGGCTTCGTGGTAGCGCTTGGACGAGTAGGAGGATAGCGCCATCACTGGAAACAGATAGAGAGAGAGAGATATTAGGGCTGTTCCAGTAAATCCGGGATCCCCCCATGGACGGCAATTGAAAAACTATCCCCACCCCGAGATTTCCTCATGGCTTAACATAGTTTTTCATCTACCACCCCCACAGATTTTGTAAAAAGGGGGGAAATATGAAACTAATAGGGCTTTATTAACCCTTTAACCGCCAAATTATTCAATTTGAATTTTCACCCACTTGAAGTTGTGTCTCGCTGACGCGATCCACAACTTCAAGTGAGTGAAAATTATTCAGATTTGACAAAATGGAGATCAACTTTTTCCAAATATTGCTGATTGATGTCACATTTTATCTTTAACATGTTCAAAAGGCGGTACATAATGTGCTAATAAAAAATGAAAACCCGTATATATGCGGCACCGGCGGTTAAAGGGTTAATCCCCATGTCTACAGCTTTGATGCCATTTTAACCTTTATTATGCTAAGTTAATTTATTTAAATTTTCAACCAGCACCCCCCTCAAAAATAGTTATTGACAAAATACCGCAGCTACCAGAAAAATTTCAGTTAAAACCCATGACCACCCCCTCAGAAAAAAAAAGATTGCCGTCAATGGGGGGGGATTTTTGCTGGAACAGCCCTTAGATAATGACACAATACAAATACAAATAAGTATATCCTGCTCTGCAAAGCAACAAGACGGTATGTGTTACTTGTAAAAGTAAGCAGATACTGCCTTCTGGCTCTGCACAGCAGTGTACAACTATTTATGATAAATATTTCAAATAAACCCTCACAGCGCGTGGGGATCGACTTTAGACGTCAGAATTAGCTGAGGTCTAAAGACGATCCCCACGCTGAAAGAATTCAAATAATTATAATGGCCGTGGGCCCATAACATAAGAGCTAACTAAGACATTTATGATGATTTCAAATTGAATAAAACCTTTGGGCTCCATGTTTTAGACAAACAGATTTCAGCGTAGTAGGGGGTAATGATAATACACCATGATCTAAGTTTTATATAAAAAATCACTGTTTTATCTCCGTCCAGCATAACTGTTGTGAGCATACACGTGCAAGCCAATTTGTTCCATCGAAAAAGTGTGTGGATAGGATTTTCCAGCAAACACAAAACATTTGTATAACATTCATACAACGTCGGCCCAACGTCTTCGACGTTGGTCCAACATTGTATAAATGTTATGAAATGTTTTGTGTTTGCTGGGAATTTACGACTCCACCAAGACAGCCAAATAATGCGAAGCTCTGCCAAGACAAAGACCACTAAACATCTTAACCCTTTGCGCGCCAGGCACGACTGTAATATCGTGTTTGGTGTTTTATTTGTTCACAGTTATCAGGCTATTGAGAATGAAACGAGTGAGGAGACATCGAAATTTGCGAATGTTCGGCCTCAAATGAAACCAAAAAAATGTGAGTAATTTTCACCGACTTGAAATTGTGGATCGCGGTAGCGAGCCACAACTTCAAGTGGGTGAAAATTTAAATAAGATAACATAGCGGGCAAAGGGTTAGGGTTTATCCTATCTAGACTTGGTCTCATTTCTCACAGAGAAGTTCAGATTGGTATTTACTACTTTTTCTCAAATGGTAATGAGAGAAAGACTATTAGGATAATGAATGAGCTATAATCATTATGTAACAACATTTTGCAGATATGCTATCTGAAAACATTTTTTTGTGTGATCAGGCCAATTACATGGGCATAATGGATCAATTATTCGCATTTCTGACAATAGACAATAATAGACAAAAATAGTCTATAATTTATTCAAACTATGGCCGGAGTGGTATGGCGCGCAATATAAGGGCGCTTGACTGAAGGGCTCTTGAAATGGTTAAACCTTTCACAGGTTTCAAGCCTGAATTTATCATTGTAATCTTCAGCTACTACTACAATATAGTATAGTGAATGAAGATGATTTGAAGTGGGTGGCAAATAAAATTATCAGAGAATTAGAACAGTTGTTAGAGGTCTATGAAAATTATGTAGTATCAGTTCCATGAAAATTGTCAGAAATTAAGTCATTTTTCAAAGATGCAAAATCATGCTTTGATGCATCCCCAGTAAACACAAAACATTTGTATAACATTTGTACAACGTCGGCCCAACGTCGAACATTGTACAAATTATATACAAATGTTTTGTGTTCACTGAGTCGTGAGGGTTTAACCCCTTCAGCGCGAGGATCGTCTTCATACGCCAGAATCTGACGTATGAAGACGTACGTCAGATTCTGACGAACAAAGACGGGGGGAATTAAAATATTTATAAAGGCCGTATACCATAACATGGGTATTCACATGAAGCGGAAAGAGCTAACTAAGACATTTATGATGATTTGAAATAAATTATCGAAAATAAACCTTTGGTCTCCATGGTTTATACAAAAATAATTCAGCGTTGTAAGATTTAACTAAACATGAATTGTGACTTTTCAAGAAACAAAAATATTTGGGCTAGATTTTATGAGTTTTTGTGGTGGCCATTTTGAATTTGGTTGGGTTATTTTTTATTATGACAGATTGATTGGCATTTCGCGTTAGAGTTTTTTGGCAGCCATTCTGAACTGTAATTTTAGACTTCGGACTCCAGGCTGCAAATTTTAGAAGTCCCCACTGAGCTTTTTGCAGTTTTAAATAGATATATATTTGTTTGTCAAATGGAATCGCATTCAGGGTGCACAGTACACACATTGACTTGTCTCTCTGTTGATTTAATGTTGTATCACTATCCGCGACGCTAGCCCAACTTTAAAACAACATTGATTCAACGTTTTGCGTTTAAAAAGAATTGCAACTGTTATTTTATTTGTAGCATTTGAAAGGTTTTAACTGTCTATACCAAATACACAATATTGGTTCAATACTCGGGCACCGTCTGCGACGCTGGCCCAGAATTGAAACATTGGATAAATGTATTTTTATTATCAAATCTGGAGACTAAAGGGTAGAGTCGGTCTGGACATGAAGGCACTCTGTTCACCCTCCTGGCAATGAATGGAGAATCACCCGACATGCCCACTATTGAACCAATATTGGACCCAATAATAGGCCTACTGCCGTACAAGCCAAAAGGCAGTATCTGCTCACTTTACAAGTGAGCAGATACTCCCTTTTGCATTTGAAGAGCAGCACAGTGCGGTCTCTGCTCACTTTACAAGCAAGCAAAAACTGCCTTTTGCCATTCAAGAGTACATGTATAGTGATCCAGAAAATCCTGGTTTAATCCGGACGAACACGATGTATGTCTTAGAAAAGTCATGGTAGAATACCTGACTACTCTGGGAATATGGTGTCCAAATATCATAATGATTGGATACAAATTCAGGGAGAAATAGCGTCTTACAAAAACGTGCCAAGAATAATAAGTTTAAAGTTCCGTTGTAAAATCAATATATTTGGGCATAGCCCAAATATATAACTATAACTCTGAATATAACTATTTATGTAACTACACGTTACCAGAGAAGACGATGGCTATGAGACCAGTGAGCCAGCAGCAGAAACAGCCGATGATGGAGAGTGTGAGGTGCACCGTGGGATGAATCTTAGGAGGGGTTGTATTCTGACAGGGAACAACTCGTGACGTCATAGGCTGAGGCTGCTGTACAACCACTAGCTGAAACAGAGTTTATTCAGTGAATTGCACATATCCATCTATCATGTCTATGCAAGGACACATTCGAAAATATGAAAACAAACAATAATTATGTTTTTAAAATTTAAGTATTATACAAAAAGTCAGGGCCCATTTTTGAAATGTCTGACTTGTTAAGGCATTTTTTAGTAGAATTTGGCATGCAGTTGTTCATACCCAATTTGGGGAGCTCTATTTTGTCTTTTTCCCACTCAAGATTCAAAAATAATAATGACCGGCAAAATTTGTGAAAATGTCACAACTGTACACCACGGCTTGGCTCACAATGAACACAAAAACATCATTTCGGTGTCTAAAATAACATTTTTGGGGTCGGGGAATTCAGTTATGATGTTTCCAAAGGTCATAAAGCTACCAATATTATTAAACAGTGGCCGCTAGAGAAGAAAGTCAAAAAATTAATGACTGCAACGTAATGTGCCTTAACTTTGCTTCCAAATAACGTAGAACTGTCTACATATAGGTGTCTCACCTTGGAAACCAATTTAGAGCCGCGATGACATCTATTATCAATATTTCATAAAGTTATTGGGGACAAAACAGATGTTGCGCTCAAAAACGACACATTGCAGTTCAGTGTAATAATTTATTTAAAGCCATTTTTTTTCACATTCAGAAGCCGAGGGAAACCAATGTAAGATGCATTTTGTAAGAATGTTTAGATTACTGATAAAAATATCTTATGATTGTTGATCACTGCCCGGCACTAGATAACCTGTCGCTCACCATATATCCGCTCTAGGCTCATTGATTTGTGGCCTATGTGATATTCACTTGCATAGTGCTTTTACAGTAGAAAATGAGTCAATTAAGGTGATTTAAATGCCCATTGGCCACCGGTGGTACCCTCGGGTCAAGCCCTATACTAGGTTGGAGCAAAACATGAAGTTCATCCATCATAGCCATGACAATGATGACACGCAAACATGTTCCGTTCTGTTAGTATAATCCACTTTATATATTGTGCTGGTCAAAACGTGTACATCACATAAAGAATATATTTTTCAATCAGATTGACAATTTACATAATAGAATCATCTTCGGTTTTATATTTTTGTTCAGAAAAAATACCATAGAATAGCCAGGTAATGCGCTGATAACACAGTTTTCAGACAGATATAAATAAACGAAAAAAGTCACAGCCATCAACTCATCCACACAAAAACGTAATGTACACATATATCTACTCTTCTAACTTAAAACAAGGATGAGATGTCACCGTTAATAACAATGACAACATACAGTTATAAAAAATATGTAATTTAGTGCAGAAGTTGACTTATGTATGATTTGAGCATATGAGATTAATGGTTGAGGACACCCAAAATCCAAACAGAGCAGTGAAAATGGAGCTATCCACAAATATCATTTCCTAGGATAATGCTCATTTGCTAGGGTAATGTTGAAAATATTGATTATGCATTTTTGTATGAATATATTATGAACATACACCATCTTCAGACGATGTTAGTAACTGTACCTACTGTTGCCAACTCAATGCTATATTGTGTCATAAACAAGTCCCCAGAGATTATTGGGTACACTGTTGCAGCAAGATAGGATGCATGTCGTAATTGGAGTAATACACATTGATACCGTTTGTAACACAAGCAGGCTGTTTTCGTGCAGATTAACTTAAAATACAGAAGCTTTCTATATGTGGTCGTGCTATGGTGGGATGTTTATTGAATCAGTAGGTTCTGGTCATGCAGGGGCGTAGCCAGGTTTATTAACATGTGTACGCATACAGCTAGGAAATGTTGCATTTACTGATGTTTCAGTAACAGGAGTTTTTATATTATTTATTCATCAGGGATTAGTAGCCTAACCAAATTGGACGACAACACTATGCTGATTATACATGTAACAATTAAGTTCAATAGCAGATAGCCACGTACAATGAAAGGTGGTATGGATCCACATGGGTTTACAACGTTTCACGTGAGACGGTCAGCCATTCTCTTATAGTGTTCCTGGTGAAACCGATTAATTTTGTCATGTTACCAGACAACAATAATAAAACTGCATCTAGTTAAATTTGAAGATTTAATGTAATTAATGTAACGTTATTTGATAATTTGAAATTTAACAGCTTTACAAAATAAATTGGAAAATTCCACTGTGCGTCGGGCCCCGTGTTTGCGTTGTAAGCGCTCTGTTGGCTTTAATTTTTGTAAACTGTCCATTCAATATAATATTTGTCTCGTGTCATGATTATTATTGAATAATGTAGCCACCTGTTGTAGGCCTATATTGTTCATGTGAAAATCTGGGACTTATTCTTGATGATTTATTGCTAAAAACTCACCTGTTTCGTCAAGCGTTTGGTGACCTCACGCAGTAATTGACTTTCTTTTCACTGTCTTTCGAATGTGAAGCGCTCTGAACAGCTTCCAGCTGGATACATGCGCTATACAAGATTTCATTCATTCATTCATTCATTTATGTGATCATGGCATGTGACCTATCTGTACAAAATCATACACCGCGTGCACTGTTCAGAAATTAAGATAATGCAATTATAGAAACCAAATTAATGCTGTACGATTGTAAAAGACAATTGTTAGAGTAGGGCCCAGCAGTAAAAGTCAAAAATACATAAGTTTGCAAATTACAAATATATCGCTATATATAGACTCTCGATGTAATAAAAAAAGAGACAAATTATGTTGTAGGCCTATCCTGTTTTTTTTTTACATTTCTGCCAAGCGCAATGTGACTAATTACGTGCATATTGGTTGCACAGGCAATTTGTTAAATATTGCCTAACATAGGATATACGATTGAATAAGATTGGTAATATATAGAGATGTTAATAGATAAACCAAGGCAACAGATTGTGATCGCGGCAACAACGACATCACAACAATCGAAGATTATCAAACCTAACTATTCTGTTATTTCCTGTTTGGCATTCAAACATACAGCAGGGACGATATATTGAAGCAATATTAATTTAATGTGCATAGTCTGAGATGCTGGCCCGAAATTAACACAATATTGGATATATCTGTTGTGTTTGCTGGGCAGGATTCTAATGTCATACAATATGCAATCACCACCTGATATTTTGTATTATCGATCATGTAATTCCTATTTCGAAAAGATATATTGATTAATTGCCACCTATCGTGATCGCAAAACAAGTTGTTGTTTTTCAACATAAACGCAGTATAGCAGATTACGTTTTTATAGTATTGATGTAATAAATGGAAGATTCGTCTGCACAATGTAGACCTCTATCTTAAAAATATGTATTTCTTTGCCCTCCTTACAATGTGTATGCACATGCGTACTGGCGTACGGCTGGTTACAAACAGGTTCAGTTTTGCAGGAAGTATAAATGTTAGAGACAATAAGTTAGTGCAAGAGCATTAGGGTTGAACCTGGAATAAAATTGCAGAAAGCTGATTTTTTTCAGGAATGATACCTAGACATATCCCAAGACGAATGCCAAAGAGTCCCCTAAATCAGCTGCGTGAAGTTGGTTCAACATTCAACATTCAACATTCAGATTGAGAAAGTTAGTTCAATATTCGAAAACATGGAAAGTCCGCAGGTAAACTCTGGGAAAATAATATAAAAAAATCGGGAAAAATAAGGCAAACAAAACGCATTGGGTCCTAGGGTGGCCCAACGAACCCTCTAGTCGCTACAGCACCTAATCCACCATAAAAATGTGTTTTTTACACATTTCTCGAAAAGTCCCAAGTCATCCACCGAGAAAAAAAAAATCGGGAAAATAAGGCAAACAAAATGCATTTGGTCCTAGGGTGGCCCAATGAGCCATCTACTCGCTACAGCACCTAATCCACCATAAAAATGTGTTTTTTACACATTTTTGAAAAGTCCCCAGTCAAACTCTGAGAAAAAATATTAAAAAATCGGGAAAAATAAGGCAAACAAAACGCATTGGGTCCTAAGGTGGCCCAGCGAGCCCTCTAGTCGCTACAGCACCTAATACACCATGAAAATGTGTTTTTTACACATTTCTCGAAAAGTCCCCAGTCAAACTCTGAGAAAAAAATATTTCAAAATCGGGAAAAATGAGGCAAACAAAACGCATTGGGTCCTAGGGTGGCCCATCGAACCCTCTAGTCGCTACAGCACCTAATCCACCATAAAAATGTGTTTTTTACACGTTTATAGAAAAGTCCCCAGTCAAACTCTGAGAAAAAAAGATATAAATTTCCGGAAAAATAAGACGAGCAAAATACATTGGGTACTAGGTTGGCCCAACGAGCCGTCCAGTGTTGGTTCAACATTCAACATTCAGATTGAGAAAGTTAGTTCAATATTCGAGAAGTCCCCAGTCAAACTCTGGGAAAAAAGATTTAAAAATCGGCAAACAAAACGCATTGGGTCCTAGGGTGGCCAAACGAACCCTCCAGTCGCTACAGCACCTAATCCACCATAGAAATGTGTTTTTTACACATATTTCGAAAAGTCCCCAGTCAAACTCTTAGAAAAAAAAAAAAAAAATTCGGGAGGAAATAGCCAAACAAAATGCATTTGGTCCTAGAGTGGCCCAACGAACCTTTTAGTCGCTACATCACCTGATCCACCATAAAAATGTGTTTTTTACACATTTATTGAAAAGTCCCATTTTTATGGTGGGTTAGGTGATGTAGCGACTAGAAGATTCGTTGGGCCACCCTAGAATTAAATGCATTTTGTTTGGCTTATTTTTCCCGAAATTTTAATATTTTTTTCTCGGTGGATGCCTGGGGACTTTTCGAGAAATGTGCAAAGGGCCTGTTTTTATGGTGTTTTAGGTTCTGTAGCAAATAGATGGTTTGTTGGGCCAACCTAGGACCAAATGCATTTCGTTTGCCTTATTTTCCCGAAATTTTCCTATTTTTTTCTCTGTGGATGACTGGAGACTTTTCGAAAAATGTTTAAAAAACACATTTTTATGGTGGACTAGGTGATTTAGCGACTAGAAGGTTCGTTGGGCCACCCTACGACCAAATGCATTTTGCTCGCCTTATTTTTCCCGAAATTGTAATATTTTCTCTCTGTGGATGACTGGGGACTTTTCGAGAAATGTGTAAAAAACACATTTTTATGGTAGACTAGGTGATTAAGCGACTAGAAGGTTAGTTGGGCCATCCTCCGACCAAATGCATTTTGTTCGCCTTTTTCTTCCCGAAATTTTCATATATTTTTCTCTTGGTGGATGACAGGGGACTTTTCGATAAATGTGCAAAGTTCCTGTTTTTATGGTGTATTAGGTGCTGTAGCGAGTAGAGGGTTCGTTGGGCCACCCTAGGACCCAATGGATTTTGTTTGTCTAATTTTCCCCGATTTTTAAATATTTTTCCCCAGAGTTTGATTGGGGATTTTCGAATGTTGAACTAACTTTCTCAATCTGAGTGTTTGAATTTTGAATGTTGAACCAACACTAGAAGGTTCGTTGGGCCACCCTAGGACCCAATGTATTTTGTTCGTCTAATTTTTCCGGGAATTTTAATATTTTTTTCTCGGTATATAACTGGGGACTTTTCGAGAAATGTGTAAAAAACACATTTTTATGGTGGATTAGGTGATATAGCGACTAGAAGGTTCGTTGGGCCACCCTAGGACCAAATGCATTTTGTTTGGATAATTTTTCCCGAAATTTTAATATATTTTTTTCTCGGTGGATGACTGGGGATTTTTCGAGAAATGTGTAAAAAACACATTTTTATGGTGGATTAGGTGATGTAGCGACTAGAAGGCTCGTTGGGCCACTCTACGACCAAATGCTTTTTGTTTGCCTAATTTTCCCGAAATTTTAATATTTTATTCTCTGTGGATGACTGGGGACTTTTCGAGAAATGTGTAAAAACACATTTTTATGGTGGATTAGGTGATGTAGCGATTCGTTTTGTTTGCCTAATTTTTCCCGAAATTTTAATATTTTTCTCGGTGAATGACTGGGGACTTTTCGAGAAATGTGCAAAGGAATTGTTTCTATGGTGTATTAGGTGCTGTAGCGAGTAGAGGGTTCGTTGGGCCACCCTAGGATCCAATGCATTTTGTTTGCCTTATTTTTATATTTTTTTCCCAGCGGTTGACTGGGTACTTTTCGAATATTGAACCAACTTTCTGAATCTGAATGTTGAATGTTGAATGTTGAACCAACTTCACGCAGCTCCCAAAATCCCCCTTGTGCCTTTTTTAATTCAAGATGGCCGCCACCATGTAAAGCCATTTCCGAAAAAACAGGGGTATACCTATGGCAGCCATCTTGGATTTGTGGTATCAAGAAAAGTACTGATATTATTTCTGATCATCTGGATAACCTCCTTGTACTTTAAAACATACGTAGAGACACTAAAATTACATAGACCTATAGATGGCCAAACTTTGCCAGCCATACTATGTGATTTAAAACATTTTCTTATTTAGTAGTACATGTAAATAACCAACAGTCTCGTGGGACACGTCTTCAAGCTGGTGTAATATTGTACTTAGCTATGTTATCAGGTTTTTATGTACATTCACACACAATTAGCTAATATTTATATCCTAGAATATTCACAACAAAAACTTAACCAAAATCGAAAAAACATTTTATATACTAGACCTATATAAAAGACCTACATTGGAATTAGTCTCTGGGTTTGAAACGGGAATTTCTTACGCTTTCTCAAGCTTCAAATGAATGAAAAATACCCTTATCTTTAAAAATTAAACCTGTTGGAATTTGTAATCAATGATTTCTGGCATATGATATTTTGTAAATTTGATAAATCTATATCTATATTCCCCCCTGGTTATGTGCTTCGTCTGCAATATATTCATTCATGGAATATGCAGTCTGAATGGAACTGTTTTTCGATGTAGCATACATTTGTCTTGTATAGATTATTAGACGATCAATGTTGATTACATAAGAAGCAAAGTAATATCGTCGCCTAAATATCTTCACATCCATCATATCATGTCATCACTTTATATATGGTAAGACTTATTGTTTCTTACATTGATATCTCCTGCAAAACTGAACCTGTTGGGCAACTGTATATTATTTGAGAGTGATAGCTTAAAACTACGTATGACCAGAACCTACTGATTCAATGCACATCCCACCATATCACGACCACATATAGCAATTTTCTGTATTTTATGTCAATCTGCATGAAAACATGCTGATCGTGTTACAAACGGTATCAATGTATATTACCCCAATTACAACATATTCTGCATCATATCTTTTTGCAACAGTGTACCCAATAATCTATGGGACTTGTTTATGACACAATATAACATTGAGTTGCCAACAGTAGGGACAGTTACTAACATCTGAAGATGGTGTATGTTCATAATATATTCATAAAATATATTCAAATCAGTATTTTCAACATAACCCTGGCAAATGAACGTTATCTTAGGAAATGATATTTGTGGATATATCCATATAGCTCCATCTTCACTGCTCTGTTTGGACTTCGAGTGTCCTCAACCAATAATATCATTTGTTCAAAATATATATAAGTCAAATGTGCACTAAATTACATATATTTTTGATATCGTGTAACTGTATGTTGTCATTCTTATTGACGGTGACATCATCTATCTCATCCTTGTTTTAAGTTAGAGGAGTAGATATATGTGTACATTACATTTTTGTGTGGATCTCTGAGTCGATGGTTGTGACATTATTCGCTCATTTATATCTGTCTGAACACTGTGTGATCACCATGATCAGCGCATTACCTGGCTATTCTATGGTGATTTTTCTGGACAAAAATATAAATCCGAAAATGATTATATTATGTGAATTGTCAATCCGATTAAGAAACATATTCTTTAAGTGATGTGCACGTTTTGACCAGCACAATAAATAAAGTGCATTATACTAACAGAACGGAACATGTATGCGTGTCATCATTGTCATGGTTATGCAGACGACCTTGATGGATAAACTTTGCTCAAACCTGGTAGTATAGTATAGGGCTTGGTCCAAGGATGCCACCCGTGGCCAATGGGCATTCAAATTTAAATTACCCTAATTGATTTATTATCTACTGTAAAAGCACGATACAAGTGGATATCACATAGGCTACAAACCAATAGGCCTAGAGCGGATATATGGTGAACGACAGGTTATCTAGTGCTGGGCAGTGATCAACAATCATAAACTATTTTTATCAGTAATCTAAACATTCTTACAAAATGCCTCTTACATTGGTTTCCCTCGGCTTCTGAATGTAAAAAATGGCTTTTATAGAAATTATTACACTGGACTACAATGTGTCATTTTTCTGGCGCAACATCTTTTTTATTCCCCATAACTTTGTGAAATATTGATAATAGATGTTATCGCGGCTCTGAATTGGTTTCCTATGTGTGAGAAACCTATATGTAGGCACCAAAAACACATTTCTACGTTATTTGGAAGCAAAGTTAAGGCACATTACGTTGCAGTGGCGGCCTTTTTGAATTTTGCCCTCTAGTGGTCACTGTTTATTACTAATGGTACCTATTTGACCTTCGGAAACATCATAACTGAGTTTCCTGATACAAAAAATGTTATTTTTCACACCGAAATGATGTTTTTGTTTTCATTGTGAGCCAAGCCGTGATGTACAGTTGCGACATTTTCAAAAATTTTGGGGGGCATTTTGTTTTTTAATTTTGAATAGGAAAAAAGACAAAATAGAGTTTGGCATGGAGCAGATTTGGAATCGGCATATCCGAATTGTGTAAAAACAACTGCATGACAAATTCTACTAAAAAATGCCTTACCAACTTTAAGAATGCCTTTTTTGAAAAATGGGCCCTGACTAATACGCTTTTGTGGAAATCAGCCCAAGACAGAAAAAATGTACATTTTATTATCAATATGTTGCTAAAAGCTACATAATATTTTTGGGGACATTTCAAGTAAATAAATTGCAACTGAAAGTATTTATTTATGTAAACGTACTTGGTGCGCACAAAAATGATTTGGTGTAGGCCTTACATCAAATAATTATTTTAAATGATTATGTGCGCACCAAAAAAATATTCAAACTTATTTGTTGCGCACTAAATGATTTGGAGCGCACGAACGGATGATTACTGACCTAAAATTTCACGAAAATATGCAGAATCGGTCATTGTGACGAGATACCCTTTAACACGCGTTCCGAAGTTTCCACGTTCCCACGATCCCAAGTTCTGAAGCTCTCACGTTCTGGGAACGTGAAGTTCCGCAGTTTCAATATCCGGGTAGGTCTATTGGTATTATTAGGATTTATGTAGCTTATCATGCTTATGGTGTTAGTCAGGTTGCCATATGGCCAATTCTTACTCAACCTTGCATTTTGGAAACCCCAAAGTTTTTTTGCTGTTTTGATATGCTGAGATAGTCTACTTTAAGAATCCACGTGGCGCAATTTGTGGTAGGTTGAGCATTTTGCATAATTTAACAAAATCCAAAATGGCCGCCGGCTACTATTATCAATTCATAATTGTGTTACTATTTATGCCAGAGCAACATATAATACCTCATTATCGTGTATGAAATACCTGATAATTCATTTTTTTGCATTAATAATGCAATTGAAAGTCAAGGTCACATAGAAAGTTCAAGATCAACTGGTATAAAAAGGCAAGGTCACTAAGAAAGCTGTCTGCTTATCCAATTCAATCCAACATTTAGTCACAGGATGCTGTAACCAAGTAACATTGGGCTATGCTATCAAACTATATCACCTTATTTGCTTTGTCCGAGCACTACATTCTAAGCCGGGTATGGAGAGTTTTTGTTGATCAAGTACAGACCAATTATCATGGCAGGCCTATGGTGCTATAATCAGTCAGGTGTGATCGAGCTGTTGATTGTGAGGGATCCTCATTATGGTCTGGTCTGTTTTAAGTCAGTTAAAACCCTCGGAGCTCTACATTCTTAGCTGTGGAATAGGCCTCGGCTCCGAGTGCTTTATCCTATACACAACCGTCCATGCACCACATACGTATTGCAAGTGTACAGGATGTGTGTAGCAATCCATATAGTGTGGACAAATCAGATATAGAAGATGATGACGATAATGAAGAGGCCGGTGAAATAGATTGACATTTCATCACTTGTCAAGCTTGCTTGGCGAAACACTGGCCTATTTGTTTTTTTTTAATTGTGTCAAATTTTAATTTTAGATGCTTTTGTAACCTTTACCTCGCTACGATACGATATGTCTTGTGTCTTCAACAGCAAAATATGCTCATGCATTCATTGTACACACTATCAATGCAATAAAGTATCTTGTTCTGTAGTAAAAATGCACATGACCGTGACCTTTCAATGTGACCTTGACCTTCAATTGTAATGTTAATGCCAAAAATTGATTTACCAGGTATTTCATACACGAAAATGAGGTATTATATGTTGCTCTATCACAAATAGTAACAAAAATATGAAATGATAATAGTAGCCGGTGGCCATTTTGGATTTTGTTAAATTATGCAAAATGCTCAACCTACCACAAATTGCGCCAAGTGGATTCTTAAAGTAGACTATCTCAGCATATCAAAACAGCAAAAAAAGTTTGGGGTTCCCGAAATGCAAGGTTCTGGAACTGGCAACCTGACTATGTACCTTGTCAAAATATTAGCCCTTTTGGTAAGATTGGCTGAATGACTAAATCTGTAGTGAGAACATGGGAGTTAGAAAAAAACGTGTTCTTTTGCAAAATTATAATTGTATGTTTTTTATTTTGAATTTCTGAACCTAAATTAGTTACCAGAACTTGAGTTCCGGAAGTTGAACTTGACAATACCGGAAAGTGGGAACTTCGGACCGTGGGAACATGGGAACTTAGGAAAATATTATCAAGTGGTTCACCACATTATTATTCTTTGACTACTTCGCAAAAATGAAATCACTTCATTTGGCCGTTAATTCTAAGGAACTAGCAAACACAACACATTTGCATAACATTAATACAACGTCGGCCCAACGTCTTCCACATTGGTCAAGCCCAACGTATTCAACGTTGGTCCAACATTGTACAAATATTTTAATATGTTTTGTGTTCGCTGGGGTGTCTATCCCTGCAGACACGACACGTTGAAACAGTGCTGTTTTAATGCTGGCCTAACGTCTGCGACGCTGGCCCAACATTAAAACAGCATTGTTTCAACGTGTCGTGTTTGCTGGGATATAAATAAAGATCTACCCAGAAAATACGGGACTTTGATCCAATGCTGGGGTGATGTTGGCCCATCGTCTTCTTCGCTGTCCCAACATCAACCCAGCCCAGCAATCACGGAACACTAAACCAATTTTGATTTAATGTTGGCTCCGACTCTGGGCCAACATTAAATCAACATTGGTTCAGTGTCTCGTGTTTGCTGGGAGTATTGGTTAAGCTAAACGTCTCGTGTGGCTGGGTACTAGCCTCTACCTACTTGGTGTGAGGGTTGACCATTGCGTTGTCCATGGTAAACTGAATGATGTGGTGGCACTCCGCTGCCATAAGCAGTCGCCGGCGCGTGATGACCATTCAGGTTATTATTATAACCATACTGCGGCTGTCTGGGATAACCTTGTGCCTGGTTTATGCCTGGCTGTGGGTTCCCCTGGGCGGCCATGTTGTAACCTTGACCATACTGTGGCTGCCCAGAATAACCAGCCCCATACTGACTGGTACTCGCCATATAAGGTGGTGGCTGTTGGTGGCTGTTTCCCGCTTCCTGGCTGCCGTATGGTTGCCCTGCCTGGTTACCATGATATTTGTTCTTTTCTTGGTCTGAGGGCGGTAGGAGGTGATAGCTAGGTGGGGGAGACATGCTTTCCCCTGTGCTCCACACATGCTGCTGATCATTGTGCACCCCAGCCATGACTAAAACACAATAAAAAACGAAAGACTATTTCTCAGTAAACACTTTTACCACTTTGAACAGCGCGGGAACCGTGTTAGACGTCAAAACCTGACGTCGTCTATAGATATTCGAAAGAGCTATTAACTAAGACATTTATGATGCTTTCTAATTAAAACAAACCTTTGGTCTCTATGGTTTATAAAAACATATGTCAGCGTTCTAAGCAGTTTAGGGTAAGCCAACCTGCCAGATATTTATTGACATAGTAAAATGTCATTTCTGATTTATTTGTCATAAACTGATAAACAAGGTATTAGGCTACACACAGACCGACTTTAGACGACAAAATCTGATGCTTATAGATATATACTAGAACGAAACTAAAAATAAATGTCCTAAATGCGCTTCGGTATATAACATAGGTATTCAAATGAGGTAAAAAGAACAAACTACGACATTTATGATGATTTGAAATTGAGAAAACCCTTTGATCTCTTGGTTTTTATACAAATGATTTCGCGCCTTAAAGCCAGTATATCACCAAACGGCGATCAATTGGCGAAGTTGGCGAAATTTTGGCGACATATAGAGCGGCGACAAAATTGTCACGAACTGTTCCCTTATTGAAGAAATTTGGTGTGACTGCTAGAGGCGCACAGTTGACGACTAATTAACTAAAATTTGGGAGATAATTACAATCGGCGAATAACAAGCAAATTCAGAGATCATTCGGCAATGAAAAGGTGATTGTTTTGGGATCGTTTGGCAAACATCTGGTGACTAATTGGCGATCGTAGCGATCAATCGGCGAATTGGAGATTGTTAGGCAACTGTTTGGTGAATAAAATGACGAAGGTGGCGATTATATATGATATAATATATATACACACTTATATGGCGCCATATAAGTTTCTCTTTGGTGCTACAAACAAAAATGTCAATAAACATGATCAACTTGGTACATTTAGGTGAAAAAATCATAGCATCTTTACAAGTATGCGATATTGAACAAAATGTCTTTTTAGGTGTCTCTTAAATTGATCAAGTTTGTTACAGCTTCGTATGTGATATGGTAATTTGTTCCAAAGTAATGGGGCAGCTTTATTAAATGATCTATCACCATATGTTTTTAACTTTGTGGAGACACCACCAACATATGTTTGGTGCGCAGTGGGCGACATGGACATTCTTGAAGGTAACTGGGTGCTAGGCCATGTTGCGCTTTGAAGCAAAGAAGGAGAAGTCAATATTCTATCCATTGTCTAATTGGCAGCCAGAATAATTGTTACAAAAGAGGAGTCACATGATCAAATTTCTTTCTTCGATATATCATCCTTGCTGCACTATTTTGAATTCGTTGTAGTTTTAAAATACAGCTATTTGGCAAACCATACAAGAGAGAGTTGCAACAGTCAGGTTGAGATGTCACGTAGGTGTGAATGAGATGCTCAGTGGTGTAAATTATATAAATTGTTTACCACATTATAACGTATTGCAAGATTAAGTGATATCTAAAAGTTGTTCAAACCCACCTGAAAATCGATCTCCTTGTGAATGATCAGAACTTATCGATATACTCTGTCCTGTCACAAAGATCGTATGACTGGATCTGGCCTGACAGCCAAGAACTCTCTAAGTAAACACCACCCTCCCCCCCCCCCCTCACCTGTAGACGGATGGTACGCCCCTACGTCATAGCTGGCGAGGTTGACAGTCAAAGACATGGCTGACCAGCCGCCTATTGAAAAATACTAGAGGCACCTGTTTATTGTTGGCACCTGAGGCCACGATACCCAGAAAGCATGACACTCGGGAACTGTGTTGGCTCAGTGTTGGGCCAGCGTCGCAGACGGTAAACCAACACTGAACCAACACAGGTTAAATGTCTTGTGTTTGCTGAGTGATATCATAATGATTGTCGTATCCCTGCTGGAACACCATGCATCAACAAAAACAGCATTTACTCAATCCAGGACCAACATTTATTACCCCGGGCATAAACAGTCTTTAGACTTTGAAATCTGACGTCTGTAAACGTCAGATTCTGACGTTTAGAGACGATCCCCGCACTGAAGAATTAAAATATAAAAAAAAAATAGGTATTCAAATGAGGCAGAAAGAGCTAAGTAAGACATTTCTGAAGATTTCAAATTGAAAAAACCCGTTGGTGCCCATGATCAGATGATGTATTCAAAAACATTTCATCGTTGTAAGGGGTATAGTAAATGACACAGCAAATGGATCCGTCGCTGTCACAACGTCCTCTGGTATGTCTGGTAGGGGAGATCCCTCCTACTGACGTTGTTACAACATTGAATCAACGTCAATGACGTTGATTCAACATCGCAACAACGTGTGTGCCGTATGGGCTGTATATGGACCACTACTAACCTCTTTACTTTTGACATTATACTTAAGGGAATACCTTCCAATTTTGAAAACATAATATTTTAAATTCTATTAAATAATAAAAAAATAATTATAGGTAATACTGGATCTATAATATGCATGCATATATATACCGTTCCATCTGTTCAGCAGGTGTAGGCTAATTATAACAGGCGTCACAACATAGGATATAAGGAAAAGGCCTACCACGTGATGGTCATGCATCTGCGCCATGCTTGTTCGAGATTGTGGCGAAGCTAGGATTTTAGCCTTCATTATTTTCGGAGTCATCCATGGAGTTGGTATTTTTTGGGCAGAGTACATTTTTGTACTTACAGGACGGTGTCTATCTAAAATAGATCTAAGGACGGAATCATACTGTTGACAGATTTCTCCATTAGATCCGAATCGAGCTTTTCTGAATGAAACGATTCATAATCAATTTTGTTTTTTCCTTGTTCAATTTCGTCTTACAACTGGCAATTTCTGAAATGACCGCAAGATGGTCTGTGATACCTGCTGCCGAAAAAACTGATTTGATAGAATTAGAAATGCGTTTGGTGATTAAAAGATCTAGCCAATGATCCCATCGCCCATAAACTGATAAACCTGACATTCTACATGACCTTGATTTAACCTTCACGTTTCTGTTTGGCGGTATCAATGCAGTAAAGCACAACCTCAACCCATGTCAACCTTCATGCCCAGTTATGTATAAAATTTTCGCGATGGAAGCCCAAGTTGATGCTACACGCTGCTGCATAATTGTAATTGCGCTTGTTCAATTGGGTCGTGGCGAAGGGGGGTGTAATAAGGACAAACATGGGGGCACTACCCCTCCCAATTTTAGCACTGCCCTGTAAGAATGTGTGTTGAAATGATAACATACCCGACCAAGAATGTGTCACCATCAGTCTTTTTTAATAGATGACTGCACCACTGACAAGCTTGAAATTGATAAAAATGGATATTTTAAATATTTCTTGCCAGTTTGACCTTGAAATGACCTTGATGTGACCTTGAAATGACCTTGGTGTTATTCACCAGTAAAGCAAAACTCCTCCCCCCGTTACCATTTGCTCTTAAACTAAGATAGATCCTGCTGGTATCTTCAGATAAATCTGACATTACAATTTTTTTTCAATCCCCCCTCCCCAGGAATTCAGCGGTGGGAATGCAAGTGTGCCCAGGAGTTCAGCATTAACCCTTTAACCGCCGGTGTCGCATATATTCGGGTTTTCATTTTGTATTAGCACATTGAGTATCCCCTTTTAAATATGTTAAAGATAAAATGTGACATCAATCAGCAATATTTGAAAACAGTTGACCTTCATATTGTCAAATCTGAATAATTTTCACTCACTTGAAGTTGTGGATCGCGTCAGCGAGACACAACTTCAAGTGGGTGAAAATTCAGATTGAATAATTTGGCGGTGAAAGGGTTAAAAGGGTATTCACTGAATGGCCGCAGCACTATGCACACGGCCCATGTTTATTTAAAAGTCGATCCTGGTTCCAGTCATGTTAGCATTAACTGTACATTTCATGATAATGTTGACTGTTCCGTTGTGCAAGGATAATGCGGCAAATCGCTCCTTGAAAACTAATAAGTTACTGCCTTTTGGGTTGCACGGCTATGTTGACATCCGCCAACGACCTCGACCGTGTTATAATATATAATCAAGTTTAGCCTGCCGAGGCAAAAGCAAAAACCCAGCAAGCATGAGACGTTTTGACGCAATGTTCAGGTTTAATGTTGGGCCAGCGTCGCTGACGGTGGTCCAACTTTTAAACAGCCTGGGTCAATGTATATCAAATAATATATATAGTGCAGGGCCATATGTCAGTAAATATGGTCCCGTGTGAATTGAATGTTAATTTTTGACACCTATGTTCAATTTGAACAAATATAATAAGGTGTCATGTTTTTCCGAAGCTCAAAAGGTCATTTCCGGGGTGTTAAAAGTCATTACCCTAAAAACACACGGGGATTATTTTAAGACGTTTGTATTTCAGGGTATTATAGTCGTGTGATATAGCAAATAAAGGACATTCGCACGAAATAGTTGAAATTCATAATTTACAAATATTCTGAAAGGTCATTTCCGGTTCCTTGAAAGACCTCACCCTAAACACACATATAGTCCATAGGCAAGAATTAGTCACCATGCACCCCCCTCCCCCCCCCCCCCCCATCACTCACCCACACCAACTTTATTTTAAGCTTCGATATGTCCAAAACATGAAATGCAATGTTACCAGTAAAAAAACAGGGACGAAATATCTATTTTGACCGCTTATGTGGGGTACCCAAACCTGTCCAAAATTGGAGGGTATAGTCCATGATAGTAGGGTTACGCAAACGTCTGTCGTTGCAATTCTAGTTTAGCAATCTACACATGCGATACACCATATAAAAGATAACTAAATATATGTTCTACTGATGTATTACATGATGCAGTGGATTAAACAATTACCTCTACACATACGTTTAAACATTTTTTTCATCACAAACAATCGACAACAAAACAAACCAGTAAACATGGTCAATGGAAACAACTTAATAAAACATAACTATTGACCATATATATATTTGACCTATATTTTCTAAAGTCAGACGCTTATATCCTCAAAATTTGGTATTTAGATTTGTACATTGCATATATATTTTTAAATGAAAGAATATTGCAGACTGTTTAAAAAATGTGTGTATTTATTCCTGGGTTGAAATATGAAACATTGAACTTTGATCTGCATTTAAGTCTATGTTTTTTCCCTTTCGTTTTTACATAATTTGTGTGTGCTGAATTAGAATATGTCGGATAAAATTCTGTATTTGGTGTCCTTCACCTTTAAAAAAGCAAAAGGAAAAATGACCGCCAAAACCACATCTTTTCTAAATTTTTGTTACAAATTATTGTACGATTTCTGGTTTCTGCATGATAAATTTAAATCTCATGCTTTTCGATCACAATAACCTTTATTTGACCTTCAAATTCAAAATGGTTACCATCAACACACAAATAAAAGCGTTTTTTTATGCACGTGAACTATAATTTCATAAACAACATTTATTTAATGAAAATCTAAAAAACTAGAATATTTAATACGGCAGATTAGGTTGCAAGGCATTCGAAATTGTGCTTATGTACAGTATATTCTAACAATATTTGATGTGCTTATTATTTAGTATGATATAAATATTTTAATAGTAAATATGCAAAATGACGTCTATCTTGGATTTTACGATAAACTATATAGGTCAGACGATGAACAATTACCAACAGAAATGCTTGTTTTGACCCCCAAGTCACCCAAAATCAATAAATTGAACAGTTCCAAGTCACAAATAAAAAACAAGAGGTTTAATTCCCATTTTGCTACTATTTGGTTTATATGAAAAAAAATTTCGCGGCCATCTTGGATTTTTCTTTCAAATTGACACTTCAGTAACGTTTATTCCCAATCCACTATGTTACCACAAATACTATCGTCAATATGTTTAGCAGAATACTTATAGTAACAGTAAATACATAAAAAACGGTGGATGTCTATGGTTGGCCACCACCCTCATAAGTAAATAAAACTTCCGAGGATAATTAAAAACCTTCCGCGGATAGTTAAAAGCCTTCTGCGGACAAATAAAAACCTTTCGCGGAGAATTATAACCTTCCGCGGACAATTAAAAACCCTCCACGGAGAATTATAACCTTCCGCGGATAATTAGAAACCTTCCGCGGATAATCAAAAACCTTCCGCGGACAATTAAAAAACTTCCGCGGATAATTAAAAACCATCCGCGGATAATTAAAACCTTTCGCGGAGAATTAAAAACCTTTCGCTGAAACCTTCTGCGGATAATTTATTTTTAATTCTCTGGGGAAGGTTTTTACTTCTCAGCGGAAGGTTTTTAATTATCCGCAAAAGGTTTTTAATTGTCCGCGGAAGGTTTTTAATTATCCGCGTAAGGTTTTTTAATTATCTGCGGCAGGTTATATTTCTCCGCGGAAGGTTTTTAATTATCCGCGGAAGGTTATATTTCTCTGCGGAAGGTTTCTAATTGTCCGCATAAAGGTTTTTAATTATCCGCGGAAGGTTTTTAATTATCCTCGGAAGGTTTATTCACTTATGAGGGTGATGGCCAACCCTAGATGTCTTGGGTCTAAAGGTCAAATAAAGGTACATACTAAAAAACATACTAGTCAAGGGAGTACAAAAGTAGACTTTACTGGCCAGGATAGGAGACATATGGTCAAAATAGTGGTTACTGGCCAGAATAGGACATAAACTGTGCGTTTATGTGCGACAAACTATAAATATATGGGGTTTTTCCCTTTTGGTGGCCATTTTGTGTTTTGCTAATTTGAAGGTGAATTTCTCCAAATATAGAACGTTATCCGACAGACTCGCATTCAGCACATTTAATGTTTTTTAAAAACAAGTAAATACAAAAGCATATTACGAGTAGCGCAACACCATGAAACACAGCGTATAGCGCAATGAAGCAGATATAGATAGCGCAGCGATGAGTAACATAACACCAAATACCCTGTACAATAAGATAGTCAACTCTCCCCAAAACGTGAAATCGCTCTCAGTGCTGTCCCCCGGTATTAGGAGTTGGAACTAATGCTTTTGCCATCTATCAAGTATGATTTTACAATATTACGACGAGTAATTATGACATTGATCCTATTAAAAACAATACATATTTTACATCACAAAAATCGGAAAAATAAGTATTACCGAAGGTTTACTTCTATTTTTTATCCAATAATTTGTTGGTTAGTTATCAATACTTTTTAATTGTCTTCTTCCCTTTGGTACCTCAGGGGTTGATGCTCCCATATAAACAAGTATGCATATCCATTGTTTACAAACAACACATGACGCCCAGCTAACTCGAGATGTCGACTCAATTATAGGCAATGCTGGTCCAAGGTTTGCAGTGCTGGACCAGCATTACCCCATCATTGGTTTATCTTCTCGTATCTGCTGGCAGGTGACATGGGTGCAAGGGTAGATACGGGCAAAGAAAACCAAGATAAGGGCAATGGAAATAATATATATACTATAAAAATAATATTACTATATATTATAGTCTAATGACACGGATCATTTATCATGTTTATCATTCGGAATATACCTGAACAGAAATATTTTGTTGATATAAAGCATGTTACTGTTACTCCTGATTCTGTCACAGAATTAGCTCATTCAATGCTGAAATCATTCACGCCACAAACGGGTATTACCATTGAGGAGGAGAATTTTCTTGCATAATTTTATATATCAGTGGATATCTTTGTCGCAAAGTGTCGCGATCTGCATGTGATCAATGTGAAGTAATTTTGATGCCACTAATAAATTGCATACATTTCTGTCTAAGAAGCAATATTTGAATATTCAAGGTGTGGGGCTTTTGTTTCACGTCAAAACTTAATACAATTAATTGGTTCAAATGAACGAATTTTTGGAAATATACCAGAACACATTCTACATAGGAGTCACAACAGTGATCAAATTATTACCATCATCAAAGACACTAAATCACGTGCAAGTTGTGAATGTTTCACGTTAATATTACATATTTATGTCCCTATTTGGCTACACCATGTACTGCGGGAAAACAATGAACACCTTAAAACCAGTAACGGCAGGATAAATAGAAAATTATTGAAATTCAACTATAAATAAATTGTGTCATAAAAATGAACTTGTATTGTTTTCAAGATATCAGTATATACTGCGAACGCTCCAGTCCTCAGTGACATTGATGGCAGTGGTCCGAGAGAGAAGGCTCACATATTATAATTTTAATTTATTGCTTTTGTGCCCTTATCTTGGTTATCTTGGTTTGTGTTTTTAAATAATAAAAATTTGAATCAAAATACACGTCTGCCAAGTTATGGTTGTTACCAACGTTTTGCCCAGATCTCCTTTGTGGTCGCTATGCTTGACGACATATCGTCACCCCCCTCCCGTTCTGTGCCCACATATTTGTGTACTTTATGTACACAGCTCTTCTGTTATTTAAATAAAGACATTTTATTTTCTAAAATTGTATGATAATAAAACATGACTTTTCTGCTATATTAGCAGTTATTTTCGTTCCAAAAATAAATATTGCAGAGATATTGTCATAACTGTCAAACCTAAAAAAACATTATTTTTTATTTGGAGGCTAAAGTGGTGAAGTTATCACTTGTTTTATATGATGATACACTTGCTAAAGCGTAGTTCCAACTCCCGTTAAAAGGGGACAGCACTGCACAATGTATTACACGCATTTGTATGGTGAAATCCGTAAGTTGATCATCTTATTGTACAGGGTCTTTGATAACACAACAATGCACGGGGTACGGTGACGGGTAAACGCGACAGGGCGTATAGGCGTTGTCCCAATTTTTGATTAATGTCGCAGACTGTGCATCGCAGACTGTGCGCAAACAATAACCTAACATTGGGTCAAAGTCTTGTGTTTGCTGGTTGTGTTTTGGACGTGGCAGCACAAGTTCACCCTTGTAGTGTTAGGATCCCATGCTGTATTGTCCGGTCATTGAAGGCCAAATTCATAAGAAGTTTCAACAAAATTACTTCAAAAGGTTTTTTAGCCTTTTTGGATTCGCTAGTATGTATAGTTGCTTTTTAAAAAAAAAATACCAAAAAATTCACTGTAAAAAGTACCGAAAAAGCCATTTACAAAATGACCGCCATCACTGAGTGTGAAATCTTTTAATCAGTGCATACAGTCTTTTCAGCATGCCATAATAAAGTTATTGGTATCCACACTTCTGTCTGTTGTATAAAATAACACAATTGGATATGTACAGAATGTATTTATCAATGTATTATCCTGTAAAAATTCAAAGTGGCCGCCAAATGTGCAAATTCGTGTCTTTTTTAGTTGTCCACAAAAACCAGACGTGGCTGTGGCCGCCTGGGGATAAGGTGTCACCGAGAGAGGAATATAAACCACTATTATTTTTACTTTGCTAGACTACTCAGGGGCCAGAATCAAACTGTTAATCAGGTAACTGCCACTGCTTTACTGAAATATGGACAAAAATGTACATGACCTATGTGTGATTTTGGTATCATTTTGAAAAATCAAGCGCATTACACATTTTCGCCCGCTGAGTAGTCAAATATAGAGTGTATCTCTCATTTTTGCCGAATAAGTAGTCAAATCATTGACAAATGCACTAAAGAACTTAAAGTTGGTATTTTTCCTCAAATTGACGATTTTTCATTTATTTTCAGCTTGGAGACAGAGTCTCCAAGTTGTTTGGTTGACTTCCCAGGCAAACGTCTGTCGTTAACATCAGGTTAATATCTGTTCTGTCTGTGCAAAGTAAAAATGCATTATCTGCTCCCTGGTAAACTAGTCATTTACTGTTATTTTTAACTGGCTCTTCTTGCCATAGCGCTGCTAAAAGGCTGTATTTGCTTACTTGTAAATCAAGTATATATACTTCTTTTCCGCTCATGTCACTGCCTCCTTCTTGTTTGTGACAGCATTTTCAATAGACATTATCTGCACACTTGTAAAATAAGCAGATACTTGGTTTTGGCTCTGTGCAGAAGCGTTTTATAACAGGAGGCATTGACAACGAGGCAATGTTGATTTAATGTTGTGCCGATGTTGAATACGGAGGGCCAATATTAGAACAACATTGGGTCAATGCCTCGTGTTTGCTGGGTACCCTGCTGTTTGTAGTAAGCTAACTTGATGTACTGACCCAATGTTGGTTGAATGTTGTGCCATCATCTATGACACTGCTCCAACATTGATCTAACATTGGGTCAGTACATGTGTTGCCGATGACTCTTGGCAAAAATGACTTTTAGCCAATGCCGTTTAACTGCTAAGCCAGGGTTGTAGATGATGGGCCAGCATTAAGCTAGCATTGGTAGAACGTTCGTCATGTTAAGGCCGATATACGGGTGGACCAATGCTGGGCTAATAGTAGTGAAATATAGAGATTGGGCACCCCCACCCCCTCCCTTCGATAGCATCCTATACACGGCGACTACAATGCTGGCCCAATGTTGGTACAGCGTTGGCACGACCATTCCAGATTTGTATACACTAAAATTGGTTGTTTCAATGTTGTTAATGCTGGCAATATTGGTGTATGGTTGTTTTAACGTTGGCACAACCATTTCAGATTTGGATACACTAGAATCAGTTGTTTTAATGCTGTTAATGCTGGCAAAGTCCCAATGCTGGCACAATGTTGGCACAACCATTCCAGAGTTGGGTACACAGAAATCTGCGTATACGAAAAAAAATTGAATACACTAGAATTAATTGTTTTAATGCTGTTGACCCTCTCACTACTGGCAGTAATTTCCCCCAGAGTACTGGGCCCTAATGTATGACGTCATATAATTAGGCCGTCGTGGCGACGGCCCACATATACTTTAGGGTACCTAATTTAGGCCGTTGTGCCGATGGCCCACGTACTCAAAGGGTTAATGTGGTACAAGGTTGTATTACAACCATACACCAACACCAACCCACCAACAACAATTTGTCTTTTGTAACGTTTTTTAAACAAATTTTTAGTGGATTTGACTTTGTAATAAATATCCTTTTAAGACTTTTAGGTGGATTTTTACACACCTCATATTTGTTTTACATCAATTTATTACTGGTGTCGTTTGTTTAACCCAAAGTTAAACTAAATAGTTGCTTGGTTATAATATTTTTGTTTTGAAGTTATAATGCTCTTATTTTCTACTTTTTTATTACTGGTGCATGTTTTTAACACAATAGACTGATAGCTGAAAATCTGCTGAAAAACTGACTTAGTTCACTCTAATATTCAACCCTCGATATGTTATTATATTATGTGCTTAGTTTAGCTGAAGTTGTAAAATAAATAAGAAGAGACTACATTTTTAGATGCCTACATATGTTGTATAATCACGTCTATAATATCTGTAGAAAAGTTGAGATCTACCATAGTCTGAGGGCACCAGGTGATTGAGACTTCCGCAATCTTGTGTTTCTCTGGGAAGACGGGGTTATCAATTAGCCTAAGGACATCCGGTAGTCTACCTGCTGCATATCAAAAATCACTTCCGTGTTATCCTGATGTTTTTTTTCTGATGTGTAGGGTTGATGCGCTAAGTGCACTTGCACCGTTTTTGTCCCAGAAACAGAGCCCATTTAGCATATAACACCAGAATAACAATTTGTTAAGTCGAATTGGTCCTGTGTAGGACAGATATTATGCTGATATGTGCTCCTTTTCATGAGAATAACAATGTGCTAAGTCGGCTTGATCTGTTGTTTTAATCTGAATTTGGAATAAATTCAAACTTTATACATATTATAAGTGACTTAGCTGGTTATTATTCTAAAGGGCAAAGATGTCACTTAGCACACTATTGTTTTAACCCATTGATATATCGATTGGGGCTTACTTTGATAAAACAATATAGGACATATGCACCATTAACTGGTCAGCTGTTCCTTATGACGAATTAAAGAGATTCATGAAGTCTTCGGCAAAGGCAAAATATACTCAGATGTGCAACAGAGGTGCGCAGCCCACAACAGTGAATGGATTGGTGTAGATTATCGTTGATAACTTTGATGTAAGCCTGAGTAGCCCAAATGGACTGTATTGTAAACATATTTATTTCAATTGGATGACCCAAATAGCACTATTAGCGCTAGTCAAGGGACTCTCCAAAACATAAAGTGAAACAGACAATCACATTATATATACAAGACAAACAAGATAGTTATAAATCACAGAAAAGTTAGATAAGAAAAAGAGAATACAAGTTTCTATGTATTAAATGTAGTAAATAAAATATATATTTTTCTTAACTTGCTAAATTTAGCTAAATCTATTAGACGATTTGATGAACTTTTGAACACATCTAGATATAAAAGCATTTTCTATGGTAACTAAATCGTCAGATCATTTTAACAAAATAATAGTCAATCTGTTTCTATCAAGCGTAGGCAAGAGTGAATGGTGTGTTTTTGGCGCGATCAAGTCGCGTATGGCGACCAGTAGCTCAGTCCTTTGTACAGCATAATGGGGGCATTCAAGTAGAAAATGAGGAGTGGTTTCTCTGGCTCCACAGGAACAATATGGCGTATCAGATGAGCCGTAGGGAAAGAAATGAGCAGCAAGTGATGACATACCAAGTCGAAGTCTAGTGTGGTAAATAGATGCTTTACGGTACCCGGTGAATATGTGATTTAGTGGTGGTGAAAATCGAAGATGTAATTTCAATTTACTTTTAAAGATATTTAAACTGTTTGAATTTCTCACATCGATGTCAAGGCCATTCTAGTGTCTTATAGTTGATGGCAGAAAATAATTTTTGAAAAGTGATGTTTTGCACCTGGATACCCTAATGCTTTGGTAGTATCTGGTTACATATCAACTGGTGCTGGCAATTGTAGGCGGGCATATTGATGTTAAATACGGCGGAGCTATATTATTTGTCATTTTACAAAACATTATTAATTTATGGAATTTACGTCTACATTCTAGACGCTCCCAGCCCACCTCTGTTAATATTTTATCAGCGCTTGTTTGACGCATGGCACCAGTACATATGCGAGCAGCCTCCATTTGTAACTGTTCTAGTCGATCACTAAGGTATTTGGGACAGTTATCATAGATAAAATTATCATATTCAATTATAGGTCTGATTCGACAAGTAAACAATTTCTCTAAATCTTTACGTGGTAGAGAGAATTTTAATCGCTTCATAATATTATTTAAAGTTTTACTAGTTTTTTTGAAAATATATTCTATGTGGGAATCTCAAGTGAGGAATTTGTTAAAAACTACACCGAGATGACAGTGTTGATCAACTTTCTGGAGAGTTGAGCAATCCAGTACCATCTCCGGATGATGCAGTGACTTTTTTCTTCTTGGTGCCAACTTATGATATGGCTACTATTGAAACCCACCCTAGTTCTATCAGAAGCAAGAACATTTATCCTGGTATGCTACACTAAATCGTCCCTGCTTCCTTCAACGTCGCGAGGGTTCAGGTGTGGAAGAACAAGATAAAGCGTAAATCCATATAACCCCCAAAGCTGTGCTCACGGCCCCCCGACAGAGTCAGCCTCCCATGAAAATGCCATGCGGGTTTGATTGCCTAAAGAGTGACCCCCTGCATCCTCTGCACCCATCTGATCATGGTTGGTAATGTGTAATGCTTTTCCATTCACTCCTCTGGCTCCCGCTGATCTACTCAAAGTGATCAAGTGTGGCTGATGTATATTGATAACCCATGTTCAAACAAGACGTGCAGTTATAGAGCTAATTAACTACGGTGCACCCTATTCTGCTACTACAAGGGAGAGGACGATTACAAGATCAAATCATAGCTGTCACATGAACTGAATTTATATTTTATCTTCAGTGTCAAACTTGTTTCCTTTCATGCTAGAAAATCTCATCCATTGGTTGCTAAGATTCTCATGTCAATAAAGTAATTGTGATTCGACATTAGATTGTTATTGAACTTGAATAGAACAAAAAAACTGAGGTATGAATTCTTAATACAAAGCATATAAATAGCTACTAAAAATGTGTCACTTGAAATTCAATTTTAAATAAAGAGTAGTTAAAATTAAAGTTTTTTGTGAAATCACTACCATTTTAACGGCCATCTTGGATCTGTAAACTCCAAGTACTAATTAAATGCCAGAAATGGACTGCTGGTGTACATTACTATGAGACAAGTGTTATTACTTACTCGATATTTTAAATCAAATGGTTCAAAAGTTGTGGTTGTGGCCATTTTGGCGTCCATCTTGGATATCACAGTTAGGTCAAGGATATTCGCTTGCTATCCGCCGTCATGTTTATCATGGAGGTCCTAATGGTGTAAAATCCACCGTAATTCTTAATATAAACCATGTAAATAGCAACTAAATAGTGATGTCACTTGACATGCTAGTTTAAATATTTTAAATGAACGTTTTCTGTGAGATAGGGGCCATATGACGGCCATCTTGGATATGTGAACTCCAATTGCAAATTAAATGCCAAAACTGGACTGCTGGTGTGCATTACTAGGAGAAAAGTGGTATTACTTAATATTCTATGTCAAATGGTTCAAAAGTTAGGTTTTATCATGCATTTTGGTCATCTTGGCGGCCATCTAGGATTTCTCGGATAGCTGAAGGATATTCGCTATCCGCCTGATATTTATTGTACAGGTCCTAAAGATGTAAAGTCCACCATAATTCCTAATACAAACCATGCAAATAGCTACTAAAATTAGTATCACGCGAAATCCTAGTTAAAATTAAGGTTTTCTGTGAAATGGTGGTCATTTTGACGGCCATCTTGGATATGTGAAATCCAATTACAAAATAAATGCCAGAAATGGACTGCCGGTGTGCATTACAATGAGAAAAGTGTTATTACTTGATATTCTACCCTAAATGGTTCAAAAGTTAGGTTTTATCATGTGGTTGGCTGCCATCTTGGCGGCCATCTTGTACTTCTCGCTTACCTCATGGATTTTCTCTTGCTATCCGCCTGATTTTCATTATAGAGGTGCTAATGATGCAAAATTCATTCCAAGCAGGGTATAGCTGGGTGGCACCCTGACTATACCAATATCCGGACAATGCTGGGTCAACGAATAGATACACACACAGCAGCGCCTACTGTGTCACAAGAGAGGCTGAATTAAGGTCTCACCACCCTAAATGCCAATCCCATTAAAACGCATGTATAATGCCAACATTCTACAGGCCGATTTCACCATATCAGTCCCTAGCTACTCCCCAATGTGACGCACCATAACAAAGCCTAAGCTGTCCATTTTAAAAAAAAGGTCCGAAAATGATATGCTCACCAATTAGATTTTTAACTACGCCCCCTGGTGAATGAAAAGGTACTAATCGCCGGAAATTCATAAATATTCCTACGACCATTTCCAGAAAAGACACAAATCCTTTTCACTCACTATATCCAACCAAACATCTCACAACACAGTTATACCTCATATCACACATAAAGAAAACAATGTGTGCTTACAATTGATCCACAAAAATACAACATTCCTGTATTTTTTCATTTCACCAGAAGCAGAAACAACCTTATAAAGCAGTCATTTTTGACGGATTATTCAGTCAGTAGCCACCCACCTTTGAATTTTGTCTCATTTAGGATGGTGAGACCTTAATGATGGCTCACTGTCTGCAACACTGGCCCGCTGACCTACATCATAGCTGGTTCCACTTAACCCTTGTCTCGCTAGGCCTGTATATGTACGTTTCGAGCATGTTTGTTTAGATCAATGGAAAGATCGCTAAATTCGTTAAAATAGTTTTTGATAAATGCCCAGTTAATCCAATATTATATATTTTATAAATATACAAAGTTTTCGTCATTTGAAGCTGAAAATTGTATTAGAAACAATTCAGCAGAACAAGGGTTAAATAGTTTGCTGGGATAAGTAGGCATGAGATGTCAGTTTTCTCAACAGGGACCCAACCCAGAATTTGTACACAAATACATTAACAGCGTTGGGTATGTCTATTGCGAGTGTTGCTTGTTGGGATATTTTGCCGTATACATTAATATATTCCAAGAAAACACAGAGATGCGAGTGCTATCGCAAAGCTGGGCCAATCATCATGCTATTAAACAGCTATTGACCATTACCATATGAGAGATTACATTACCCATATTTGTAAATCATATTTATGTGAATAAATATTATTATTATTTACAACACGATCGTATCATATAGGCCTACTTATTTTTCAGACTAGACTTATTTAGCTTTCCGGATTTTCAGTCTGTCAAAATGATCCCCAGGGGAAGGGGTGAGGGGTGTCCAATCTCTATACCTCACTACTGCTAATGCTAGCCCAGTGTTTTAGATGGGGGGCCATCATTAGGCTAGCACTGTGTCAACGTCTCATGTTTGCCCTCTACAGTGTTATGCAATAAGCAACTTAGGTCTTGGCTAAGATAGTTATCTTCAAAAATATCAACTTTTGTATTATTAAAAATAGATTTTCACCTGTTGTGGTAGAAGGCATTGCAGATTGATATAATGTATACATTTCTGGCGTGAAATACGACCGAATAACGTCTTTATTGCATTTCAAGTTTTTATTGCATTAGGATTTCGTGTCCTAATAAGCCCCAGCCGACATGAACTTTTGAGCTCTTAATACACGTTGTCAAAACCCACGCATAGCGACTTAATTACGTATTAAGATGTTACGGGGTGTTTATGATGGAATTACACTAGGGGGAATTAATTACTGAAATAGATAGATCAAAATTTGGGACGTAAACACATTACATTAACCCCTTGTGTACAAAATCCCGCAACAAAGAATATGCTAAGTGAACCCTAGCACCCGAAGGGTGCTGAGCATGAAATAAAGGCATCGAAGCTCTATAAAAGCTGCTTTTCGCCTTTTCCAAAATCTTCATTAGTATATAATACTCATTGCTAATGTCTGGTTGGCAAGGGAGGCAAGGAACCTGGAAAGATAAGTTTTTTTATATAATTTAATAAATTTATATGTGCCTTCGACGAGCAGAGGGTCGCGGTGGTCTAAATGAGGTGTTGAATTAGCCAGTAGCTACCCTGTATCTCGTGTCTTATCTCTCGAAATCTAAAAGAAAAGGCCAATAAAGTTGTTATTTAGCAGATCCTTTAAATGAACATTTGAGACATTTCTTTTATTAAACCTATGGCTCTCGTGTACATTTAAAATCACTTAGTATGTTGACATACTGGTACTTAAAATTGCGCTCTGCGCTTGGCTGTCAAACATGTGATCTGTTTATTTTGTGGACAATACATTATATGTTGCGTAGCTGATTTTTAGAATGTGAATTTTGGGTTGACTTGTCAAACATTGTCCAATTAAATCAACACTTGAGACACTATGACTTATATTGCGGTGCGACAATTGTCGCCCCGTGTGCATATGTCATGTGGACAGTAGAGTCACCATGCTTCGTTACTCATTAAACATGTTAAATTTTGGATCAAATGTGATCAATTTACCACGTGTTGTTTGCCTGACTGTCCATGTGTCGTTGCCATACTCCAACAGTTATGTAGTTTTGATTGAATTTGAGTGTTATGGTGTAAAAGTGTCTAAAGTTATTAATTTGAAAATAGAAAGTTCCTGGAAGCTTATTTGTGAAATTTAAAAAAATTGGTTGTTTTGAATTTGTCTTTCAGAGTCACCAGGGGGTTTAAACCCTTCCAGGTATCGTTGTGGTGTTTGAATCCTGAATGTTCTTTCTCTAGTTGTTTTGATGGTTTGTGAATTGTGTATTTGAGTGTATGCGTGTTTTCTTGCTGCTTTTTCAGTTTTTGTTTGTTGGTGAAAGTTATTAATCTGTTATTTATGAATTACAGTAAATTCGCCCCAAAACCAGCTCGCCCACCCTACCAACTCGCCCCATTGCCAACTCGCCCCAACCACTTATTTCACCAACTCGCCCCACTTATGCTACCAGCTCGCCCCCATGTTGCTTGTCAACTCGCCCTATCTTTTACCAACTCGCCCCACTTCTCTCACCAACTCGCGCCACTTCTCTTACCAGCTCGCCCCACGTTCTTGCCAACTCGCCCCACTTCTCTTACCAACTCGCCCCGCTTCTCTTATCAGCTCGCCCCACGTTCTTGCCAACTCGCACCACTTCTCGACCGAGTAGGCTGGGCCCATGACTGTACTTACCACACTAACCAATCTAAATAAATAGGACCACTTCATAATAGCTCACAACTTACAAACAACACTATATTTCAATGTTGTTTTAAAATCTTATATACATACAATAGGCAGGGATGGGCTGATAGTAATATGTGACGGGGAAATTTCGCTGTAATAGTAATACTGATAGTAATAGATTGCGAAAAAAATGAAAGTAATAGTAATAGTAATGGATGGTCAAGAAATAGATAATAGTCCATCACTTTTATATTACACTATTCTATTTTCGCTTGATTATTCACATCAATTTAACCTATGCCACCAATCTCAGAAAATATGTTTAATTTTTAAATTAATATTTTGTCATTAATTTATCAGTTTAAATGTGAAATTATATATAACATGATGATTTGTATTAGTTATCCTGACGCCCACAGTGTATTATGCACATTCCAAACACACGATGTGCTTGTACTAGACCAACATTACACAGGGCGGGCCGACAATAAAACAACATCTCTAGTTTGCTGGGAGGCGTGTCAGTTACCGGCAATATATGTGTTTATACTACTTAATGTGTGAAGAACAACACACTTTAATTACCGTTATAGATGGTCGATGAACGCGACTTTAAATCTTCGTGCCTAGACAGTATAAAAACAGGTATTTCCTAACAGGTCATTGGTCTAACACTCTTGATCTTTTAGCTCTGATGGTCAGGGCAGACCGTGTTACGACGGCAATAATCGTCGGTTTTGGAAACATAATTAACCCTAACGGTTTTAGAAACCACATTAGACTACGCCAAAAACAAATTTAAACATGTTAGAACCATTAAATATTGTATGTTTAGTCACCACGAAATAAACATTCTAATGTCTAACTAATATGTTGGTAATCTGAATCTGAAAAAAAGCCTATTACTAATATTTACGCACAGTGTTATCATGTCTAGATCTCATTGCAATAACGTTGTGTGGCAAAGCTAAAGTAGTGTCGAGATAGCAGGATATCTAAACAAATGCCAATTATACAATAAATTAATAAAAATATTTTTAATTTGTATAAATAGTCTCAACATTTATATGATTTAATGTTTGTTATTATAAAAAAGTATATGGAAATTATATGATAGCAGTATAGCTTGTTATCTCTTTCGAATAGTCATATCCAAGACTTTAATGTCTGTGGTTCGGCCTAGATTGGAATCTTATGGAAGCCGTGTTTTCTCTGTTGCTGCTCCATTATTGTGGAATGAGCTGCCATATTACATCACTGGCGAACAAACACTAACATCTTCTAAAACTAAACTTAAGACACACCTATTTAGCGAGGCATATCCTCAGAGACAATATAATGTTCATAACATGGTTCATTATTTTAAAATGAGAATTACCTATTTTGCCTATAAAATCGTTTTAGCTAACTTTAACGGATTTACCATACGATACATCTGGTAAAATTTAGCAAACTGTCCCTAGGACGGATTTAGGCGCTTTATACGTGTTCTATTTTTATTATTATTATTATTAGTGATAGATGGTAGAGTAAGAGTAGGAGTATATAACGCAAATACTGTAATAGTATTAATAATAGTAATATAATTATTTCAAAGTAATAGTAATAGTAAGGGATTGCATGAAATAGATCACATGTCTGACATAAAGTTGGCATATGACACTCTATATTGGTCATTAGATATGTTATGCGCTTCGAAAATCGGAAACAACATAATATTATGTATCATAAGTTGATAACTCGACCTAATATTTCTTTTTTTTAATTCATTTTTGATAGGAACATTATCATGAAATAAATTTATATTCCCTTTTCCTTTAATTTATTTTTGGTGGTAACATTGATGAGAAATAATTTAGAAATATTTACTTTGATTTCAGTTGTTATTTAAATCAAGGAGTAGAAAACCAGACTTGGTCTGTAGAGTGTGTCATATGCCTTATCATGGTAACGTTAGTCAATATATAACACTCAATTAGCTAATTATAATAAAGGGCGGAGACTATTGAGCTAATTATAATGAGAGGTGCAGATCATTGAAACCCAAAAGAGCATGGATCTAACAGTGGATATTAATTTAAGCGCAATAGGAAATGTTTCACAAAAATTCATAATTACTGTGATCTACGAAGACTTATTTACTTAAATTTCGCTAACAATAAATGCATACACATAAATTAATTTCGCTAACATTAAATGCACTATTAAATTTCGCTAACATTAAATTTAGCTAACATTAAATTCATACTCATAAATAATAATGTTTAACGTCGCCAGAATAAAAGGACTTGGGTCGGGCTAGTTGGTATGAATGTGGGGCGAGTTGGTATAGATGTGGGACAAGTTGGTATGATGTGGGGCGAGTTGGTTGGGGCGAGTTTGCATATATGTGGGGCGAGTTTGTTTAAATGTGAGGCGAGTTGGTTGAGGCGAGTTGGCATATATATTGGGCGAGTTGGTTGGGCCGAGTTGGTTTTGGGGCGAATCGACTGGCACCCTTATTTATAAGTATGGATGTGAATGCGTGACGTCACATGGCTTGTGAATTATTGTCACTTACTCACCAACGCTGTGACACGTTGGTGAGTGATAATGTGTCGTGGTGACCGGTCAACGCTGGAAGTGTTGGCCCATCAACACATCATCGCTGTTATAGCACCTTAGATTACTGCCAGTGCCGCCAGCATTGCGCCAATGCCGGCTCAGTGCTGTTAGCGGTGGACTGACATTAACACCGCGGTAGCCACACTGTGACAGCATTCGCTGTTTCTATATCACTCTCACTTTCTGCCAGCGCTGCCAGCGTTGTCCCAATTTTGCCCCAGTTCCGTTGGCGCTGGAGCGACACTGACACAGCTATAGCAGTTATCGCTGGTTTATTGCTGGTCTGCAATGCTGGCCCAACAGTAAACTAACATTAACCATGTTTACTCGATGCACAATAACACGTGTCTGAAATTCGAAACCATTGTATGTTTATCCACGGGTCGTGTTTGCTGGGATGCACCTAAAAAGATGCATACTTTAGTCTAGAAGTGGAATATATATATATATATATATATAATAAAATCATGTCTCCAAGTAAAAATAATATATGTAGGCCTACTACCGGCTATTATTATTTTACTTTCTAAAATAAATTACAAGATGCATGTATAGTGTATATTATTATTATTTTGCATAAATGATGAAGAGAGCGACCAGCCGTGCGTGTGGATTATAAAACTTTAAAATATATTTCCTTTTTGTAATAAATGTAAATCAAAGTGGAACAGGGAACATTCCACCAGAGTAAAAACTGAGCTGTCAATTATCACTTGTAAAAAAATAGCAATCACATAATAAATATATTATACACATTTAATATGTTGTGTGGCATAAAATATGAAAAATGTTGGACCAGCGCACCAGACGGTTAACCAACTTTAAATCAACATTGTTTCGGTGTCTCGTGAACTTTTTTTTATTTACTTTATTTGGAAGTATCAAGAACATAATATGAAGTTCTTAGCAGTACTATGTCATTTTTAGCCATATATTTCACTTGAATAAAAAACGTGGGACATTTTTCCTTTGGCAGTCATATATTTAAGACTTCGTCTCGATTTATCAGGTGGATAATAGGTTTATTAGGATCAGTAACATTTCAGCTACTGCTACGCAAGCTTAGCTCATTTTCCGCAGTCACTAAAAAGTTATTAGCATTTGCATTTTTTGGACTTTGTGGTTGAAATCAGTCACCGTCATGTTGAAAACGTGATTTTCTTGGGTAAAACTAATACAACAATACATGGCCCTCAAATTAATGGTGTGGGATTGTCTATGGCCATAATAATCCTAACTATCATGTGGAAAAAATAACTACATAAGTGAGTTTCAACAATACATGAAAACTATAAAAAAAATTTTAATTAGGCCAATAGAGTACACCATCAATGTATATGATTGTATTGATCATAAAAATCATTGATTGGAACTGTTTTGCTAATCAGCTTATAAATACCAGCAAGAATCAAAAGTGTATAACACATCATCTTGATATCAGTGATCAGGTAATATGTTTGTATAACAACAATACCAAAGGGCGGGGGCCCTGTTGAAAGGCCCAGAATAAATAATAATTGCACTTCTACTTTCGTAATTTTAATTACATTGTAGTCCTGTAAAATGATTCTTTGTCAAGCATTTTTCATCAAGTGCAGTATTTCAGAATGTGTGTAAAATCAGCAAATTGTATGATGGGAATCGAACATATAATATAAATTCCAATGATGGATGGGATATAAATACATACTACCGGGTATAATTTATATTGGCCTATACATATTATATTTTCATGATAGTGCATTTTAGAACATGGATATACATTCTCTCACACATCTGTAGCTGATATTTTGTAATGCTGTTGACAAGGCTCAAGGCCCCTGTGCCTCTTGTTCAAGTTTGTTTTTTATTCCTGTATTTGAACAATTTACATAGTTTTTTCAGTGAATATCAGCAGAACATCTCGCTCATCTTAATTGTATATGGTATTCATGTTTTCTAATACTTTTACATTCTCTGGAGCCATCTTTCAAAAGTGATCTTGATCACTGAAGGACTGATTATCGCGACTTCAACGTCATCTCAGCAACTACAAAAGTGATCTTGGCCACAGAAAAAATGATTACAACCGCCTAAAAAATTATCTCAGCCACTAGAAAATTATCCAAGCCACTACTTAAATGATCTTGACCACTGAGGAAGTGATCACAGCCACTCGAAAAGTTATCTCAGCCACTCCTAAGGTTATCTTGGCCAATAAAAAAGTGATCACATCCCTTGTAAAAGTTATCTCAGCCACTGCAAAGGTGATCGTGGCCACTGAAGAAGTGATCACAGCAACTTTAAATGTTATCTCAGCCACTACAAAAGTTATATTGGAAAAATGAAGAAGTGAGCACAGCGACTTTAAAAGTTATCTCAGCCACTACAAAAGCTATATTGGCCACTGAAGAAGTAATCTCATCCACTGTAAAAGTTATCTTAACCACTATATAGGTGATCATACCCACTAACAAACTGGTGTCAGCCAATGATAAAATTACCTAATGCCACCACAAAGTGATCTTGGCCACCGAAAAAGTGATCAAAGTGACTTTTAAAAATATCTAAACCACTACACAAATGCACTTCACCATCGAAGTGATTGCAACCACTTAAAAAGTGATCTCAGCCACTACAAATGTGATCTTGGCCACTGTAGAAGTGATCACAACCACTTTAAAACATTATCTTAGCCACTACAAAAATCTGCTCAAAGTCATTCTCCATTTTTTCAGATAAAGCTTACACTTTGCTCTTGTAAATTGTGTAAGCTTCAAACGGCTACACATCGGTAGACATGATATCATCTTTTGGAAAATACTCTTTTTACTTTTGGTCCCCATGCAAAGTTTTTTAAATATCACTGTTTGAGGAATTATTTTTACTTTTGAATACTTGAAATTAAAATGTGACCGATGATACATTTTCATGTATTAGTAGATAGGTTAAGTGCCCAAAATTGGTTGTTTACTTCATATCATGATGCAAATATCTCCTTTGGCATAGAAACACTTTAGGTTCATAAAAAACGTTTTTATCCAAAGACACAAGCAAAATCTGACCTCATATTTGAGCAATTCACAATGGCCGCCAAAACGACGTAGTATTTATCTATTTTCAGTTCTTTAATTCTTTACTTTCAAGTAAAGAAGCATCGTACATAGCTTATGTAGATATAATAATTGTAATTGCACTTTTTATAGTGTTCAAATTACACCTTCAGCTAAATTGTAATCGCACAAAGTTAGTGTATATACTTGGGAGGTATCTGTATGCAGCATTACAAAGCACACGGCAATGTGTCTTACACTGTCAAATTGCAAGCTCTAATAAATCCCATAAAAATATGGGGGATGTATCGTAGTGTGGAGCTGGGTATCTAGTTGCTATTCTGACTCAAGCGTCTCACTCGTCGTGATGTAGGCATATATTTTGCAAATGTACATATATAGGTTATCTACAACAAGAATGAACAGCCATAAAACTGGGTCGCTTTTTCATGTTGTTCCTTGAAAACAGCTACACTTTTTTGTGATCGAACGAATGACCTTGAACAATTTGCACTTTATGGGAGCATTGAATAAGCCTATACATCTTCTTGTGACATAATTCTATTTGAATTTAATTCTACTCAACTCACTTGATTCTTGTTTTAACATATTTAAGAATGGATGAGTCCAGCTCTCTAGATTTGAACCAATAATTCACTTGATATTGTGCTGCGAGTAGCTCTTCTTTGATCTATAACAGACATAATATTGTTATTTGGGTCGTCGGTATAACTTTCCAAAATACTGATCATAGGCTTTTTTCATCAAAATATAGAGAACCGTTACATCTAGTGTTCTTCAGATGTGTGTGAACAACAATGTGATAATAAGCTTTAAAACTAAGTGAGTAGTCAGAGCTGTACATAACATGTTTTCTGTGAGCAGTGTCTCAAGTATCACTGGGAAAGACAAACTTAGCTGTCTGAGGAAATTATCATCAAAGTATTTGACCAGTGACATAGTGAAATAGTTAGAGACTACATAGCATTGCCAAGCCTTAGTTAGGCTGATAGGACGCCGGTAATTAATTGCATGATTGTATGATATAGATGGTGGGAATTCAACAAGCTCTGTTATCTCAGCATTATATTCAGCCCAAAATAATTGATTATACAAGTACCAGGGTGTTTTTTTCGATACAAGTGTCCACTGTAGCAGATTTAAACAATGATGCAGGTAGCATGCTGGTTACAGGCAGACCTACAATGGATCATTAAAATGACAGCTATTCAAAAAATAAAAATAGGCCTACAAAACGTGATCAATTGACAAGGCTATATCTGAATACTTTGTAGACAAGGGGATATATTTCACGTTTTTCTGGTTGGTTCATTCCCACTGGATTTGGGATGTCAATAAAATTTATGTTGGCTGGTCATCATAACATAACTATTTATGAATGTTGATGTATGTTTACAGAGGGCACATGTTGTTATGGTTTATGATAGGATTGCGCATTATTATCATAACCTCCTGCTGTGAAAAAACTCTTGACGGCCTGAAGAGGAACTACAACACCTGTCTGCTCTTAGCATGCTTAGTGCTTGATCACTGAATCTGAACATTCTCATCCGGTCGTATGACACACATGCGACACGCCTATACTTGACTTGCAGTAATTAAATATGCAATGCCAGTTTGAAGGTGCAGCTCGAGTGCAACCTTATAGTCTTATTTGACGTGGAACACTATCACGTCTTAGCCCTCAGCCAATGTGGCTGTAGGCTATTGTCGTCCCTTTAACGTCTCGTCGCCTCGGAGCTAAAGGATCCTATCTGACACTCGCTAGAGTGGCAGATAGGATCATTTAGCTCCGAGGCGACGGTCTGTCCACCTGTCCGCGTTTTCTTGCTTTTATTTGATTGGTCAGAAATTTAGCAAGTGTTCTCCTCATACAAACCTGAGGAACGAGTTTTCGTGTAAATATGATTGAGTCGCTGGTTTCTCCCGCAATTTTTGTTAAATCAACAAGTTATTTGGCGTTGATGCTTTTCCCATCTCTGATGTTTTTAAATTGTTGCCTCGCGTATTTTGAATACTAGCTGCCGGCTAATTTCCCAGGTCTAGGCCTATGTCTTGATGGATGAATAATTTATTAATAATGGAGCATGCGTAAAAAAGATATCAGCATCAAATGTTGCTACTGTAAAGAAGGGTCTATGCTATTAATGAATATAGTGGATTTTCATTTCGACTTCAGTTTGTTGAGAGTAAACAGAAACACAGTGACATTCTCTATACCGGTACGATAACATAATAATCCCCATTAACCCTTTGACTTCCAGGCCGGAGTGCATGCCAGGATCCTGATATACTGGTGTAGGAGTTCTATCTTTCGTCATTTAAAGCTGGAATTGCTAACGCAATTTCCAGCTTCAAATGACGAAAAATACATAAATGTAGTATATATTTGCCGAAAATTTGTGTCATTTTATGGTTACGTTCATTGACGAATGACGACGGAAATTTCCGTCATGTATGGTAGTGAAAAGGTTAAAAAAGCCTTACGACTACATGAAATAGTAACACCACAACAAATTGTAGCTACAACTGTTGAATCAGGTAACTCATGATGAGGTCATCTACTTATTTTGACTGCCGATAATTGTATTTTATGTCTTATATTTTATGTGCATAAACACGATAGAGACTTTCATTTATGTCACAACGTCCTATAAATGCCGATGGGTCTAATGTTGTTATCATTACCTCTCTTGAGAAAATAAAACATAAACCATGGCTATGCATATCCATGATGTCAGATTTACTCTTTCAGATATTTCAAGGTGAGTCTACTAATCTAAAACACATACATCATAGGTCTCCTACTATTGGGAAAATAGAAAAATAAATCATTATAAATTTATGATGCATATAATATTGATGTTGTGTTTTTGACGTCCACAATCAAATGTACCCGGTAGCTATTCATTGGGAGTTCGCGTATCTACAACCTGAAAGCAACTGCTTATGTTGACTTGTTTATTTTGCAAAATAAATTTATATGAAGTTATATAGCCTACCGATCTTAGCTAAAAATACAAACAAGGCGATTTTTTTAAAGCACAGAATAGGACTAACTATAGTTTTATTACAAAGTTGTATCTTAACAAAAAAAAAACGCAACACGATTTGATGGATATACTGTTCAACATATTTTCATATCTTGCAAGAAACTAAAATATACCACTTATCACTTGGTTATTGAAAATGAGTATCTGCTGGTTTTTCTGACGTGGGTCACACAGAGTAGTGCGTATGCCCCATTTAGGGCCCGTTTCCATTGGTAAGGTTTAACTCGCGCGGGTGCACCCGCGCGTGTACCCGCGCGGGTGCCATATTATCCAGCCTTCTTTAAATCCATGTATCATTTCCATACACGCGGATCCCGCACGGGTGATTTACCGCGCGGGTAGAAAATCGAGCAATGTTCGATTTTTTCCGCACCGCATGGCAAAAACGCATGGGGAATTCTAGAAAATGACGTCACACAGATGGGCTTCCCCGTGTACATCGCCGCGTGTTTTGCAAAATTTGTGAGGATAAACCTAACTTGGACATATAATCACCTGATAATCTGTAAATATGACAAACGAAATCCCATCTTTAACACCATTAAAGAAATGTGTGGCAGAAAATTTCTAAGAAACTAGATGTAGAAAGAATGACAGGTAGGACTATTTATATAGCCTACCCTAGTGGGCAGGGGTCGAAATTAACGCTATATACTGGCTGAAGTGCTATTCTCGCTACAAGCCTATTGCTGATAATCTGACACAATATCCAGGCAGGGGCTGATCCAGTATTGAAAATTATATATTTTGGCGAATTTAGCGGACTTTTAAAACTATTTGGCAGAAATAAATAAACGTGCACCCACACCACCATGTGCCCCAGTTAAGGGCGCCTCAACCACTATCATCATCATCACCAACAATATCACCATAAATGGCATCATCACCAACCGTTATTGACATCATCACCACTACCATCACCACCACCATCGTCATCACCACCACCACCAACATCATCACCAACACCAGCATCACCACCATAGGCCTAATCATCAGCACCATCTTCATCACCACCACCAGTAGCAGCAGCACATCCACCACCACCAGCACAATCATCACCACCATAATCATAATCATCACCACCATCATCACCACCAACACAACCACCATCATCACCACCATCGTCATCACAACCACCATCACCATCATCACCATCATCATCACCATCAACACCAACAACACTACCACCACCACCGACACCGCCATCATCATCATCACTACCAACACCATCACCACTACCACACCACCAACACTACCACCACCAGCACCCCAACACCATCATCACCACTACCACCAGCACCATCATCACAACCACCATCACCACCAGCACCACTACCAACACAATCACCACCACCATCACCACCACCACCGCCATCACCACTACCACACTACCAACAAAACCACCACCAACACCATCATCACCATTCCCACCAGCACCACCATCGTAACCACCATCACCAACATCACCAACACCATCACTACCACCATCATCATCATCACCACCTGGTCCATCACCAAGGAGATTACTATTATCCGCGCGGGTGTCACATGCGGATTTATATAAAATAACGCACTAATGGAAACAGACGACCCGCGCGGGTACCCGCACAGGACTCGCGCGGATGGATCCGCGCGGCTAAAAAACCTTACCTATGGAAACGTAGCCTTATGCATGCTACACTGCGAAAAAGTATTGACCCACGCTTTTATCCATGTGACGTGGCGCAGAGCTTCGCCAATGTCACAGACTGCTGTACGGTTTCGAATCCCGCTTGGTGCAGGATTGTCAGAGAAATATCATGTTTCTCCCAGGGCTCTAAATATTGTGACATTATTTCAATGTTGTGTCCTTGGGCATTAAACCCGACATTAAACTAGCAATGGGCTGCGACGCTGGCCCAACATTGAACCGGTATTGGATGGGTAGGCCTACACTGTAGCCGGTACATCGCATAGACGCATATACTGACCAGCGATGGTGGTAGAAGGAATAGGCCTACACGATGAAGATACTTGTATACTTGTCTCGGACATGGTTCTTTCAATAATTATATCCTGGACATTCAGGATTCTGGCCAATGACGAAAACCAATACAGCTGTGTTCACAAAATTTAGGCCATTTTTTGCCTAAAGCACTCAAACAGCCTAGCCGGGCTTCGGAGTTCGGGAACTCCTTTTCTAGTTATTATTATTATTATGCCACTCACTTGTGGCCGCTTGGCCTCAATGCGTAACGTTTTTTTCTGCGCAGAAACACACGTTTTTGTACCGCTCATGGATTTTCATTGCATTATTTGTCATTAGCTTTCTTGTTGTGGCCTACCAGAGTTTATTCGGTGTTTCAAAATCTGGTGTTAAATCTCGGTATTGTTAACCTGATTTCTGGCAATTTGAGCCGTAGCCACACCACCTTCCGCCATAGAAATTGTTAAATAAGGCATTTTCATCAACCCGTCATCTTTTAACAAATGAATTTAAATCTAATCTGAAAAAGGACTTTTTGTTCCCCCACCTCAGCCAGAATAATTGCTTAATTTCAGATGACCCGCATATCGTGATCATGGTTAGCTGGCCCATGACCTTGAACGTTGAGTTTCTTTGATTTGAAGGTCAATGTCCGTTATAAAGGTCAAAACACAAAATGCGGGTAGGGGCCACACTCTGTTTGTGCCAAGTATACCATGTAAAAAAGTGAGTGCATTAGACAACACGTTTTGCCACAAAGACGCACATCTCCGATCAACTTGTCCCACTTCTCTTACCAACTCGCCCAAGTTCTCTTACCAACTCGCCCCACGTTTTTGCCAGCTCGCTACGTTTCTCGGACCGAGTAGGCTGGGTCTATGACTGCTCTTACCACACTAATCAATCAAAATAAACCATAGGACTACTTCATACTAGCTCACAACTTTAAAACAACCCCATATTTTAAAGTTGTTTTCTGGTCCTTGTATACATACATAAAGTTGACATATATCTCATGACACTGTAGGCTATATATTGGTGATTCGATATGATATATTTATCGCTGCGAAAATCGGAGACAACATAATCCTTGGACTGCAAGTCCAATAAAAAGTCCACTGATTAAACAATCTAACGGATTCCAGATTCACCAGCATCGCTGGATTTAAAAACGGGCTTGTGATAACAACAAACTCTTGTGCTGGGTCTCATGATCAGGATTATCTTCTCATCTCTTTATTAATGCAATTGCACCATGGTTATAACATGCTCACAGATAATAGTCAGTCCTTACTTTGATTGTTAGCGCATCTCTCCCTGAGCTCTCTCGCTCTTAGGCTCTCTCTGTTTCTATGTTATAGTTCTGCTCATGCCCTCTGGCAGACTTGTCAGAGTATAGCATATGTGCCATCCTCTAGCCGTGTTCACAGAAAAACTCAGCTAACAAGGACATTGAGCCAATGCTAGCCCAATGTTGGTCTGCTGGCAGAACATTCTCGTCTTCACTGCTATTAACCAGCTTTGTTCGCACTTGTCCTAGTGGCAACGCTGGTACAATGCCGGCCTAATGCGCCCAAAACTGGCATTTCTGGCTCCAACTTTGGCCCAACTCAATACATAAATACAATGGTTTAATTAATATTAACTGTTTTCCACTATGCATTCAGCTAATATAACACGCTGCTCAACTCAAATAATTCAACAGCATTCTAAAACTATTTATTACTGTTACTACAGGTCAATAGTTCACAATATGTTGATAGCTCGACCTTATATACCTTTTTTTTAATTCATTTTGCATGGTAGGAACATTTATTATGAAATAATTTTATATATTCCTTTTTTTTTATTCATTTTGGTAAAAACCCAGACTTGGGCCGAAACTTGTTAGTCCAGTCAAAAAGTCATTTGACCGTGAACAAATTGCAACAGAAATAATTTTAGGTGTTTTGGCTTCACAAATACATCAAGAATAACATACTAAACATCTTAGGAAATATTCGATGCGGAACAAGGTAAAATTCAAGGTCAAAGGCCAATTCCGAGGTCAAATATGATTTTTTTTAAATAAGGGTAGGAACAAGTGTAACACCTCTTTTTCGTGTAATTTTAACTGGACAATCCATTTCTTATATTACTTTTATGATTCAAGGTCATCTTCAAGTCTAAAGGTCAACTCGAAGGTTGAATAAACGAAAATAATATTTCTAGGAAATAATGCTAGGAGTGTGTGTAATACCTCATTTCATGGAATTTAGACTGGAAAATCTATTTATAGTTTTATTTTGGTGATTCAAGGTCATTTTCAGGGTTATCTTTTAGGTCAAAAGGTCAATTCCAAGGTCAAAGGCATAAAAAAATATGATTTTTAACAAACAGAAATAGCAAGAAGTGTAATATTTATGTTTGATGTGATTTTGATTTAATTATCTATTTCTCGTATTATTTTGATGGTTAAAGGTCATCTTCAAGGTCAAAACTTAAATGTCAAGGTCAACTACATGTAAACGCAAAAATATGATTTGTAACAGATAACACAACCAACAAGTGTAATACCTCTTTCCTTTGTGATTTTTGACTAGAAAATCCATTTATAGTATTATTTTGGTGATTGGAGGTCATCTTCAAGGTCAAAAAGTCAATACAAAGATTAAAGGTATACAAAATATGATTTTCAAAAGACACAAATAGCAAGAAGTGTAATATATATGTTTGATTTGATTTTGACTAAATAATTCATTTCTGGTATTGTTTTGATGACTAAAGGTCATCTTCAAGGTCAAAACCTTAATTTCAAGGTCAAGTAAGCAAAAAACATGATTTGTAACAGATAACACTACGAACAAGTCTAATACCTCTTTTCTGTATGCTATTTGGCCAGAAAATCAATTTCTGACATTATTTGAGTGATTTACAGTCATCTGCAAAGTTAAAAGGTCAATTTTGAGACCCGGTGACCAAAAATATGCCCTTTGACGCTTACTGGTCGCCCATTAGCTCGTCCACATCACCATTTTATGCGAAACTGTCACTTTTCAAAGCACTGCGTCTCTCTTTAATGATTTTCTGTCGCCCTTTATGCATCTGCATAGCCCTTCATTACCTCTCCATTACCCTTTAACACCTCTCCGTCACCTTCTAGCACCTCTTCACTTTTCCGTCATCCTTTAACGCATCTCCTGTCGACTTTAACGTTTACTAGTGGCCCTTTAAGCGTCTCCATGGCCGATAAAGGCAATTTTTGCTTTTTGTAGCGTAAAAGACAAAAAAATAACAACAACAAAAACAGAAAAAAGTGTAATTTCATGAATATCACTTATAAATTAAAACCTTGAAACCTGACTAACATGGTTACATGCTGTCAAACATTTAAATGTTTTGCCAGGACTCTTTCTGTGTAAAAATAGGCAAAATGACCCTTGATATTTAGATTTTTCTCATAATTATGACCTGCTTTGTTAACGTGAATTAATACAATTCAGCCGTACATCAAAAAAAAAAGTATCAATATAATTTTCACTAAAATAGCTAGAGCATTCATAAAGGTAATAAAATGTGCAGAATAGTGAGCCACATCATAATATTACAAGAAAGGCAAAACGATAACGACACAAATATATAATTATGTGTAATTAAAATATCAAATTTTCATTTCTTACATGGTACCAAATATTCATGTATTGTGTTGTGCAAAGGTTCTTTCTTTAAAATTTAATACTTTGTCTCATATTTGTTGTGATAAAGGCAAAAACGTAGATAATATGTAAAAATGAGATATCAACATCACAACTCTATCTGTGAGTCTATGACTAGCAGGCCTGATGATTAGACCGGGTTGTGCTGATGACCAATGGGATCCTGCAGAGGTTCTAGTGGATTCGCCTTGAGAGCTGGTGTGTATCCGATTGGACGACTTAAGCAAGCGATGTGATTGGAGAGACATCGAGTCTAGTGTGAGGTACACCTGCTGAAATGTTACAACGCCTTAATTTAAGGCGTAATAACGCCTTAAAATAAGGCGTTATAACGCCTTAATTTAAGACGTAATAACGCCTTAACAAGGCGTAATAACGCCTTAATAAGGCGTATAAAGCCTTAAAATAAGGCGTTATTACGCCTTGAATTAAGGCGTTATAACGCCTTATCAAGGCGTTACAACGCTTTATTAAGGCGTAATAACGCCTTAATAATATGGGTTTCTCTGGTACGATCCCCACACTGAAAGAATTAAAAATGTATAGGGGCCGTATACCCATAACATAGGGATTGAAATGAAGCGGTAATAGTAAAATAAGATATTTATGATGTTTTCAAATCGAAAACACGCTTTGGTCTCTATGCATGGTTTATGCAAAATATTTCAGCGCTATACGGGTTGACCATTTGATTGTAAAAATAGGTAACTGACCTCTTTATTACTGAATGAATACTGCGACAAATAACACATTTTCACCAGACCTTCACCATCGAGTGACTGACGGTCGTAATGTTCACAACTCCGTAACAGAAAATGCATATACAACTAAATATAGGTAACTGACCTCTTTATTACTGAATGAATACTGCGACAAATAACACATTTTCACCAGACCTTCACCATCTAGTGACTGACGGTCGTAATGTTCACAACTCTGTAACAGAAAATGCATATACAACTAAATATAGGTAACTGACCCCTTTATTACGGAATGAATACTGCGACAAATAACACATTTTCACCAGACCTTCACCATCTAGTGACTGACGGTCGTAATGTTCACAACTCCGTAACAGAAAATGCATATACAACTAAATATAGGTAACTGACCCCTTTATTACGGAATGAATACTGCGACAAATAACACATTTTCACCAGACCTTCACCATCTAGTGACTGACGGTCGTAATGTTCACAACTCCGGAACAGAAAACGCATATACAACTAAATATAGGTAACTGACCCCTTTATTACTGAATGAATACTGCGACAAATAACACATTTTAACCAGACCTTCACCATCTAGTGACTGACGGTCGTAATGTTCACAACTCCGTAACAGAAAATGCATATACAACTAAATATAGGTAACTGACCCCTTTATTACGGAATGAATACTGCGACAAATAACACATTTTCACCAGACCGTCACCATCTAGTGACTGACAGTCGTAATGTTCACAACTCCGTAACAGAAAATGCATATACAACTAAATATAGGTAACTGACCCCTTTATTACGGAATGAATACTGCGACAAATAACACATTTTCACCAGACCGTCACCATCTAGTGACTGACGGTCGTAATGTTCACAACTCCGTAACAGAAAATGCATATACAACTAAATATAGGTAACTGACCCCTTTATTACGGAATGAATACTGCGACAAATAACACATTTTCACCAGACCTTCACCATCTAGTGACTGACGGTCGTAATGTTCACAACTCCGGAACAGAAAATGCATATACAACTAAATATAGGTAACTGACCCCTTTATTACTGAATGAATACTGCGACAAATAACACATTTTCACCAGACCATCACAATGTAGTGACTGACTGTCGTAATGTTCACAACTCCGGAACAGAAAATGCATATACAACTTTAAATAGTAAAGACTCACAAATTATAACATGATAACAAAATACAAACTAGTTTTTGACAAATATTTATGTACGAGATTCGATTCTATAAATGTTATTTATTTCGTTTACATTTATTTATTTCACTTATTTCCTTCTATTTATAGTTTTCTCTGGTCTCACTTAACATTTCTAGGGTCATTTAGAACATTGAACACATTAAAACCTGCAGCGGTCTGTAAATGGATCGTCGATGGTCTTACATATGTTTACTTTTACTTATCTCACTTATTTCCTTCTATTTATAGTTTTTTCTGGTCTCACTTAACATTTCTGGGGTCATTTAGAACATCGAACACATTAAAACCTGCAGCGGACTGTAAATGGATCGTCGATGGTCTTACATATGTTTACTTTTACTTATTTCACTTATTTCCTTCTATTTATAGTTTTCTCTGGTCTCACTTAACATTTCTAGGGTCATTTAGAACATTGAACACATTAAAACCTGCAGCGGACTGTAAATGGATCGTCGATGGTCTTACATATGTTTACTTTTACTTATTTCACTTATTTCCTTCTATTTATAGTTTTCTCTGGTCTCACTTAACATTTCTAGGGTCATTTAGAACATTGAACACATTAAAACCTGCAGCGGTCTGTAAATGGATCGTCGATGGTCTTACATATGTTTACTTTTACTTATTTCACTTATTTCCTTCTATTTATAGTTTTCTCTGGTCTCACTTAACATTTCTAGGGTCATTTAGAACATTGAACACATTAAAACCTGCAGCGGTCTGTAAATGGATCGTCGATGATCTTACAGTCAGATATTCGGTCTATTTGATTAAACCATACAAAGTTTATGCTCTCCTATTGTCATGAATATTCAAATCAAACGATCCCCATCATTTTCAATTTAACCCTTAATCCATTCAATCTGAATTTGCACCCACTCAAAATTGTGTCTCGCTGACGCGATCCACAACTTCATGTGAGTGAAAATTATTCAGATTTGAAAAAATGGAGGTCAACTGTTTTCAAATATTGCTGATTGATGTGATATTTTATCTTTAACATGTTTAAAAGGTGGTACTTAATGTGCTAATAAAAATGAAAACCCGAATATATGCGGCGCCGGCGGTTAAAGGCTTAATCCTTACAACGCTTAAATATTTTGTATACACCATGGAGACCAAAGGGTTTTTCATTTTTTCTCATTTGTTATGGTCTACGACCATTAGTCTTTTTCACGTCTTTCAGTGCTAGGACCGTCTTTATTCCTCAGAATCTGACGTCGACACACGTCAGATACTAAGGTATGAAGACCCCCCCCCCCGCGCGGAAAGTGATAAGGAGTTATATAATTTATCCCCTTTATTGTCCCGCTAGTTGCTTCCGCTACTTCAAGTGGGTGAAGATTATTCTTGAAGGCGAATTTGGTAATATAGGGATTAAATTTGTGAATAAACATGTGCAAATTTTGATGTTAAAGCGCACATTTATTTCCCAATAAAACTGATCTTAAACAATTATCATGATTATACTGTTCTGCAAAGCCAAAATGCAGTATCTTCTTACTTTACAAGTGAGCAGATACTGCCTTTTGACTTTGCACAACAGTATGGCCATGCTTAGCGGTGAACGTGTTGGGGCATGGGCTAGAACCACCCTATGTACAATTTTTAGCCAGTATTTCACTATGCGTACCTTTTTTCAAAATTAGTGGGAATCTTAAAAGTTCCCCGTATACAATTTCATTGGTTGTTGATTTAGACACTTTCAAAACCCATTTACATATCTCATATGTTCTCTCTCACCGCCGCAGCAGTGTGGAATCCTCATAATTCACACGAATAAAGTAATACAAGTAACACAAGTCTATCAAATAACATGCATAATAGTTCTGGTTTGGGGTCGATTAATTCATACGTAATACCCTGAATTGAAAATAGTGCTCGCAACCCCCTGTCTGCTAAATCTTGTTGGGTGCTAGAAAATTTCACTGTACTAGAAAACATAATATCTAAATATGAGAAATGTTCTACTACTTCTAAAACTGAGTCACCATAAAACCAAATATCATCTATGGACAACCTTCCACCCTTCATAAATACAACTATCTTAGTTTTGCTCATAATAACACATAACTTCCACCTTTGAAAATAATCATGAACAGAATCGAGGCTATTTTGCAAATCTAATCTACTCAGAGCTATTAAAAAAATCATCGGCATATAATAAAAGACATATTTTAAGATCGTCAACAGTTACCACTTGGCTTCCATTCTCATACAACATTTCTCTCATATCATTAACATACATACATGTATTTATTACTTTTTTTTTTAAGGTTTTATTGACCGTTTACATGTCAACTTTGACATTTTGGTCATTTTTATTTCTTTATTTTTTTTTGTACTTTTTTTTATGCGGAGCGAATCGGTTATGCGTTCGGTTGTCATTATTATCCCATGAATTTGAACAGTTTGGGTCACTGTATATGTGTGCACCAAGGAAATATATCGGCCGCAGCGGGACTCGAACCCGGTACCCCCGGGCTCTGAGTCAACCACGCTACCAATGAGCTATCCTAATTATAACGAAAATATTTTAATTGAAGGTCACTAAATGATTTGGTGCGCACTAATTAATTATTTGGTGTGCACCAAGTGATTTGATGCACATCGATTGATTATTTGGTGTGCACTAAGTCATTTGGACAGGTGCCCACCAATTAATTATTTGGCGTAGTCCAAATCGTTTGGTGCGCACCGATTAATTATTTGGTATGTACCAAGACATTTGGTGCGCACCAATTAATTATTTGGACAGCACCAAGTCATTTGGTGCGTACCAATGAATTATTTGTACGCATCAAATCATTTGGAGCGCACCAATTAATTATTTGAATTATTTAATGCCGACCAAATGATTTGGCACGCATCAAATTATCAGTTAGTGCGTGCCAAATCGTTCGGTTCCTTCCAATTCAATACTTTCGGCTACAAATTATTTTCTTGAAATGCAGTTCTCCGTAATTAATTTAGCAACACAATCAGGCTAAAATCATTAAAAAAATGAGTAATTTTATTTTCGCTTTTTAATATGGACATATGATGTAGACATGTCCATAGACTAGAACTGAATTTTTTTAAAATTTTTGTGTTGCGCATTCACCAGTTAAGCTGAAAGATAGAGACGAGTTATTCCCGATTTCTTATTTCGGACATGCATGTCCAAAATAAGAAATACGGAAATTTCGTCTTTATATCTCGGTTAACTGGTAAATGCGCAATACAAAAATTTAAAAACTTTGACATGTTTACATCATATGGTCATATTGAAAAGCGAAAATAAAAATACTGATTATTTTTATGATTTTAGCCTGAATGTGTTTTATGTGGCAAGTATGTTTAAATCAACTACTACTATACGGTATAGTGGTGATTAGCACTTGATCATGATCCAGCCTAAGCAGCATTGCTGTTGCACAAATATTTATAACGTTTAAAAGCTTTTTTAAACTCGTGGTCGAAAATACAATACACTACACTATTGGTGGAGTACACGATCCAAACAAAAAGCATTGATATTGAGATGGTGGCTGGGTTTATAGCAGCGTCCCTATTTACCATCCATGCTGATAACATTGCTGGAACAGAACCAACACCAAGTACCGTCACAACAATGATCATGCACATAAGAATTTTCTTGTGATGGCTGTTGTTCTGGATGCGTCGTCTCTGATTATTATAGTTTCCACTTCCTGCAGTAATTAGCTGTAATTGTTTTTTCGAAGTATATACCTTATAGTAAATGCTGGAGTAACTGGCCAGCACTATCGCTATGACTAAAGCTACAGTTATTGAAATAATAGTCATAATTAGGTTCCCGGGTAATTTACCAATGCATCTTCCCAGGGAGCCGATGAATCGATGGGAATTGCTCGGCATAAATCTTCCACTGAGCAGAATAAATGAGATGATATGCAGAGTGCAGATGAGGATTCCTACAGTGCGTTTGCTAGTGATTCTATCACTACGTTTTTGATGGTAAACTATCAGGTAGCGGTGAATAGCTATCACCATAACGTGCAGAAGGCTGGTGAATTGCAGATGAAGAAGAAGTATGCTATGAATACTACACATTATATGTGGCGTCAATGGGAACTGTTCCAAATACATGCCTGCAACTTGTATCATGTTCAATGCTCCACATATTACAATGTCATTCACAGCCATACTGGCCAGCAAGGCGTTGTAGGGCTTTCTCAGTGTCTTGTCTTTGGCTATTACAGATACTATGCAAACGGCGCCAACAGCACCCAACACATTGAATATGACGCTTAGTGTTACAACGAGTGTCTTAACAGAGCTGGAGAGTGATTGCACAACTTCTTCTTCTGCCATAATGGTGGACATATTGTCAAATGTAGTTGTTAATGAACTAGATTCTGTCGCATTCATTGTGAGTTTTTGCTGATGTCTCCTTACGTTGCCACTACCATGTATAACCTTCTATATCTCGAGCTTCCTTATGCAGTGTCCGCTTGAGAATGAAACACACAAAAAGCCACGCTCTGACTTTATATAGCACAACACAGTACCCCCCTCCTTTCCCCTAAACGATGGAATAGCTGCTGCACAGCTCTATATCGTCGCTATGGGTGTGAAAGGTAGTGTCTGTCATTCCATAAAGTGGACAGATACACCCTTTTCAGCTACACCCTTTCATGCTCACAATTACGATAATATATAATATATAAGATTAATAAGTTTTTATTCTATATGGCTGAATAATCTATGCTCGGTGGAAACTTGCAATAAGGTCCCATTTTATAATGTATCATTGCAAATTTGGTCGCCATTGTAACTGATTGCGGTCTATTGGCAATAAAATTATTTAGACTTTTAAATGCATTTAATTCCCATGTATTGCAGCTTCTTCTTCAGGCGGTTCTCCTGGCCCAGTTCAGCCTATATGTGCAGAAAGGTGGCCAAAAGCCGGATTCATTTCATTTTTGTTCTTCTCCTTCTACTTCTTCTTCTATTTCTACTTCTTCTTCTTCGGTTTCTTTTTCTTCTCCTTCTTTTTTTTCTTCTTTTTCGTATCCGCCAACTGATAAAAATATGTATATTATGGGGAGATACTCCGTGGCCGATAGTTAAAATACAAATATATGCTTCGTCGAGGTTTGCTGTATATTCTTAGTGGGCCTATTCAGAGACAACAGTTTATTTCTTCCTCTTGTAAAAATTAAAATTGTGCATGGGAGCTGGGAAGCCTTCATGACGGAGTGGTAGCGTGCTCGGCCTTATACCGACAGGTTTCTCATTTTAAAAATTGTGTGTAAAGAGGGTTACGTGCCATCTTATTCATCTCTCCATCCTTAACCCTTTGACTTCCAGGCCGGGGTAACATAAATGTAGTATATATTTGACGAGAATTTGTGTCATTTTATGGTTACGTTCATTGACGAATGACGACGGAAATTTCCGTCATGTATGGTAGTGAAAAGGTTAAAAGGTCTGACCGGATATAGTTTAGGTTGTATAACTACGAACCAGCTGTATATTACGCTGTATATTATCGACGCCAATGTTACCAGTTGTGAAATATAATATTGGGATGTGGTTACATTTCTACAAAAGGCACTCTTATTCACAAACACAATCTCTTTCCATACACTGTTATATCGATCAGTTATACAGCCTCTTACATCACTCCCCATATCAAGTTATGTCCTAAAGCCACCGCCGCTCTTTATTTCACAAGTAAAATCTATTTGGGCCAAAACAGGAGCATTAGTTCGACTATTGCAATGAACTGTAAACGTGGTAAAAATGTGAGAAAAATCAGATTTTTTTCAGTAATGATCACAAATTTAGTTGTGGACATGATGACGAAATACCCCATGTTTCTCTGTCGATTTTGTTTTCTGGAACACACAAATAAATGTAATTGTCCAGAAATGAAGATATGCCTTTCTGATATAATTCATATTTTGTAATTACCGTCATAATTATAACTATATAGAGCATGCGGTCAAAGTCATGGAGTGCACTGGGTTATTTAGTTTCCTGACATTGTAATGTTAACCCTTAGACCGCTGAAATATTTTGGTATAAACCATGGGAACCAAAGGGTTTTTCCAATTTAAATCATCACAAATGTCTTAGTTAGCTCTGTTCTGTTTATTTGAATGCCTATAGATGCTATGTGTCTACGGCCATTAAAATTATTTTAATTTTTGCGATGTGGGGACGTCTTTATACGTCAGAGTCTGACGTCTACAGACGTCGATTCTGACGTATAAAGAAGGTCCCTGTGCTGAGTGAACTCGTGTGAGAAGCATACTAATTAAGTAATCATGGTAAATAAAATATCTTCTCAGACATGTTACAGAAAAAAGATTGTCGGCATTTTATTTAGGTTCAAGGTAAATTTAGTGTTATGCAAAGTCATTCTAGGTTTAAAAAAAACCTGGCACTTAGAGGAGACAGTTTTGTGAGGTAGTAAAAGGTGGAGCCAATCCATGCACATTTCGTCCCTTTGCATATGGAAGGGTATATCTGCCACTTCATATGCACCCTTTCATATCGAACGGGACGATTTACATACATGGGTGGCTAATTGGACGTGGCTGTAGATCGCTTTCTGTCACCGAAAAGTGTTGGAAGGTGGAATTATAATGAATGTTTTTCGAAATACATTTTGGCTTGTGATTTACCAAGTCCTTGGACAAGGCACGTCACCATGCCACACATACCCCCCCCCCCCCCTCAAGAGAGTAGGATTAGCACAGAATGAACTAATCTCGAGCTTGCTTCGCTTTGCTACCAGTTTACATTCACATCGTCCTTTTCATGTCCCACTACTAGCACACAAAAACAATTTATCATATTCAAAATATATGCAGGTGTAAATTGGAATTGTGATGCGGCAGTTACATCATGGTGTCAGTGATTGTCCACTAGCGTCTAACATCCATCTGAAGGTGAGCTCTCTTGACATTTTGTATAAAAGCCTCTGTTGTTGGAGGTAAGGAGTTTAGTTTTGGCATTGATGTGGTAGGACTACCTCTACCAACCTTTGAAGTCTATAACTGTTGTTGCGCTTCAGTTAGCAGGCGCGTAACCAGGCGTACGCCATAGTACGCATGTGCGTACACATTGTAAGGATGACAAACAATTTTTTTTTAAGATAGGGGTCTATATTGTGCAAACAAAAGAATCTTTTATTTATTACATTAACATTATAAAAGCGTAATCTGCCAGAATGCGTTTATGTTGAAAAAACAACTTGTTTTTGGGATCATTATAGGGGGCAATTAATCAATATATCTTTTCGAAATAGGAATAATTAGTACATGATCAATAATCACGTTTTTTAACAAAATATACTATATCAGGTGTTATTGCATATTGTATGACACCATAATCCTGCCCAGCAAACGCGATAGGTATATCCAATGTTGTTTTAATATCGGACCAGAATCACAGATTTATAATTATCCACCATTAACCTTTTCACTACCATACATGACGGAAATTTCCGTCGTCATTCGTCAATGAACGTAACCATAAAATGACACAAATTTTCGTCAAATGTATACTACATTTATGTATTTTTCGTCATTTGAAGCTGGAAATTGCGTTAGCAATTCCAGCTTCAAATGACGAAAAATAGAACTCCTACACCAGTATATCTGGATCCTGGCATGCACCCCGGCCTGGAAGTCAAAGGGTTAAATTAATATATGATCTCAATATTACGTGTCCGGTGGGTGTTTGAATGCCAAACAGGAAATAACAGAATAGTTAAGCCTAATAACCTTCGATTGTTTTGATGTTGTTGTTGCCGCGATCACAATTCATTGTCTTGGTTTCTCTATTAACGTCTATGTATTTATCACCAATCTTATACAATCGTATTTCCTATATTAGACAATATTTAGCCAATTCTGTGCAACCAATCTGCACGTAATTAGTCGCATTGCGCAGGGGAGGAAGTAAAACAATAGGAAACAAAATATGGTGGAGATGGGTCCCGCCCTTCTAAGGGCGTGTACGGCGGCACTACCAAGAGTAGTTTTTTTTCTTTTATTTATTAGATCGATAGTCTATAGCGATAAACATGTGATACTAGTATGCAAAATTATTCATTTTTGATAAAATATACTTTTACTGCCTTTCTAAGTTAACAATCGTCTTTTCAAATTGTAGAGCATCCCTTTGGTCTGTATAAAGGTGGTTTCGAGCACAGACATAGTCAATTTGTTTATAATATTGCATTATCTTAATTTCAGGAAAATACACGTTGTGCATGATTTTATACAGATATGTCACATGCCATGATCAGGCCTACACAAATCAATCCGAATAAAGTGAGAAGAATGACTTCCCAGTTTTTCACATGAAAAAATATTGGCCTACAATAGGGGGCTACATTATTCAATAACAGTCTAAGGATGACACGAGACAAATAATATATTTAATGGACAGCTTACAATAATTAAAGCTTATTATATACAACGCAAACACGGGGCCCGACGCACATCGGAATTTTCTAATTTATTTTGTAAAGCTGTTAAATATCACCAGACAGACAGACAGATATTTTATTAACAAAAAACAGTCATTACAGACTTATTTGTCAGAAAAATAAAAGAGATATATTATGTACATGTATATACAAGATTGTTAATTTGTTAAAATCATATGAGAATATACATGGTATGACATACACAACTAAAATCATGTCAAGTTGCATTGCCAAAATAAAAACTGGGTATTTCGATAATATAAATGACTACTACTTAAAATAAATTAAAAGGCATTGCCAATATAACATAGAGGTCTATCATTTTGTTTCCCACACCAAAACCAGAGATAAAATAGCTACTATGTATGACATACTAATTATATATAGTAGCAAAAAAGACACTCTGGATGGCGTAAAAACCTAAAATATATACAAGTGCATAATTATGCTACAGTAACTGGAGTATGCAAAAAGACAATGGTAAAAATTATATGGTATTTTTTAAAATTAAATATAATAGCATGCAAGTACAATAAATATGACATAAACAGGTAGCTCCGAATCACGTGACCATGCAAGCACAGTCGCTATGTTCGAAAAAAAATCAATTAAATTAAATCGTCTGATTTAACCAGATACAGTTTTATTATTGTTGTCTGTTAAAATGACAAATAGGTTTCATCAGAAAGTCGATAAAATCACCTAAGATTCAGATTTAAAGCTGAATATGTGTGATGAAAAATGCATAAATGGTAAGGGGGGCACATCTAGATCTGAACAATATAAGAGAATGGCTGTCCGTTTCACATGAAACGTTGTGTACTGATGTGGATCCACCTTTTTTATAGCACGTGGCTATCTGCATGCTATTTAACTTGTTACATGTACCGGTAGCTTACTAGTTGGGCAGGAAAAAGGGGGTATCGTGACCCCCCCCCCCCCTCTCCAGAAAGCAATTTGTAATTGATGTTTCTAGATTGGAAAATCATAGAAACGATTTGCTATGTTAAAAAATGACAAAATGTCCCACATACCATTTGTATGCAAATTAGTGCCGTCATTACTGGAAAATAAATGTTTTGTCATATATCAGCACAGAGTGCAGATATCTCAACATTTAAGGCGCCTAACCCCATGTTTTGAGGGTCTAAGCGCATTATAAAATTATTATTGAAGTGGTTAGATGTGTCTAACACATGCTTTTGTGCTAAATATTGCCGCCATTAACGAAAAGTCAATCTTTCTCCATAGCTCAGCCAATATTAAAAATAACTGCACATACCAAGTCTCCACAACGATGTTTTGAGGGTCAAATAACATAATAAAACTATTTTCAGAGTGATCAGATATGTCCTCTACATGTCTGTAGGGCGGGGGCCCTAGGGTAGTGGTTAGCACCGCTGCCTTTCACGCCAGATTCCGGGGTTCGGTTCCCGGTCTCGGCGGTTTGAAAGAAACAAAATTGTTTCTTCCCCATCCACGTGTGAAAGTTAGTATTGTGGGGAGCCTCCGTGACCGAGAGGTAGCGTGCTCGGCCTCAGACCGCCAGGACTCGAATTTCGAATCCTGTGTCTGGAGGACAGTGTCATCTCAATCATCTCACCATCCTCAGGAGGTTCTCCTGGCCTAGTTTAGCCTATATGTGCACAAAGGTGGCCTAAAGCCCGATTCATTTCATTTCATTTCTACATGTCTGTAAGCAATATAACAGCACATATGTTGTATTTATGTTTTCGTTTCAGCTTTGCGTTCTATTCCACTTTAATTTAGGTGGTGGTATATGTGGTGGACATAGCTGAAGTAGTATAGGTTGTAAAGATTTTTATTTTCGTTGAGCATCAAAACATATGTCTAGACGCTTTATGTCAGCATAATAAATCAGTGAATGCTATGAATAAATGCATGCAGTTATCATTGATATCCGCGGAGACATGGCGAAACTTTTCGCTAATGGCGGCAATGTTTGGTACACTAGCATCTTTTAGACACATTTGTTCACTTCAAAAATAGTCGTATAATGATCTTAGAACCTCAAAACATGGGGTTAGACACCTTAAAAATTGTTGAACTATGCGCACTATTAGCTGAGATATGGCGGAATATACATCTTCCAGTAGTTGCGTCACTAATTTGCATAAAAATGGTATGTGGGACATTTTAACAATTGCTTAACATCGTTTTTTATGACATTTTTTTCAATCTAGAAACATAAATTGGAAATTGATTTCCGGGGGGGGGGGGTGGGGGGTGCACGATAGCCCCTCATTCCTACTAGACTATACAATAAGCATTGTGTTGTCATTCAATTTTGATACTTACCCTTGATAATATCATGTTTACTGAAACATCAGTAAATGCAGCATTTCCTAGCTATGTGCGTACGCTTGCTAATAAATCTAGCTAAGCCCCTGCATGTGCATGTTTTACGCTTTAGCACTCCCTTCGCGTTATAACACCTCTGTAAAACATGCACATGCAGGGGCGTAGCTAGATTTATCTGACAAATCAAAACTTATTGTGTACTCGAATATTCAGACAAGTGTAAATAATATCGATATCACATTTCAAGGTAAAGAAATTTCTGCCGAATCAGGTGGTGTACATTTAGGAAATATCATTGGCAAAGATTCCCATAAAAAACGCATCTCAGATGGAATTTCTGAATTTAATAAGAGGCTTAATGTTTTATCATTGACCTTTTCTCATTGTCATTCCTCAGTCAAGTATCATTTATTTAAAACTTTCTGTATGCCGCTTTATGGCTCTCAGCTTTGGGACTTAACACTGAAAGAATCTCAACGCTTATATACAGCATGGTATAAAGCTGTCAGACGTATTTATACAATTTCTCCTCGTTCACACCGTAAATTCGTATACGAGATAGCTGATGATCCCCCTATTGATTTCCAGATCCATAGAATATTTATTAAATTTGTTCATTCACTACTTAGAAATAAAAACCAAATAGTCAACATGTGTGTGAAACTTGCCATGGAAGGAAGTTGTTCCCCACTATGTAATAACATATCTCTAGTCTGTTTTAGGTACCAATTAGACCGCAACGCCATTGCCAGATCATCGTACAGCACATCTTTCCCCATAGTTAAACGTATGCACTATAATAATTTAACGAATGACGACAAAGCTACTGTACAATTTGCTAAAGAGTTATTATCCTCTCGTGATTACAGAGTAATAAATTTATGTAAAGAACATTTATCATTTCTGCTGGACTATATGTTATGTGATTAATATGTATAATTTTGCTGTGTGAATTTCTTTTCTTTTGTGTATACTATGTATTATGTACTTCGAGTACGAAATAAATCTGAATTATTATTATTAGCAAGCACTCCCTTCGCGTTATGACACCTCTGTTATAACACAGAATAGAACACATCATCAATTATCTTGCACCCGGAACAGGAAATGTAAGTACACTCTGTATGTGACACCTTAACCCTTAGAGCACTGATGTCGACTACAGTAGACTTTCTGTGTTTTTATAACCACTGGTATAATCCCTGATAACGAACTTTTCACAGTAACATATGCCTTCAATCTTTGAACACTGATATATATTGGGGCCAAATTTTCACAAATGACAAATTTTCTGTCACTTGAAGTTGTGTGTCGCGGTAGCGAGACACAACTTTAAGTGACTGAAAAATTAAATTGAATAACTCAGAGGTCTAAGAGTTTATACACTAGATTTCAAAATTATTAGTCCATGAGCCAGGTATGGTCATCGGTACCACAAAAAGGTATAAAATGTCATTCATACCATCCTATTCTACATGTCGTATTAAGCATTATTTGGTATGATAGCAATCTCAATGTGGTAGCTTAAGGTCTCACACAACTAATTTAAGTTTATCAGCGTAACATTTATGTCCACTTTTAGAGGTGGAGTTGTGTAGCTTAGGCTCATTAAAACACCATAAAGTATAATTATACCATTTGTTTAGGTAAACGTCTCACCATGCCAATAATTGAATAAAAATGAGAGGTTAAACACGTGGATTTCGCATGAAATTCAAGATAATACATGTGAACGTAGGTAATTTTATTTTCTCCAGAACGACCTGATGAGCTTATTGTAGAGACAATAATTATGTGGTGAGGTGTCTGCCATGTGGGACAATGTTCCTAGCTTGTTTTTCCGATGCTTTCCCGGACACAATGTATACTTGACATAAATAACTAGACGAGATTCGGTTTGGTTGCGAACCCTAATAACCATAAAACAGCCGATGGGTGTAATGTTACAGACAAATTGCACCATGGTAAGAATATAAAATCTAATCAAATGATGTAATCAGGATATAAATATCGTGTAAGGATAAAAAATAAATATTTAAATGTGTTATGTTTGACCCCTCACGTACATCAGACTTGGTCAACAGTCATCTGGCATTAAGGCTAAGGTGAGGAAGCATATAAACAAGTTAAAAGAACTGTTTATCAATTTTCGATATATTTCAAGTTATAAACAATTAAAATTTGATCACCTCTTTTCGACCACTTGACCACTAATGGTCATCCGAAGTTAAATGTAAATATGCTATTGTATGCCGATATTTTTATACGATAAAGTCACATTACTACACAGCAGTCTAAAAGTCCATCCATGTTGTATTTCCAAGAGAGAAACGGAATCCTAACTGATTGTTTCATCTGACACTTAATGCAAATTTCTTCTCCAAAGTGTTTCTTTTGTGTTTTCCATTCGATGGTCAGTTCCTTGAGTATTTTAAGGTAACACTTTCAGTCTGCATTGCTGGTCTTTTAGATACTCGAATTAAATTAGCTTTTTTACAGAAGTTATTGCAGAAGTTTTTATAGCAGACATATGATAGAACATTTAATGTTTACTTTGTATTTATATACCGATAGCTGTGGCTCCTCTAATGGTATTTACCAATAATATACGTAGGCCTAGTGTAGGCTATTTTGGTGGTTGACATCAAGAAGTATTGGATAAGCCTAAAAATATACACATGTTTAGTGATTCCAGCCACTAATTCAGTACAATAACATTTCACAATTTTGGTCATGATGATTTCTTGAAACTTGACCAGTTTCACTATGTTCTGCATGCAGTTTAGTTGGTTAGCTGGTTGCAACATAAATCAGGTTAACCATCCCAACCAACCTCATAATTGTCATGACAATACAATCATGTTATAAATCTAGAAAATGAAACGTAAGCCTATATATCCGAAGATGCAGGGACTGACATCTATAGGAGGAAATGTGTTCACATGATCGCTTTCCACGCAGCACACATAATACATTCTGGTTCAAGTTTATGTGTAAATGTCACCAGGTATTGTTGAACGGAATATCTTCAGATATCTTATATTACAAGCTGTTGTAATCGTTTCACGTTACTAGGACACATGTTTCTTGCATGCATGTATGCTACTACTCAGAACAAGCCCTGTGCCTACTAATAGTGTAGGCCCTACATACACTGTATACAAATATTTGGTTAGATATTGTTCAGTGTCGTGGCTCTTTCATTTGCATCAAACATAACATTAAAGCAGCCCCTTGGGATGACATCAATTTTCGTTTTTACTTCCGTACTGAAGTAGTGTATCCCACGGATCATGTTTTTATTTTTTTCAGAATTTTCATATTTTTATAAATATTTTTATTCAACATTTCTATGAAACCAGAAGTAACCCAAACAAACTATTTGCATACCTGAAGGACGATTGATTGTTTTCACAACATTGGGCCACATGCTGATGGCATCGGCCCAGCGTTGGGTAGACAATCAGTGCTGCAGGTGTGTCCTCCCGAGTCCTGTCTATGAGACACCAAATAGCGGCGACTGCTCTGATCTTACCGTCTGATACGTGGGAATATGTGATGTAAAGTGCTGAATATTGCTGACTTGTTTTGTTTACATGACAATATACGACCTGGAAATACAACTATTTCGCTTTTTTTCGGTGCTTTAAAATTGTTTTTTTTTTACTTTTTCGTATTTTTAGCTAAGATCAGTAGGCTATATAGCTTCATATAAATTAAATTTTCAAAATTGACAACATTGAAAATGTCTCATCTCAAGGGGTCCCTTTAATATGTTTTATATTTATCAGCTAATTACTTCTAAAAATGGAGCTTTCAATAAACATGACAATAACGTCGTTTGTTGCATGGGGTTGGGTGGATTAATTTGTAACGCGATAACATACATAAGGCGACCACATAGGAACTGTTATCATATGCGACAATATTTAGTATTTACTATATACCCTGTCAAAATCTCAATAATAATGATTTGTGTTTCTTGCGTGCTTGAGTTATAACTCAAAACAATCGCTGTTTCAATGTTAGTATGGGCATCAACTACGAACGTATCACAGAACTTATTACATTAATTATTAGAGCTGCATGGATATAGGATATAACCAATGTTGCTTTCACGTTAGTCCAACATTTACGACACTGGCCCAACTTAAATCCAGCATTGGTTCAATGTATAGTGTCTATTCTGTGAAATTCAATAGGCTTGACCTCCAATATTTTTACCGAGCTGGCTAATACAATGAAGTATGGGGGAGGGGGTGTTATATAACTTTGTTTTTCAAAATAGTTTCCGGTGACGTCACTGCGTTTCACATAATCGGGAGATTGTCCAGCTGAATTAATATTGAACGCACAAAAGTTAAAGCTGACATATCACCCCTTATATAGTATGAATAAATTTGTGACAAATAAATCAAAGTTGTCACAAGATGGGGCATAAGTGTTTCCTTATATGGGGTGATTGGCTATCATGTGACCCTCTGAGAGAGTCACATGATAGCCAATCACCCCATATAAGGACATAATTATTCATACCAAATAAGGGGTGATAGATCACCTTTAGGATACGTCTGCAGTGAAAGAATGAATATAAAACGCGTGGTAGACCTATAAGGGCCTACATAATACCATGGACGTTGAAGCGCCTGTGGGGATCTAGAGATAGATCGGTTAAAGTATCTGCTTTGCAAAGCCAAACGGCCGTATCTGCTTACTTAAAAAGTAAGCAGATATACTACCTTTTGGCTTTGCACGATAGCATAGTATGCCACATCCAATAATTCGGTCGCAAGTGTCATAATTATGACATAAAAAATAAAGAATAACGCAAAATTGCGGACGTCGTGAAAAATCTACTGTAGATCCTACTCCACTTACGTGTACATGGTGTAGGTGATGACTCTATAGAGATTTATGACGCCCTTACCTCAATACTGCCGCGCAAAACCAAAATGCAGTATATGCTTACTTCAAAAGTAAGTTGATACTGCCTTTCGTCTACTGCAGCGCATAATCTGCAGGTTTGAATCTGCATTACTCGGTGAACAGTATTGGAAGTACATGTCCAAGTACAACAGGTATAGATAACGTATTGATCAGTAAGACAATCGCAGAGACACTCAGGACAGTAGACCGATCTGGATAAACTCAAATGCTTCGTGCTTCAACATATATATTTTATACAGTTAAAGGTTTGGACTTCTGCCTCAGATCCACAGTTAATTCTGGATCGCATCTCTGAGATCCATTGCCTCCTGTGTGTAACTGCAATTGGGATCTGGAAATATCCATGATCACTGGAAACATTTGAAAAATATTTGATTTGTGACCTATGTGGACGCCCCTGCGACATAGTCAGGTAGATGTAAGAAAATAAACGGTCTGACCGCAAAAAATAGCAAGAAAACGTTTATATATATATATATATATCGACACTTGGGACCCCAAAATCCCCTGAATTTTTTTTTTAATTTGGCCATGGGAAAGTGGCTAATTAGCATAAAAACAAATTGTCTGCTAGCGAGCATTATACATTTTTGGCACAAAAACCATAATAATGATGTAATACCTCATTTTGGACTAATTTGAGTACACTGATTTCATTGCGATAAATATTTCTACGTTGAATCAATATTTGTTTACCGTTGGTCTATCGTGTACGACGCTGTACCAACGTTACACGAACATTGATTCAACGTCTTCTGTCCGTTGGCCTCGGCTTTTAATCATTACAGCGCGGGGATCGACTTTAGTAGTCAGAGTCTGACGTCTGTAGACGTCAGATTCTGACAACTAAAGTCGACCCCCGCACTGTAAGAGTAAAAATATTTCTAACTGTCGTAGACCCATAACATAGGTATCCAAATGAATCAGAAAGAGCTGAATAAGACATTTATGATGATATCAAATTGAAATAAACCCTTCGTTCTTCAAGTTTTTTTTAAATAGCGCTTTAAGGGTTAATATTTCGTGCTTACATAGATAGTGGATAATGGAATCCTTCGCCCTGGACGACGAGCTGACCCGCATCTCCCTTGATGAGATGGGAGAGCAGGCGTACTCTGGCATTGCACCGATGGGAGCCAAGAGACGACACTCGGGGCATTCCATGGATATGACACCCATCCCTGAAGAAGGGCAGCCGAAACAGGAGCTACGTGTTCAAACAGCAGGTCGCAGTGACAACCGCGACGATGATCCTGAAAGACAAAAAGGTAACCAACCCGGTAAACATATTACTTGACGTTAGACCAGCATTGCATAAATGTTACACACATGTTTTTTGTCTACTGGGATCATTTTTATTGACTAACTGGTAGGCTCACGAATTGAGTGGAAGTATTCTGCCCATCGCCGATTAAAGCACTGTTGGGGGAGAAATGTGTGTTTAAACATCACAGATTGTACAGTCATGTTTGTTATCAAATTAAACAAATATGACACATTTTCAACCACTTGAGATTGTGGATCGCGGTAGCGAGACAAAACCTCAAGTGGTTGAAAATTTAAATAAATTACTTCTGCAGGAAAAGTTTTAACCCTCACAAAGCCGAACTATTATATAAACCATGGAGACTAAAATATTTTTTTTCAATTTGAACTCATTATGAATCTCTCAGTTATCTCTTTCTGCTTCATTTGAATACCTATGTTATGGATCTACGACCAATGTAAATATTTTACTCTTTCAGTGCGGGGATCGACTTTATAGACGTCATAAATTTGGTTCCAGCGCTGAAAGGGTCATAACCCCGTTTTCAGAATTTTTTATTGGACCTTCAAACAAAAAAATTAGAGGGAGAAATGAAACTGAATTTGTCAGATAATTATAATAACCTATTGGCTGCTGATCACGACTTTTGTCGTTTTTGATCCGTTTTATTAGCCGATTAAATCACTATCATTGGGAATCAAATGAGTGTTAACATTAATTTATGCAAATATTTGGTGTCGTGTGTGAGTTTATCTCAATATTTTGCTTATTCGCTTTCTTGAATTTACAGTCGACCATAAACTTTAACTGTATTTATCTCAATATATATAATAGAGCTACATTAAGTTAAAAAATGGTTGGAAAATCATCAACGAATAAAGTCGCCGTGAAAAAGAAGAGATGGAGCCCGGGAGAAGTAGTATCCCAGGGGCCGTATTCCCATACAAGTTACGATATATCGTAGGCTTCTGATTGGTCGAGATGGCCATCTCGACCAATCAGAAGCCTACGATATATTGTAACTTGTACGAGAATACGGGCCCAGATAAGAAAGAGACGTGGTAGAAAATAGCCTACAAACATAGCAAGGTATGCGAAGAAAAGTCCACAACCACACAGTCGTGTGTTGTTGTGAGAGATTAGCGTAACAGTAACTGTACCATTATGAGCTTCAAAATAGTTTTTTCATTACCGTAAAATATAAATCCCTCAATTGCTGGAGTTTCAAATATAAATACAACGAGTTGTTTGTGTTGAAAAAATAATTATATAACATGCTCCGAATTCCAACTATCTCCTCGGTACAAAACAGTCCAAACCATCCTAAATAAGACTACATCGGCAAGCGAGCAACATCGTCCAATACCACATATTGTCAGCAATAGTCCGATAAGGACATAAGGACGGTGCAAGGTGTCTAGTCCCACATTATAAAATGGCTTTAATTCCACGATTTATGACAAATTGTGGTAAAAATAGTGCAAAGTAACAAATTTAACATAGACAAACTCGAAAAACATTAGTAATTTGGTGTAAGTGTTCAAAATCATACAGACATAGTAAATGTGCCAAAAACACTACTCTAATGCTGTTTGTAAATGAAAATAATACTTTATATCGCAAGTTAACCCTTTAGCCGCCAAATTATTCAATCTGAATTTTCACTCACTTGAAGTTGTGTCTCGCTGACGCGATCCACAACTTCAAGTGAGTGTAAATTATTCAGATTTGACAAAATGGAGGTGAACTGTTTTCAAATCTTGCTGATTGATGTCACATTCTATCTTTACCTTGATTTAAAGGTGGTACTTGATGTGCTAATAAAAATGAAAACCCGAATATATGTGGCACCGGCGGTTAAAAGGTTAAACATGTAATGTGTAAAGAAAGCAGAATATAGTCATACTGCTGTAAATGTGTAGGCCGGGTCTATTTGCCCCGTCACGGGGCACACAAGGCAAGAAAAGTGTGTTGGATAACCCGTGACGGGGCAAATAACAGTTAAATGCTCTTCCATGTCCCGTGACGGGGCGTGGAACCGCTGATTTTGTGCCTTCGATACACCGTGGCGGCCGAAATAAAGGAAAATTTGAGTTATACAGCCCGCTGCGGTGTATGCAAGATAATTAAAGTGTCCTTGGGCACCCCGTGAATGATGTAACGGGGTTTCTTATTGGTTGTCAAAAGAAGCATTACATTGGGTCCATTCGACTAGCACAATAAATATGTTCGTATTTCTAATATTCAAAAGCAACTACATCGATTAGTGGAGTATGTTCCATCTGGCACTCCGAGGCCGACAGGCTTGTACATCTATCATGAGATCATCCACAGTTACTCGTCATGCGGCCCCGAGGGGCCAATGCACAGGTCCACTTCTTAGTGTAGGGAGCATTTGATATTCAATTCGAAATAAACATAAACAGTGTGTAGCAAGCCCCGCCTGAGAGAGGAGGTTTACCCAGTTTGCAGTGAGCCCCTCATCCCTCCTGGGAGAGGAGGTTTACCTAGTGTGCAGTGGGCCCTTCAACCCTCTTGAGAGAGGAGGTTTACCCAGTGTGTAGTGGGCCCTTCATCCCTTTTGAGTGAGGTTTACCCAGTGTGCAGTGAGCCCCTCATCCCTCCTGAGAAAGGAGGTTTACCTAGTGTGCAGTGGGCCCTTCATCCCTCTTGAGAGAGGAGGTTTACTCTGTGTGCAGTGCGCCCTTCATCCCTCTTGAGAGAGGAGGTTTACCCGGTGTGCAGTGGGCCCCTTATCCCTCCTGAAAGAGGAGGTTTACCCGGTGTGCAGTAGGCCCTTCATCCCTCTTGAGAGAGGAGGCTTATACCTACTGTGCAGTGGGCCCTTCATCCCTCTTGAGAAAGGAGGTTTACCCAGTGTGCAATGGGCCCTTCATACCTGTTGTGAGAGAAGGTTTAACCAGTGTGCAGTGGGCCCCTACTCCCTCTTGCTAGAGGAGGTTTACCCAGCGTGCAGTGGGCCCTTCGTCCCTCTTGAGAGCGGAGGTTTACCCAGTGTGCAGCGGGCCCCTCATCCCTCCTGAGAGAGGAGGTTTACCCAGTGTGCAGTGGGCCCTTCCTCCCTCTTGAGAGAGGAGGCTTATACCTAGTGTGCAGTGGGCCCTTCCTCCCTCTTGAGAGAGGAGGCTTATACCAAGTGTGCAGTGGGCCCTTCATCCCTCTTAAGAGAGGAGGTTTATACCTACTGTGCAGTGGGCCCTTCATCCCTCTTGAGAAAGGAGATTTACTCAGTGTGCAATGGGCCCTTCGTCCCTCTTGAGAGCGGAGGTTTACCCAGTGTGCAGCGGGCCCCTCATCCCTCCTGAGAGAGGAGGTTTACCCAGTGTGCAGTGAGCCCCTCATCCCTCCTGAGAGAGGAGGTTTACCTAGTGAGCAGTGGGCCCTTTATCCCTCTTGAGAGAGGAGGTTGACCCAGTGTGTAGTGGGCTATTCATCCCTTTTGAAAGAGGAGGCTTATACCTACTGTGCAGTGGGCCCTACATCCCTCTTCAGACAGGAGGTTTACCCAGTGTGCAATGGGCCCTTCATCCCTCTTGAGAGAGGAGGTTTACCCAGTGTGCAGTGGGCCCCTCATCCCTCCTGAGAGATAAGGTTTACCCAGTGTGCAGTGGGCCCCTCATCCCTCTTCAGAGATGAGGTTTACCTAGTGTGCAGTGGGCCCCTCATCTCTACTAAGAGATGAGGTTTACCAAGTGTGCAGTGGACCCGTCATCCCTCCTGAGAGATGAAGTTTATCGATTTTGCAGTGTGCCTCCAACCTGACTCTGCCTGATACTAAGATGAGATGAGGTTTACCAAGTGCATAGTGGGCCCCTCATCCCTCCTGAGAGATGAGGTTTATCAATGGTGCAGTGAGCCCCTCATCCCTGACTCTGCCTGATAGATGAGATTTACCAAATGTGCAGTGGGCTCCTCATCTCTGACTCTGCTTCAAAGATAACCCAGTGTGCAGTGGGCCCCTCCTCCCTAACTTGTCCTGAAAGATGAGGTTTACCCAGTGCGCAACCAGCCCCTCCTCCCTCCTGAGAGATGAGGTTTACCTAGTGTGCAGTGGGCCCCTCATCCCTCCTGAGGGATTAGGTTTACCTAGTGTGCAGTGGACCTCTCATCCCTCCTGAGAGATGAGGTTTATCGATTGTGCAGTGAGCCCCTCATCCCTGACTCTGCCTGATAGATAAAGTTTACCAAGTGTCCAGTGAGCCCCTTATCCCTCCTGAGAGATGAGGTTTACCCAGTGTGCAGTGAGCCGCTCATCCCTAACACTGCCTGAGAGATGAGGTTTACCCAGTGTGCAGTGGGCCCCTGATCCCTGACTGGCCCTGAAAGATGAGTTTTACCCAGTGTGCAACCAGACCCTCATCCATCCTAAGGATGAGGTTTAGCGTGTGCAGTGGTCCTCTCATTCCTCCTAATAGATGAGGTGTACCTAGCGTGTAGTGGGCCCCTCATCCCTTCTGAGAGATAAGGGTTTAGTCATTGTGCAGCGAGCCCTCATCCACCCTGAAGATGAGATTTAGCCGGCAGTGTGCTGTGAGCCCCTCATCCATAACTGGGCCTGAAAGATGAGGCAGTGTGTAGCGAGCCTTTCACTCACTGAGGGTGAAGTTTACACAGTGTGTAGTGAGCCCCTCATCCCCATCTTCCTGGCAGCAAGTCTTGACACAGCGAGGCCGTCAGGCCAAGCCTTGCTGAATTAGCCATACCATCCACCTATTGGGGTAGGGAGGAAGATTTAGATATTGAATATTCATTAGTTTTTAAAAAAATGTCTTTTTAATGTTGGCCCGCTGTCTGCGACGTTGGCTCACCATTAATTCAACCCTCACGCACGTTTCGGTGAGCTGTGGTGGTCTGTGTCTGAGACGTTTCCGTGAGCTACTCGGCCAGCAGACATGTGTTGTTTAATGTAGGGCCGGTGTCGTAGACAGTGGCCCCACATTAAAACAACACTCATGCCAGAGGTCAAACTTGGGTCAAAGAGAAAAAATATTTTTAGAAAGTCCCCACTCCAATAGGCGGATTCAACCCTGTTTCAGCAAGGTCGGTCTACGACATCAGGAATAGCCAGCCTTGCAGAGGAAGATGCTCATCCCCAAGAGATGAGATTGTCAGATTTCCCCTATATTAACATTCTGATGTCTAGAATATCACATATCTTATGTATTAGTACTCTCCATTCTAGAGTATCGCATGTATTAACTCTCTGTGGTCTAGAGTATGACATGTCTCATGTGTCAACCCTCTGTGGACTAGACCACCATATTTTCTCTGCGTTAACCTTCTGATGCCTAGAGGTTCACATATCTTATTTATTAGGCCTCTGTGGACTACAGTATCACACGTATTAACCCTCTTTGGTCTAGAGTATCACGTTTCTAATGTGTTAACCCTCTGTGGACTACACTATCATGTTTATTTTATTTTAACCTACTGATGCCTAGAGCATCATAAATGTTATTGATTAACCTTCTATAGGCTACAGTTTGACATGTATTAACCCCCTGAGGCCCAGAGAGTAGATAGTACCAATTTTCTATAATATTAACCCTATGTGGACTAGATTATTAAATTTCTTCCATATTAACCTTTTGATATCTGGAGTATCACATTTCTTATTTATCAGCCCTCTGTTGACTAGACTATCTCAAGTATTAACCCTCTGTGGTCTAGTGTATTACGTTTCTAAAATATTAATTCTATGTGGACTATACTATCATGTTTAGCTTATTTTAACCTACTGATACCTAGTTCACCACATATGTTATTTATTAACCCTCTATAGGCTGGAGAATTGCGTGTAATTACCCTCTGAGGTCCAGAGAGTCGATAGTATCACGTGTCTCAAATACTAACCCTCTGTAGACTAGACTATCAAATTGCTTCTATATTCATCTTTTGGTGTTTGGGTATCACATGTCTTATTTATTAACCCTTTGTTGACTTTTGCAAGTATAAACCCTCTGGAGTTCCACGTTTCTTATGTCTTATCATGTTTATCTTTTTTAACCTACTCATGCCAGAGCTTCATAGATGTTATTTCTGAACACTCTATAGGCTAGAGTTTGACATGTATTAACCCTCTGAGGTCCAGAGGGTCGATAGTCCCACGTGTGTCTCGTGTATTACTGCGATGTGGACTAGATTACCATATTTCTTCTATATTAACCTTGTCATACCTAGAGTATCATATGTTTTATTTATTAATCCTTTCCGGACTAGAGTAACTCATGTATTAATCCTCTGGGGTCTCTGGTATCACGTTCTCAACTATTAATCTTCTGCGACTAGACTATTATATTTATCTAATGTTAACCTTCTGTTGCCTAGCGTATTACATGTCCTCTGTATTAAAGCCGACACAATCAGGCTAAAATCAGCAAAAAATCAATAATTTTATTTTGGCTTCTTAATATACTTCCTTCATATGTGAAGATGTCCATACACTAGAATTACGGAAGTCTTTTAAATTTTGGGTTGCTGTGGCAACGTAGCAAGGTTGCGGAAAACCCCGTTTATCAGTTATTTCTGTATTTCTTATTTTAAACATGCATGTCTGAAATTAAATTGCGTATTTATTTCTGGCTTAACTGGTAAATGCGCAACACAAAATTTAAAAAAACATACTCAATACTAGTCTATGGACATGTTCACATATTATGGCCATATTAAGAAGCCAAAATAAAATTAAGGATTTTTTATGATTTTAGCCTGATTGCGTCGCTTTAACTGTCTGGAGTCTGGAGTATGAAGGGTTGTCTCATATAATAATCCTCTGGTGGCTATAGTATGAACTTGCTCCCATATTAACCATGTTAACCATCTGGTGCTACACTGGCATGTGTATGATATATTTTCTTCTGTAGCTAGACCCGGCAAATGCTACAAATTGAAATATTTATTAGACAGATGAATTTTAAAAGCAGATATTTACGAAACTTAGGCCCAACGCTATCTACGCTAGAAAAGCTAGGTGGATAAATGGGAGTTAGAGAGAAAATTAGCAAAATACTTTGATAGTAATCAAAGTTTTAAAAATCATTGTTTTATCATTGTTTTATTACTGCACACTGGAAAAACCTTATCTCTTAGGAGGGATGAGAGGCTGGTCGCACACTTGTGAGCTTCATCTCAGGGAGAAGTAGGGGCTGTAGGGTGGGCCGGTTGCAGATTGGGTGAACTTCATCTCTCAGGCAGAGTCGGGGATCAGGTGCCCACTGCACACTAGGTAAACTTCATCTCTCAAGTGGGATGAGGGGCCAATGCACACTAGGTAAACTTCAACACTCAGGTGGGTATGAGGGGCCAACTCCACACTAGGATTTGTAAACATTATCTCTCGGAAGGGATGAGGGGCCCACTGCACAGAAGGTAAACTTCATCTCTCAGGGGGTAGGGGGGGGGGGGGGGGTGGTTCATTGTACACTGGCTAAACCTAATCCTTAGAAGGGGCTGGTTGCACACTGGTAAACTTCATCTCTCAGGGATGAGGGGCCCACTGCACACTGGGTAAACATCATCTCTGATGCAGTGTCAAGAATGAGGGGCTGACTGCACACTATGTAGACCTCATATATTAGAAGGGGTGAGGTGCCCATTCCACACTGGCTAAACCTCATCCTCACCGTATCCCCGCGCATAAACGTGCATTCACTTATAAGTGAAATTCGAATGTCATTTCTCCAAAAATATCTTGTTCGTTTTTAAGTGCATGCAACTATATTCGAATACTACGTGCATGCACTTATATTTGAAAATTACAACGCGTACCACGGTGTAACTCAAGACATCAGGTGAGAATAATAATAATATGAGTATATTGACTTATAGACTATTACTAGTTAATGCCCATAATAATTTTTTTTTAATGTTGATCGTAAACACAAACTACAATATTATTTTTTACTATTCATTAACGGGAAGATATTAGGAGAGAATTGCCCCATAATACAGATATGCGCCAACAGTTCAAGGCGTCAAAGCGATAGGGTATGGGTATGATAGCTAAAAAGTGGGGACAAATGAGGTGTGATATAACAGTTCAGGTAGTGTCAACATCTATTTCCCGGAGTCACTCCTGCAAGGTAGCTTCAAAGTAACTGTCCCAGTGATTACTAGCGCTAACTCAGTTTACCTTGGATTGGAAGAAATCAAATAATTACGATTTTAACGAATTGGAATAAATTTAAAATTTATCTTTATGTTCGAATATAAGTGCATGCACCTATTTTTGAAAACTAAGTGCATTTTCGAATATAAGTGCATGCGCAGGGATACGATAATTAGGATGGATGAGAAGCTTGTTGCACACTGGGTAAACCTCATATTTTAGGCCCAGTTTGGGACGAGGGGCGCACTGCACACTGGGTAAACCTCATCTCTCAGGGATGAGAAGACGGGGCTTGTACACACTGAATATGTTTATTTCGAATTAAATAATGAATGCTTCTGCACTAAGACGTGGGCCTGTGCATTGGCCCGAGGGTCCGTATGGCGAGTGACTGTGGATGATCTCTCGATCGATGTACATGCCTGTCCACTCTTCTGATAATAACCAGGAATATGATAATTAAGTGTTTTTTATGTTATATTACATAATATTATCAAAACTAACCAATACTAAGCGAGGTAAAGTATGTGTGTAGGCCTATAAAATAATCTATCCTATCCGATTATTATTCAGTCTAATCACATGTCAGTTATGATTTAAAGTTGGTGGGTTGCTATACTTCACTGAATCAAAATATTTACGTTGCGATATACCCACTCCTGTCGAAGTTGACCTTATTGCGCATGCCTGTCTTTGTATTAGGCGCCCTAAATGTTTACTCAGCGAATCACAACGATCCACCTACATTATTCCCTCCATCCGTCTCTTCCCAGCGAACACGACCAGTAGGCATTTCAGCATCTGCAACGCCGACCACCCAATATTAAAGTAGGCGAGTCGTCACTATTTACTGAACACATGTCGTAGGACCACCCGCATGCGCAGTATGATTCTAAGGTTGGGGTCGTTAAGGTAAATATTATTGATAAGTGAGCGAAACTTCTCAGTTGGTTTAGTCTTTAGCCTACTAGCTTTGACACACTGTCTAATTTTGGCCACTATACCGCTATGGTGGGGACGCTCGGAGCTTATATTTTACCGTGATATTTTCCCTAAATTATTCTCAACCCTTTCAGTGCGGGGACCGTCTATAGACGTGAACGACCCCCGCGCTGAAAGAATTAGCAAATTGTAATGACCATAGACCCATAACATAGATATTCAAATGAAGCAGAAAGAGCTAACTAAGCTATTTGTGATGATTTCAAATTGAAACAACTCTTTGGTCTCCATGGTTGATACGCAAATATTTCAGCATTGTAAGTGTTAAACCATCTAGACATTAATGAATTCATATTTATTTTGCCAACGTTCTAAGGTATGTGGGTCACCAAAAGTGAATATTTTTAATCAGTTAGTGAAACGTCTGACCTGTTTTCAACTAGGCAATGTTGATGGGTTAAATCAGATTTTAGTCCTAAAGTATATTTTTTTTATACCACTCCATGGCGATGACTTTTTCCTGAGGTCACATAGTGAGCGAACGATATAACTGCAATACATGTTTCAAATTACTGTTATCATTATTACATTTAGTTATAAACAAAAAAATACATATTTGTGAATTAATTTATACTATTCGCCTTCTGTTTTATGAGTAGGCCCATGGTTTAGCCTCCTCCTGTCTGTGACGACTATTGTTTCTGGAAGTAGTAACAATCTGTTCAATTTGTCCTTGTATTAAGACTGATTAAGGCAAAGTGAACACTATAATCATCGGTTGTTTAAATTAAGTTATTCTTGCCTTTATCCAAGGTACCATTTATGATTTACCAAAAAGTTTTAAAATAGCATTATGTTAATTATACATATTTATAATAATATTTGAGGAACTATAGAATGTATGGTGAATTTGTTTTTTTCCAAAAAGTCAAACGCGTAATCCTAAGTACCGCTAGTCCGTATTCCTCATACTTTTGTATGTAGGCACTTACCTGCCTGAGTACGAAATGAAAAGGTTTTGGTCATAGCGTAATGATTTGTAGTGATTGTCAATTAAAATACTTGGCAGAGATGCATTCATTTTCGCCTCATAGCGAAAACACATCTTATTTTCCTTTCAACAAGGGCTCAGGGGCACATATTTTCTGTATTTTACTACTGTGTACATTTACTAGTATTCTACTGGGTGGCGAAAAGTGTAGGGGTAGGCCTACTATCCTGTTTATTTGATACAAATGGAAGTATTAGAATTTAGTGTTTTGTTTACAATTGTCCCGGAACGATATTATGGTAGTCGGTATAGCTACTAGAGAAATTGATAATGTACAGACAAGAAGTAGGTAATCTTTTTGTGGATAACTTTTGTGTCACTCTGCGACCATGTGAACACATTCAATAATATTATAAAGTTAATGATGAGATAATAATAATTACAAATGTTGCAATTGCATTTATTAAATTTGAAACACGAAGAAAATCATATTACACATAAAATAATGTAGATCTTTTTTATGTTTCTAATACAGATAAAACAAAAATAGCCAGTGACTTTGAGTGTTCATATAGAGTGTCCATATATATTCTTCTAAAACCACTGGCGTCTCGCTGAAAATAAAATAATGAGTGGATCAATGAAACATAATTATTTTTTTAATATGTTCTATTCGTGGTGATTAAATTTGAAATTTGCATTTAATATGTTGATAAAAAAAATACAATATAATAACTACAAGAACTTAAATATGTGCTGGGTAACACATAAATTAGGTACATAGTCATACCTACATTTATCTCTCATACACTACTGTATCATCTGTACACGGGGCAATCGTGTCTCCAGGAGAATGATCTAAAGAAAACAAAAACAAATATCACTATAGCACAATTTAATCATTACGAAAACGCAATTCTGCTACGTAGGTGTACTGTGTAGAAACAACGATTTATGTTCTAGCGCTCATAGCGAGCATTTTGCACCAGATATACTGTAGATTAACTTGCTCAGACATGTTGAAATAACCCTGCTGCTTTTCTGTGGTTTAAATAAGAAAGGTTGGAATAGTTATTTAACCCAATGGAATTGGTGTGGATTAAATACGAAAATATTTCTATAACCAGCTGTTTTTCCTGTAGGTTGAATAAGGTTTAAATAGTTTAATAGCCCAGATGATTTTCTGTGGGTTAAATAAGAAGGTTGGGATAGTTATCTAGCCCGGTGTATTTGTTGTAGATTAAATATGAAGATTGGAAAATCATTCTGAAAACCCAGCTGTTTTTCTGTGTGTTAAATAAGAAGGTAGTAATATTATAAAACCCAGGTGCATTGTAGTGGGCTAAATAAGGTTAAAATATGTCTGGATGCTTTATTATGTGTAGGCATAAAGAAGAGTGGAATTGTTGTTTAGCCCGGGTTGTTTTCTGTGGGCTAAATAAATATGTCGGTTGAAAAGCTATAAAACCTACTTGCTTTTGTTTGGGCTAAATAGATTTTCTGTGGTCTGGAAGCTACAAAGGTTGAAATAAGTATATACAATGTAGTCTGGGTTATTAATTGCGGGTTAAATAAGAAGATTAGAATTGTTATTTAGCCTGGGTTGTTTGATGTGGAAATAGTTATTTAGCCGGGATGCTTTGTTGTGGTTAAATAAGGACATATGTTGACATAGTTATTTATTCACGGTGATTTGATGTGGGTTGAAGACAAAGATTGAAATAGTTCTATAACCCACTTGTTTTATATGGGTTATATAAGAAGGTTTGTATTGTTATTTAGCCCTAGATGTTTTCTGTGGGTTAAATATGTCGGTTGAAAAGTTATAGGCCTAAAACCTACTTGCTTTTATTTGGGGTTAATAGAAGGTTCAAATAGATAAATAGCCCAGTAGGTGATTTTCTGTGGGCTAAATAAGAAGGTTGGGATAGTTATCTAACCCGGTTGATTTGGTGTGGATAAAATATCAAGGTTGAGATAGTTCTATATTACCCAGCTGCTTTTCGGTGGGTTAAATGGGAATGTTGTAAATGTTTATAACCCAGATGCTTTGGTGTGGGCTAAATACGAAGGTTGAAATAGGTATATAATCTGGGTTATTAATTGCGGGTTAAATAAGAAGGTTGGAATTGTTATTTAGCCCGGGTTGTTTGGTGTGAAAATAGTTATTTAGCCTGTATGCTTTGTTGTGTTTTAAATAAGTACATAAGATGACATAGTTATTTATTCACTGTGATTTGATGTGGGTTGAAGACGAAGATTGAAATAGCTCTATAACCCACTTGTTTTATGTGGGTTATAATAAGAAGGTTGGTATTGTTATTTAGCACGGGATGTTTCTGTGGGTTAAATATGTCGGTTGAAAAGATATAAAACCCATTTCCTTTTATTTGGGGTGAATAGAAGGTTCAAATAGTTAAATAGCCCAGTAGGTGATTTTCTGTGGGTTGAATAAGAAGGTTGGGATAGTTATCTAACCCGGTGGATTTGGTGTGGATAAAATATCAAGGTTGAGATAGTTCCATATTACCCAGCTGCTTTTCGGTGGGTTAAATGGGAATGTTGTAAACGTTTATAACATTGTGAGAAATGTTTTATCTGGTTATCACGGGAACAAAAATTTCAGGATAACAATTTATAATTGAAAATGGGGTGTACATGTGAACTGATACTCTTAATGTTACCATAAATGAACATTTGTGTAAATATAATGTGACGACATCTGTGACGTTCATCACAGAAACGCCCCATTTACACAATTGTTATCCCTATTTAGCGAGAAATAGACATATATCAAATAAAAAAATAATTTGAACATGTTTAAAACTAAAAAATGCAAAATTTTAACAATTTTATTATGTAGAGTAACACAAATAGAACATATTATTTTTTTCAATCTGGGTACCTTTAAGTATGTCGATTGAAAAGTTATAGGCCTAAAACCTACTTGCTTTTATTTAGGGTGAACAGAAGGTTCAAATAGTTAAATAGCCTAGTAGGTGATTTTCTGTGGGCTAAATGAGAAGGTTGGGATAGTTATCTAACCCGGTGGATTTGGTGTGGATAAAATATCAAGGTTGAGATAGGTATATATCACCCAGCTGCTTTTCTGTGGGTTAAATGGGAATGTTGTAAATGTTTATAACCCAGATGCTTTGTTGTGGGCTAAATATGAAGGTTGAAATAGGTATATAATCTGGATTATTAATTGCGGGTTAAATAAGAAGATTGGAATTGTTATTTAGCCCGGGTTGTTTGGTGTGAAAATAGTTATTTAACCTGTATGCTTTGTTGTGTGTTAAATAAGTACATAGGTACATAGGTTGACATAGTTATTTATTCACGGTGATTTGATGTGGGTTGAAGACGAAGATTGAAATAGCTCTATAACCCACTTGTTTTATGTGGGTTATATAAGAAGGTTTGTATTGTTACTTAGCCCGGGATGTTTCTGTGGGTTAAATATGTCGGTTGAAAAGATATAAAACCTACTACCTTTTGTTTGGGTTAAATAGAAGGTTCCAATAGGTAAATAGCCCAGTATGTGATTTTCTGTGGGCTAAATAAGAAGGTTGGGATAATTATCTAGCCCGGTGGATTTTGTGTGAATGAAATATGAATTTTGAGATAGTTCTATATTACCCAGCTGCTTTTCTGTGGGTTAAATAAGAAGGCTGTAAACGTTTATAACCCAGATGCTTTGTTGTGGGCTAAATACGAAGGTTGAAATAGGTATATAGTCTGGATTCTTAATTGCGGGTTAAATAAGAAGGTTTGAATTGTTATTTAGCCCGGGTTGTTTGATGTGAAAATAGTTATTTAGCCTGTATGCTTTGTTGTGTGTTAAATAAGTACATAGGTTCATGGGTTCACATAGTTATTTATTCACGGTGATTTGATGTGGGTTGAAGACGAAGATTGAAATAGCTCTATAACCCACTTGTTTTATGTGGGTTATATAAGAAGGTTTGTATTGTTACTTAGCCTGGGATGTTTCTGTGGGTTAAATATGTCGGTTGAAAAGATATAAAACCTACTACCTTTTGTTTGGGTTAAATAGAAGGTTTGATAGGTAAATAGCCCAGTATGTGATTTTCTGTGGGCGAAATAAGGAGGTTGGGATAATTATCTAGCCCGGTGGATTTTGTGTGAATGAAATATGAAGGTTGAGATTGTTCGATATTACCCAGCTGCTTTTCTGTGGGTTAAATAAGAAGGCTGTAAACGTTTATAACCCAGATGCTTTGTTGTGGGCTAAATACGAAGGTTGAAATAGGTATATAGTCTGGATTCTTAATTGCGGGTTAAATAAGAAGGTTTGAATTGTTATTTAGCCCGGGTTGTTTGATGTGAAAATAGTTATTTAGCCTGTATGCTTTGTTGTGTGTTAAATAAGTACATAGGTTCATGGGTTGACATAGTTATTTATTCACGGTGATTTGATGTGGGTTGAAGACGAAGATTGAAATAGCTCTATAACCCACTTGTTTTATGTGGGTTATATAAGAAGGTTTGTATTGTTACTTAGCCCGGGATGTTTCTGTGGGTTAAATATGTCGGTTGAAAAGATATAAAACCTACTACCTTTTGTTTGGGTTAAATAGAAGGTTTGATAGGTAAATAGCCCAGTATGTGATTTTCTGTGGGCTAAATAAGGAGGTTGGGATAATTATCTAGCCCGGTGGATTTTGTGTGAATGAAATATGAAGGTTGAGATAGTTCGATATTACCCAGCTGCTTTTCTGTGGGTTAAATAAGAAGGCTGTAAACGTTTATAACCCAGATGCTTTGTTGTGGGCTAAATACAAAGGTTGAAATAGGTATATAGTCTAGATTCTTAATTGCGGGTTAAATAAGAAGGTTGGAATTGTTATTCAGCCCGGGTTGTTTGATGTGGAAATAGTTATTTAGCCTGGTTGCTTTGTTGTGGGTTAAATAAGTAGGCCACATATTATTCCGGGTGATTTTATGTGGGTTGAAGACGAAGAATGAAATAGCTTTATGACTCACTTGTTTTTATGTGGGTTATATAAGAAAGTTTTTATTGTTATTTAGCCCAGATTGTTTTTCAGGATTTGTAAAAAAACGTGGGGGGGGGGGGGGGGGGCTTGGTGCCGGCCCTCAAGTTTTTGTTGATATGCTAAGGTCAATTTAGGTGGCTTTTTAAAATGATGTGTCGAAAAAAACGGGGCCGTCCCCCCACCCCCGCCTGGACCTGCGGCCGACATTCCCCGTCATTAAGTTGACTATAGATTTACCCAATGTTGGTTTAATGTTGGCCCAGTGTCGTAGACGGTGGACCAACAATAAAGTAACCTTGGGTAAATGTCTCAGATACTAAGCAATGTAAAATGCACAGCGGGCGTCGTAATCAAACCTGTTGCGACTACTGCTTGTATGGAAATTTAGCATAAATCAAATGCGGCCACGGACGATAATACGTGTAGTTGCCAATTCACATAATATTTGGTAGTAATCCAGCTTTCATATCTTTTGTAAATGTTGCAAGCGATAATAGTTGTCAGGAGTCAGGGATATATTTACATTTGTACAAGTTTATTTTACGCGGCATAACTTACCTGTTCATTTTGATATGGTCTTGGTGTAGGTTCAGTTCCGTGAAGGAGTGCCAAAAAACAAACATAGACAGCAGGGCATTGAAAGAACGATTTTGATTGGTTGTCATTGTCGGGTTAAATAAGGGTTTTAGTCTTCTTGCACACCCCGTGACGGGGTAAATAGACACTTCCAAATGGGTAAAGAAAACAGATTGTAGTCATACTGCTTGTATTTTTATCTCCTGTTTATATATCAGTTCCTGTTTTTATTACAGGATGTCAAACTTTCAAATGCATTTTACTTAAAATGGTACCTGTGTGGTATTGGGTGTTGTTGCTCCAAGCTCTGTACAAGGGCACCAAGCCACATGTATTGTCAATTTAACAAAGATGTAGAAAAATACATCAATAAGCACATTACAGATTCTGTACATATTCTGTAGATATACATGATATAGCTGTGGAATGTATTAAGTAAACTACGTGGACCGTTCATAACTTAGTTGAAATCACGGGGACTTCGAGGCTGATGGAAGAAATAAATGGGTGGGTTGATCCAGTTGTGCATAAATCAATCCTAATATTTTACATGTGCTGTTTTTACCCTGCCACTAGGTGGTGTGGTGGGTTTAATTGGGACTTCCGGTTAATTTTCAATAAAGACTATGCATAATGTCTATCACTTGAAACACTTAATTCATTTTCGATTTTTTGGGGGGTTATTGGCTCGGTTGTACATAAATGCGTCCAACTAGGACATTCACGATGATTTCAAATGTAAAAACCATTTGGTATCCATGATTAATATTAAAATATTTCAGCGTTTCAAGGTTATTATATAAGTTTCATCCACACATAGTTGAACATGTCGATATATTGGTTCAACATGTCAATATATGTTTGGGATACCACAGACAATTATCGCAAACTAATAATATTTTGAAAAACGCGGAAGTCAATTTGGATATGTTTTGTAAAGTTCCGTGGATACAAAAATGAAACACACACTACATTTCTAGGTTCAGACACATTACATTCATCATTATTGGTCTCCATACATGATTGTGTTTCCTACACATTTTCTTTGTGATTGAAAACCAATGAATTGCGCTAATTTCCCTCTTTTTCCAGAATTACCTTCAACGTCAGTTGTCAATTACGTGCCCAAGAAATTTCTAGCAAATGCATCGGAAATGTCAGATGATAATTGTAGGGTACAGACTACTCGGACAGGTCAACTGAGGCTTAAAAAAGAAGTGCTCGTTTATCTTGTCGTTGGTGCTATACTTCATTCAGTTTTTGGTGTGACTCTAATTATAATCGAAGCGATTCAGGTCTCCAATGACTATTATGTGATCAGCATCTACTCAGGCTTGTGGTGTGGATCCATGGTAAGATCACTGGGCTTCCATATTGTGGACATAGTGTACACTCACACCCAGTTTCATGTACGTGTGTACTCACGATAGCAGTGATTGGAATTGTCAATATTATAATACTATGGTTTCTGGTCATATGGTGTTCTGAGTGTAGACGTACACTGTCTCAACAATTCGGGATCAGAATCGACTGTTTTACCATAGGTTGAAATGAGTGACCATGACGGATACAGCAAATTCAATACGTTGTCCCATGATAGCTTAATGTTGGGTCAACGTCACAGACGCTGGTCCAGCATTAACCCAGTATTGTGACAACGTCTAGGAGTAAAACAGACGCAGAATGTACTATTATGACTATACATTGACTCATGACTTGTGACTTAATAAGACATTTAAAAGCAATAACACTCGTTTTCAAAACAGACCAAAAGGCATAGTAGGTGGAATAGGGGTAGTGTTTTTAAAATTGATTGATTGATTGATTGATTGATTAATTGATTGATTGATTGATTGATTGATTGATTGATTGATTGATTGATTGATTGATTGATTGATTGATTGATTGATTGATTGATTGATTGATTATTTGATTGATTGATTGATTGATTGATTGATTGATTGATTGATTGATTGATTGATTGATTGATTGATTGATTGATTGATTGATTGATTGATGATTGATTGATTGATTGATTGTTTGATTGATTGATTGATTGTTTGATTGATTGATTGATTGATTGATTGATTGATTGATTGATTGATTGATTGATTGATTGATTGATTGATTGATTGATTGATTGATTGATTGATTGATTGATTGATTGATTGATTGATTGATTGATTGATTGATTGATTGATTGATTGATTGATTGACTGGTTGACTGGTTGACTGGTTGATTGATTGAATATCATTCTTAGACAAAACAGCTATTGCAAATTTTCTTTGAAACTAATTTCCTTGTCAGTTTTTATTTGAGCAGAAAATATGTCGATTTCTTTTAAAAATTATAAAGTCTAGTTTTTTAATTCGTGATACTAATAATAAATGATAAATTGTTCGTTTTCTAATCCTTTACTGTAAAGAATGAGAAAACAAACAATTTATCATTTATTATTAGTATCACGATTAATAAATAACTAGTTACTTTACACTCTTTCACATAGTTCAATAAATCAGACTACTGGGTGGTATTACTTTGTCATCTTGGCAATAAAAGGTCGTATTTGCTACTTTGTAAAGTGTCAAATACCACGCTCTATTACCATCGTGACGACTTGTCAATGGTTACCCCTGAAATTATGTTCTTTTGTATTAATCCTTTCAAGCCTGAATTTACCATTGTCATCTTCACCCACTACAAGCCGCAAATTGATGTCGCAATTCTCGACTTGTAGTGGATGAAGATGATTTAAAATGGGTGAAAAATTAAAGAAAATTGCCATATATTAGTAAAACAGTTTCGTGGAAATTTTCATTCTAACACCCTTTGCTGTAAGAAAATTAGGTATGTTTTCAGGGATGTAAAATGATGCTCTGATGCATCGTGAGGGCTTAAAGGGTTAATCATTGTGCTCCTGAATTGTTTATTTCTGTTTTTAATTAATTTAAAGCTGAAATTGCTGAGCCAAGTTCACGTGCACCTCTAACTGATGAAAAATAGTTATATTTATGAAAAATGGACAGTTACCGAAGTGTCTTTACGGACCTATACTAGCAGCACAAGGGCGCCTGATTCATAAGAAAACTAACTGCTTGTTTTTATTTCAGATATTGATTCCAGGCGTTATATCTGCAGCACTAGCTATCATGGAAACGGCCAAATATGTAAGTCTGTGCTATATCTCATCTTTGTGGTTTATGGCAAAGAAATCTGACAAAAACGACAATGACAACTAAAATTAATCTTTCCCAAATCTTGTATTAGGACAGGAGCATTTGATTTTTTCAGAAATGATAGAGGAATACCCTTTAAACGATAACTAAAGAATCCCTAGCATTCCTCGTGTTGGCTTATTTTTCAAAATGGCCGTCGTCTTGCTGAAAAAATATCCGACATACTAGAATATGCTATTACTTTCAGCACAGTTGTAGACTTCAATTGTAATGCAGCACTTTATTTGTATATGTATGTTCCTCTTGTAAGCTAGGCTGGTCATTTTATACTGAACTTTGCTGAGAAAAGGTCAACACGGGGATTGCTAGGGACTGGTAAGAAAAGTATGTCTAGCGGTCTAGACAGCTTTAAATCGTCTGTTTCGCTTAGACACTGAAAATCATTTAGCCGGCATGATCTGGCTGCCTAACTCACTTCGCGGAAGACCCGGTCACAGTGACCGCCATCTTATGAACACGGCAAGCTGTGTAAAAACCACACTCCTGCCGAAAAACTCATGAAACTGGGACTTATAAAAAACTATAAAAACAAGTACATTCTACACGGGGATTGCTAGGGACTGGTAAGAAAAGTATGTCTAGCGGTCTAGACAGCTTTAAATCGTCTGTTTCGCTTAGACACTGAAAATCATTTAGCCGGCATGATCTGGCTGCCTAACTCACTTCGCGGAAGACCCGGTCACAGTGACCGCCATCTTATGAACACGGCAAGCTGTGTAAAAACCACACTCCTGCCGAAAAACTCATGAAACTGGGACTTATAAAAAACTATAAAAACAAGTACATTCTCAGCTGGCAAAATCTAGTGATCATCTTATTAGAGCTACATGTCGTCCTCTTGGAGTTGGAAGGTGCTAAACTGCCACTTTGTAAAGGGGCAGTTTAGCACCTTCTAACTCAAAGGGGGCAGCGTAAGATGTATTCCATTTAAAAATTGAGGTGTCAGTGTCAGAGATCGCGGGTTCTTCTCCCGCTCTGGCCTTCAAGTATCAAAGAAACAAAAGGTTTCTTGCTCGCTCACTAGATTCAATATTGTGGGGAGCCTCCGTGACCGACTCGAGAGGTAACGTGCTCGGCCTCAGAACGCCAGGGCTCGAATATCCAATCCTGTGTCAGGAGGGCAGTGTTATCTCATTCATCTCACCATCCTCAGCAGGTTCTGCTGGCCCAGTTTAGCTTATGTGTGCACAAAGTTGGCCTAAAACAACATTCATTCATGCGAGTAAAATGGAAATGGTTTGAGGAATTTGTAATCTTTTACTTCCAGATTAAAGTGTACATGGGCCTGTGTGGGGTGGCCTCGATGTTCGCCACTAAGCACTGCTTTATTCAGGCTGTGGCATTGGCCGAAGAAGAAGATGTACACGGGGTAAGCTAGTATGTAAACCCTTGAAGCACTAAGGTAAATAATTTAAATTTTCACCCACTTGAAATTGTGTCTCGCTACCGCGACCCACAACTGTACACGGGGTAAGCTAGTATGTAAACCCTTGAAGCACTAAGTGAAATAATTTAAATTTTCACCCACTTGAAGTTGTGTCTCGCTACCGCGTCCCACAACTTGAAGTGGATGAAAATTACTTATATATATGTAGAATTAGAGACCAAACATTTGGAAATCTTCATGTTGTTTGTTTGTCTGTTTGTTTGTTTTCGTTACTTGCACCCTTCGGAGGTCTCGCTCTACACTAAACTGCTTTGAAAAGCCAAAAAATATACTCAATACTGGGCCAGCATCTCCGCAGCTGGCACAACATTGAAATGACGTTAGTAAAGTCGCTTTGACTTGCAAACGCCGCACATATAGAATAAGTTTATAGGCCTATTATATATATACGTACACAAAATCTATTAAGCCCTATTCATTGACATAGGGCCTAATAACAAAAATACAAATTGGGCCTACACGATTAGGTTCTATAGACTGAACATTATAGCTTACCTATTTTCAACTTTTTGGGGTCGAGGGGGTAATTCAGATTGGTTGTGGGTCAAGGAGGTTGTGGGTCGAGGGTAGAGGGGGGGGGGCTGTGGGTCGAGGGTAGATGGGCTGTGAGCCGAGGGTCGAAGGCCGAGGGTTGTGGGTCGAGTGGGAAATGAAGGTAATCGCCTTAACCCTTTAACCGCCGGTGCCGCATAGATTCGGGTTTTCATTTTTTATTAGCACATTAAGTACCAACTTTTAAACATGTTAAAGATAAAATGTGACATAAATCTGGAATATTTAAAAATATTTGACCTCCATTTTTTCAAATCTGAATAATTTTCACTCACTTGAAGTTGTGGATCGCGTCAGCGAGACACAACTTCAAGTGGGCGAAAATTTAGATTAAATAATTTGGCGGTCAAAGGGTTAACCCTTACAACGCTTGATTATTTTTGTATAAACCATCGAGATCAAAGTTTTTTTTTCAATTTGAACTCATCATTTATGATTATGTTTATTATGTTTATGATGTTTCCTACACTTATAAGTGTCTTAGGCCTAGTTAGCTCTTCCTGATTTATTTGAATACCCATGTTATGTATCTACGGCCATTTGACATTGTTCAATTCTTTCAGCGTATAAAGACGTCAGATTATGACGTATAATGACGGTCCCCGTGCTGAAGGGTTAAAAATGTGTTGATAATAAAATTAGACAAACTAGATGGGCATATGCAATGTAATTGAGTAATCCTTCATGATACTGTCTACATTATTTTTTAATTTTAATTGTATCAATGTTGTAGCCGGAAGTTGGACAAACAGCCGTTGCACTTCACGGCACAGCTTTGGCGGTCGCTGCTCTTGAAGTAATATTCTGCCTGGTTGTTTGCTTCGTGGGAATCAAAAGGCGATATTTGGTTTGTTTATTCTTTGAAAATTTGTATATTGACTTGTACTGCAATAATTGAGGTAGACAACCAGGTGTAACGTTACTAACGCGTTAACCCTTTAGCCACCGGTCCCGTTTATATTCGTTTTTTTTATTATTAGCACATTAACCCTTTGTACCCGAGCCTCTTGGGTTAACTGCCTCTCCCACCGAGCATCCTGGAGCAGTAGGCCCTATTGGTGATATATTTATTGGTCATAATATTAGGTGGTGATATTTCAAAGGCTCTACACAACTATCCTGACCGAGTTCAGAAAGTAATACTCCATCAATATTATCATAATGCTGTGGCTTGTTGGGACAATAAATTGTGGCGTCATTATTATATTTCAGAATGTATGTGATCATGTCACACCTGAAATGGTTAATTTCATACCGATATATCGGTAGGCTACTTCGGTATTATTATATACTTGTGATCATGTCACAACTGAAATGGGTAATTTCATACCCATATATCGGTACTTCGGTATTATTATATGACGTTACAAAAATACCGATATATCGGTACATCGGTTCGAAAGGGTTAAATACCATCTTTTAAACATGTTAAAGATAAAAGCTGACATCAATCATCAATTAAGACTTGAAAATAGTTTACCTCAATTTTGTTAAATCTGAATAATTTGAAGTTCAATTCAATTCTGTTTATTCAGTGTAGGCCTACAAAATACAATATTGATAACAGTTTGAAAACATAGGGGCCTATACAAATAACATGAAATTATAGACATTGTTGAGGACCGCGTCAGTGAGACACAACATCAAATGTGTGAAAATTCCAATTAAATAACCTGGCGGTTAAACGGTCAATGCTCAAGCAAATACGTAGAGTTATACATAGGCCACTCAATTAAATAGTTGAATTAATTGGATTTCAATTTTTATTGCTAAAGCAAGGTAACTGCATTCTGAGATTTTAACCCTTTAAGCCCGCACGATGCATTAAAACATCATTTTACATCCCTGAAAACAGACTTAATTTTCCTACAACAAAGGGTTTTAGAACGAAAATTTCCATGAAACTGGTTTACCAATACATGACAATTTTATTTACTTTTCCACCCACTTCAAGTCATCTTTATCCACTACACTACACTGCGGCAGCAATTCGCGGCTTGTAGTGGATGAAGATGACAATGGTAAATTCAGGATTTAAAGGGTTTTAACATAAATTTATGTAGTAAACATGTAAATAAACTAATGTATTATGTAATTATAAAAACTACATGCATTTCTTTTTATTTCCATGATGGAATAGATCGTGCCTTATCAAGATAACTCAGAACACTGTAAGTTATTATTTTCAAATTTACAATAATAAATCACGCTTGTTAAATATGTTAAACATATGTTCTACAAATGGTAAGTATGGTTCGATTTAAATTAGACATTTTAAATAGTAATTAATACATTCTTTGTTGTGGAACACAAGCCAATTATTTAAAACAGTCATTTTGCTGTTGTGTCTCGCCAACACGACCGACATCGGTTACTTGGATATTGATCTAAGTCAAATATGGAAATGTGTGTATGTTGGATTATAATATTATTTTCCAGGTGACAAAGCTGCCATACTGGCTGATTCAGAGACTAAGAGACCTGGACCCAGCTCTTGGATCACTCGCGACGCCCGCGGCAGATCTGAAAAGGACAACCCAGGATATTCCAAGGAGATTGAACAAGTTGGAGTGGAAGTGGCTGAAGACTCACAAGACCTGACACGTCGACAATATGAGTTGTTCAGTGATAAGGACCGAATGGGTGACGATGACGGTAATGTGGAAACGAGACATCCAAATACGTATACCATACACGTGCCTCACGAGTGAGAGAAACTTGACATTTAAATGAGCAGTGGAGACCTCATAAACTAAAGTAACTCTAAACTAATGTATCGACTTTTAAACTAAACTATCAATTTGTGAACTCAATATATAGAGTTTAAAATTATTATTTTTATAAAGCTAAATGTCTCTTCAATGGATAGTCACCCCTGTTTCTGGACAGCGCTCACTTAATGGCAAAGATATAGGATTCCATGACAAATTAGCAGTTCACCTTTAATGAATTCATAATCATCATAATCTCTTTAACTCTCATCAAAGGGATCTAGTGAACATGGTCAGACACTGAAAGGGTCTGATAAAGCTATTGGGCTGACAGACAATACCGGATCATCAGCTTGTAATGGCCATGAATTTAGGGACCAGTCTACACGTATAAAACCACACACCAGTGTCACAAACTATGCACTCAAAACTCACCATGAACAACAACCTTCTGCTATATGTAGTTGCTAATCCTCGTTAAATAAATACGTTTACAACAGCCTTCTTCCAAATTAACCTTCTTAACCAGACGCGGAGATAGCAAAGCCTTACACGGAAATCAGTGCAGGTTTACTCGTCATTGCTAAAATAGATATCATGGATGCTGCAGTGGCAGTAACAGTCTGGATCATTGAGGTTAGGAGTATGGATTAGTACAGAATGTTGTGACGTAAATATTAGTGTTCTGTGCGAAACATATCACCACACAAACACTCGATATAATCAAAACTATCCGAGTGTAGTCGTCCACGTCGCTGTTGCATATGAGTGGAACTTTATCAGTGTTTATGATATTTGCTACAATAATAAATGTTGATCTTGTGCATTCAGTTAATATTTGTCCGTGTTTGATGTGTGCTATAGCTGATAAACGTATTTTCTCTATTTTTTATCAATACGTTAATCAATAGTTTCGCGAGTCAAAATTGTAGTATTCCGAGGACAATGGGGTCATCAATGAGGTCGGTTACCTTAAATTGTCATAAAACAATCGTTTTGTGAATCAAAATCGGAGTGTTTCAAAGACAATGGGGTCATCAATGAGGTCGGTTACCTTAAATTGTCATAAAACAATCGTTTTGTGAATCAAAATCGTAGTGTTTCAAAGACAATGGGGTCATCAATGAGGTCGGTTACCTTCAAATCAAGTGTGACCCTTAAGGCACGTGCTTGATTGTGTATGTAGCTGTGTATAAACAAATTACCTCCTTCAAATTACCTCCTCCAACCACTAACATTATCGAAATAAATCAAAAGTGGACAACGCTACCTCTACTTTATTGTGCTACAACACAATCCATAGTCTTGATATCATCCTATCTATCAAGCAGATAAATGATGGATTTCACGATGTCAATTATTTCAACTGGGCTGTATGTAATAAAGTATATATTTTATGATTTTCCCAGTTAGACGTTGAAATGACCTTGATATGACCTTCAAGTTGCTTTCGGACGGTTCACCGGTAAAACTCAACCCCAACCCATGTCAATTTTCATAACCCGACTATATATGTATCATTATTTTTCCATGGGAGCCTAAGCTGATGTTTCACACTGCTGCAAAATCGAAATTTAGCTAGTTCAATCTAGCATTAAAAAGAAGCGTAATAAGCAGAATACCTAGGATATATCACCCCTCCCAGGGCTCATACTGCCCTCAATATATTACAATTTCTGTGGAAAATATATCTGATGTAGAATTTCTCAAAACCAGTCCTATAGGTTCGAATACAATTTTGCGAATGCTTACCAAATCCGAAGAGAAATAGAACGCTACTGATCCTTATGCATAATACCAGAAATGCATAATACATTGCATTATGCATTTCTAATAATACACATCGAATTGATAACAAACATTTTAAAAGGGTAGTACACTGTATATATCACTTCAATAAACACATAAAACCATTTAAAATTAAATTTACCCATTATTAACAATAAGTTATATTTAAAGCAGCAGTTATTTTAATTTATCCTATTGATTGAACAACATCTATAATGTCAAGTTATTCACACACCAGGATAACAACCTTTAGTTGCAGGTGGGCTTTACGTATAGAATGAAAATTGATCTCAAGCTCTGCGCTTCACCTGCTATCCCTGAATAATTTAACCTATATTGTATCTTATACCATATCGATTGATGTGCTAATCTAAATGTTTGATATTTTTCAAAGCAAATATGCAAATATTTTAAAAGAATATGGACAATCTATATATAATGTTATGTTGTGTCTTTTTTCATATTTCAATAAAATTTAAGCCCATACTTACTACTTTTTAAAAAGGATTGCTCTGAAAACAATACAGTAGAACCTGCTATGAACAGCCACCATTGGGCCCAGAAAAGCGACCATTCGAGATAGTTGGTTGTTCATAGGAGGCTCATACAGTGGCGGATCCAGAGTCGACACCCCCATACCAGAATAAAAAAAACGCCAACGTTTGGGCCAAGATATCCTCCTCCGCCCGTTTGTCAATTCCTGAACTCGCCACTGTCATTTCCATACAGAATGCCATTTTGGAGAGTGGTCAAGTAAAGCGGGTTGGCTCACCATAAGAGTTTCTATTCTTTCCACTATAGGCTTGTGCAGGGAATGATATGCCACCTATGTCTCAATTATGTTATAAATGTTTGTTTGTATTCGGCGGCCATTCTGGATTTAATATATCGCAAATGCCTCAGGTGGTATTCACGGCTATCTTTATTGGGTTAATTTTGCTGGCAATAGTAATCATAATTGTGCAATTAAAAGTTTGCAAAAATTATAAAAATTGCAATTTTTATTTCAGTTTTTAACAAAAAATGGGTCATTTATCGAATATTGTGCCATTAAAACGACTTAAAATGTCTCTTTTTACATTCACACATTCAAGAAATATGAGTTATTTGGTGTCGTCTATCCACCAATGACACGGTGCAAATGGGAAAAATGCTTGTACTTAGTCCATTTCGTTTATTCGAAACTGGATTTTGGCGGCCATCTTGAATTTTGGTACTTTCCCGAGCTGGGATTCTTGGGGACTTTTAATATGTTTTTAGGACTGTATTCTGAGTAGTTCCTGAAAAAAATTAGCTTGTTACTAATGTATTCCACCTCAAAAACTAATGTTCCTGGACTATATTAGTCTAGCAGCGCCACAGCAACTGATGGCGTGATCGCGGCAGGTGGCCCGTACACAAGTTTAAGCCACACACCTGACAATATGTCATTCTACGCGACATCTATTTGATACCCCTTTTACCAAGAGGTATCAAATGTAATTTGAAACCTCTGATTTTCATTTGAATGGCTCAGAGGTAAAGTGATCCAAGTCCAATTTTTTTCTGTTTATGTCATTTTGAGAAAGTTAAATATATAGAAATAATATACTAAAATATCTAAGCCATTCGTTTAATATTGCAAGAATTATTAAACAAACTATATTTTCACTTTCAAAATTTATACTTTTATTTAATGGTAAAGTGATCCAAGTCCATCAGGTTATATAGGGACATTTTGACTTGGATCAGTTTACCTCTGAGACATACGTAAAATGGCTGATGAAATGTTATAAAACACCCCTTCTATGTATCAGTTTGTGCTAGACAGTTTCTATACTAATTTGTGACTTTTAAAAATACATTTATTTTTCTAAAATAAGAAGTAGAAATGAATACTAAACACCAAAAAAAACCTCCCCATATTATGGACGTCACAATGTTTAATTAGAAAAATGTTGAATTAAAAAATAAATAAATATATTTTTTTAATTGATTTCATCTTTAAAGCCTTCTATAGAAAAATGAGAAAATGTATAAATTTCAATTTGGTTTCCGTAAAGGTTACGAATTTTGCAATGAAGACTTTAATTGATAAAATTAATATCTGAGGCATAGGACGAAGGTAATTATGTACTAGCTGTTTTTCTCGATTTATCAAACGCATTTGATACTGCTAATCACTCTATTTTGAGTAAAAAACTTGAATTTTATGGGATTAGGGGGTTGCACTAGATTGGATGGGAAATTATTTAATTGACAAATCGCAACATATGGAATCTAATAATGATACATCAGAAAAGGAACCTGTAACATGTGGGGTCCCACGGGGATCTATTCTCGGTCCGCTATCATTTATTTTGTATGTAAATGATATCTACTACGTATAAGGCCGTTTACATACTGTTGATATTGTTTTTGCTGGTGAGACCAATGTAGCTTTAAGTGGTAAGGAACCAGATGTTGTATCGGAAATGATGAATAATTAATTATGTAAATTATTTAAATAGCTTAAAGCAAATAAACTATCCCTTAATGTGAAAAAACACATACTCTTTTTTTTCGATCTAAGCACACAAATCTCTACTATGAAAACTTGAGTAAAAATAATGGATGAATGTATTGGGGAAGTGCGAAATACTAAATTTCCAGGTGTTGTTATTGACTTGGTCCAAATATATAAGCTATATAAAGACTAAAGTCAGTAAGGGGATAGGAATAATCAATAGGATTAAACAATTGATAAACAAAGAAATACTAATAACATTGTACATTTCATTTGTGTATCCGTATCTATACTATTGCATTGAAGTTTGGGACAACGCCCAAGATTGTTGTGGGGATAAGATTGTTAGGTTACAGAAGAGAGCTGTTCTCATTATTTCTTGTTCACCGTTATTAGCGCAATCCGAACCTTTGTTTATACACTTAAAAATACTTGAATGTAAAAAGCTCTATTTTTATACGGTAGCAGTTTTTATGTACAAGTAAGAACATATTTTATTAGCATCAATCTTCAATCATATGTATGTCTACAACAGGGATATTCACCAGGTTAACACTAGACAAGCAGACAAAGTTCGTCCCGCTAAATATAAAACTGTTCTTGCAAGTAAATCGCTAGAAATTCGGCCGCAGGAATTTAGAATGATATACTCTCAAATTTTGATGTAAACTTATATTTCCTCTTTGTTTAGGAAACGTCTATTTGGGTTTTGTCTACATTAATTATTTCTTTATTTTGGCTAAAACAGCAGTTGTTATCTTTCATATGTATTCCTGTATGGTTATGTTAACATCTCTATTTGTGTTTTGTTTTATTCATTTTTTTCTATATATTTTTACACATAATTACCTATTTTGCACTCACTTCGATTTTAGCAATTAATTTTCCGTAATTAATTCTAGGACACAATAATCCTATGATTTGTTGTCCATTTTGGCACAATGTTGATCATGCATGCCATGTGTGTATGTTTATGTCTCGATGAACTATTCTATTCTATTCTATTCTATTCTATTCTATTCTATTCTATTCTAAATGACTTCAATGGTTCTTTATAGTGCACAGTACCATAGACAGCACTGTACACCCCAAGCCTTTGAACTGTTTGGATCACTGTATATGCACAACCACGATGACAATTGTCGGGCCGACCGGCTTTCGAACCTGGTACCTCAAGGTTGAAAGCCCTAGTCGATACATCATGCCCAACAGACACAAGACGTTGAATCAATATTGGTTTAACCTTGGTCCAACGTCGTAGGGTATATAATCCTATGTTGTGGCTTAAATTTATTAAACATTTTAAATTTTCAGCCATTTGAATTTGTGGATCGCGGTAGTGAGACATAATTTGAATCATTATAAATTTCAATTAGATTAGGAACTGCCTTTATCAGAATCAGACGTCTGTAGACGCCAGATTCTGACGTATATAAAGTCGACACCGCACTGAGAATTTTTTTTTTAATTGTATGCTTTGTTATTTTTAATTGGAAAACAGAGTTTGCTATAAATATGCAATATATGCAAATAGCAGAAGACTTATAGCAAAATTAAAAAATTACATGACGCAGCATGGACGGTTGAAAATAACAAAAAGAAGACAAAAATGGGTGTAGTATTTTATAAAATTAATATAAGAATTAGGTACAAAAATATATTATTCTCAAATGGCAACATTTTTATCAACATGAAAACAACAAATATTTAATAAAAATACCTCACAAATACTTGAATGCTTATAAGAATAATTACATCAACCTTATTATCCACTCAGAATAGTCTATAGATAAATTATTCAGACCGAGTTAACAGCACCACATACTTCATCTGGAGCAAAGAGAACGATAGAAAAAACGGTCAGTACACTCGAGGAGTTGAACCAATGTCGTTACAAAGCTGGCCAACCGTCTGCGACGCTGGACCAGCATTAATCCAGCATTGTTTTTCATTGTCTTCTGTTGGCTGACCATTCACTACCAATCATCTCCAGGATCATACATATCAGGTTCTGCACACGACCAAGTCAAGTCCGAAATTTTAGGAGAAGCACATTTTCCGACAATTTATTTTTAACGCATGCTTAGCCCTTTAGCCGCCAAATTATTCAGTTTGAACTTTAACCCACTTGAAGTTGTGTCTCGCTGACGCGATTCACAACTTCAAGTGAGTGAAAATTATTAAGACTTGACAAAACGGAGGTCAATTCTTCGCAAACCTTGCTGATTGTTGTCACATTTTATCTTGAACATGTTTAAAAGGTGGTACTTATTGTGCTAATAAGAAATGTAAAACCGAATATATTCGGCACCGGCGGTTAACGGGTTAGAGTGAAATGATGCCTTTTTAAAGGAGTAATCAATAACAACACGTATAATAAAATATATACAAATATTAAACAGAATAAAAAAATATCGTCTCTTCTGAGCTGTAGGTTCGTATTTGTAACTTTGCTACTATCTGCTCCTACATGTATCTGCTCCTATATCTATAACAACTATGAGTGGCACAACGCCTTATATATCTACTAACTGTAACGTAGAAAACTAACTGAATGCTCCTATCTTCTCCTATGTGCCACTCATAACCACGTTAAAGTAATGTAAAATAGAAAAAAAATCATCAGGGATAAATCTGGTCAGACGTCAAGCATATTCACAATGCTGGGCTAATGTTGGCCCAGCGTCGTAGGCGGTGAGCCAACATTAGCCCAGCATTGGTGCAACGGGTCGTGTTTACTGGGTTATAACTTACTTCATGGATGACTGTGATGTCGTCAATTTAAAAATCGAAAACAACTGTATTTCTTAAATGTTACTATCCCACTGGACGCACGACGTTGTTGCGACGTTGCAATAACGTCAATGACGTTGATTCAACGTCGCAACAACGTCGTGTACCCAGTGGGATAATTGCAATTGCTTTAATTCTCTGATATTTTTCTATTTTACATTACTTTAACGCTGGACCAATTTGCCGGTAATTCAATGATATTTGAAAATATTTAATTTACATTTATTAAAAACAGTCATCTTCAAAAAATAATTAATTTGATCAACTGACCATCTGCCACAAACTATATGGCTTTTGTCAATTTCAGTGTTTTTTCATTTGATTCGAAACTTTTATACTGCCATGCAAATCAGAAAGGCAGTATGAGATCACTTTTCAAGTAAGCAGATACTTTTGGCTTTGCAGTATAGGCCTATGGTCCTATAGCAGCAACAGGGCTGTGTTGTGAGTATACTTGAATATCACAGAGTGATAAAAGCGATAATATTATTATTATTAAAAAATAATCATGAAAATAGTGTACTGTAAATATAATTATACAAAAGTATATACACATATAATGCAATATCATGTACCTTTTATACCTTTGACATAAACACAATCTTTTAACAGAAGGCAATATTTAATTGTCGATTATAATTAAAACCACCCCTTGCATATGAATAGGTGTATCTGCCACTGCCACTTTGTCACTGCCACTTTACAAAGTGGCAGATACACCCTTTCATATCCAACGATATATCATGTATATTCAACTATCGCTCCTCGTGGGAACTATATCTTAACATTGTTTAAAAAGTGAAAGCATTTACTTTTCGATAAAGTATGTTGCTTTGGCTCAAACCTAAAATGATAATTCCAGCCTCAAGTGTTAGGCCTAATTCAAAATCGATAGTATAATTTGCATTCGTGAATGACAAAAGTGATCGTATTTAGTTTTTAAAATCACACTTTCAAAGTGTCATGCAACAGAACATTATCAATGATTATTATTACAGATGGTTATGAAAATTAGAAATATTTAGGACTTTTGATAGTTAGTGGGCTGATAATGTATAGTAACATCGCTTGATAAAAACAGCAGTCGGGTTTTTGTAATATTAGAGGTGCTATATCACCCCTTATATGGTATGAATAATTATGTCCTTATATGGGGTGATTGGCTAGCATGTGACCCTCTCAGAGGGTCACATGATAGCCAATCACCCCATATAAGGAAACACTTGTGCCACATCTTGTGGCAACTTTGATTTATTTGTCACAAAATTATTTATACAAGGGATGATAGGTCACCTTCAACAGATAGCAATAACATTTTTGTTCGAACGCGATGTGAAGGAAAACACTGCTCTGCAAAGCTGAAAGGTCGTATCTGCCTTTTGCTTTTGCACGACATCACAATCGAAAAAAAGTCAGTGATAATGGTTCTAGTGTATACAGTCAATATCTGGTACAATCATGCTGGCATGGTTGTTGATTTAAGGAGACAAAGCACCAGTGTTGCGGCCCAGCAAACACGAAACATTTATATACCATTTGTACAATATCGGCCCAACGTCTTCGACGTTGGTCCAACATTGTACAAATGTTATACAAATGTTTTGTGTTTGTTGAGGTCAGGTTTCGTCTCTTTTTCATCAAAACAAGCGGATCAGAGCAATCAGGACGACGGTTGCCATGGATATCATCTTCTTCACACTCCCATTGCAATCCTGAAAACACACATATCAATACATCATTGTTAACTCTTTAACCGCCGCTGTTGATTTTATATTCGGGTTTTCTACATTTGTTATTAACTAATTACATATCAGCTTTTAAACATGTTAAAGATAAAACATGACATCAATAAGCAAGATTTGATAACGGTTTACCTCCACTTCGTCAAAGCTAATAAATTTTCACTCACCTGAAGTTGTGGATCGCGTCAGCGAGACACAACTTCAAGTGAGTGAAAATTCAAATTGATTAATTTGGCGGTTAAAGTGTTTTTCAAACGTTGCAGTCCTATTTTGAATTCAAAAGCTGCTTTCACGATATGTGTTAGCCCTTAGACCATGGGCTAAAAGTCGAAACCCTCCCCTCCCCCTGGGTATTTTTGCTGACCATATTTGTTTTTAACCTTACTATGGACCAAGTTTCTTTCAGGTGGTCTGCAGATTTTCTATGCATGGACCCCTAGGCCTTCGGATTGGTCGAGATTATCATCCCGACCAATCCGAAGCCTGCGGTATATCGTAACTTATACGAGAATACGACCCCTGGTCCATACGTACCGCTCCTGGCAATTTCTCCATTTCAGCATCCACACGTACCGCCACCAGCTCGTCCTTAACTGTGAAGTCCTTGTGAAAGTCCTTGTATCCATCCGCTCTCACCTACAAAACATCAACTCATAAATATATTGGTGGTCATTCATTGCTCCCACAATATTCGCGTATTGCTATGTCCTAGGGCGGGGGCCCTGGTGCAGTGGTTAAAGCTGCTACGCGCTTGGTAAGTCGGTGGTCGCGGGTTCAAACCCCCTTCTGGGCCTTCAAGTTTCAAAGAATCAAAATGTTTCTTCCCCGCTCACTCGAAAAGATTCAATATTGTGGGGAGCCTCTGTGACCGAGAGGTAGCGTGCTTGGCCTCAGACCGCCAGGGATCGAATTTTGAATCATGTGTCTGGACGACAGTATCATCTCATTCATCTGCACCATCCTAAGGATGTTTCACTTTTTTAAACTTATTTGTTTTATGAAATCCGCTCTTTCCCTTCACCTGGAGCTGGAAATTACTGCATCATTTTACATCTCAAAGTAAAAGGAAATGAGGACGAACAAGCACGAACAAAAACATAACCTCCTTTGGCGGAGGTAATAACTGTGACTTAATCTGCTAATGAAACAGATTAACCCTTTAACCGCCGTTGTCGCATATATTCGGGTTTTCATTTTTTATTAGCACATTTAGTACCACCTTTTAAACATGTGACAAAGATCAAATGTGACATGAATCAGCAATATTTGAAAGCAGTTGACCTCCATTTTGCCAAATCTGAATAATTTTCACTCACCTGAAGTTGTGGATCGCGTCAGCGAGACACAACTTCAAGTGAGTAAAAATTCAAATTGAATAATTTGGCAGTTAAAGGGTTAATGACGATTCTAATCGGGACTTAACCCTTACAGTGCGGGGATCGACGCAATGTAAGAGCACAAATATTTAGAGTGATCGCAGACCCGTAACACAGCTATTCAGATGAGTCGAAAAGAGCTAACTAAGACATTTACGATGACTTAAAATCGAATAAACCCTTTGGTCTTCATGGTTTTTACAAAAATATTTCAGCGCTTTAAGGGTTAAATGGATAATAGGGTTAAATTTAATTCGCTAGCATGGCACGTATCGGGACTGACAGATCCAGTCTCACCATAAGCTTATATTTGCCAGAAAGCAGTATCTTCCAGTACTCTCCAAGGTGTGTTGTCTTCAACGGGTGTCTTTCACGTTTCTCAAACGTCACACTGGCTCCTTTTATAGCATCACCAGTCTTTTTGTCCTTCACTATGCCTTTGACGCCTAAAATCAAAGCAAAACGAACTGAGAGCAGCATTGGTTCAGGATATTTTTTCACCATTTATTGTTCTGTATAGTTGGGATATAAATTGATCTTAAATACCGGATTCCAATGGGCTACATTTTCAAAATCGCATGGATTTCGTTGTACATGTATGTTTCAAGTGATTTATTACATCTAGGAAATCACAGTGATTGGAATGAACAAATAAATTAATGAGCAAATGGGGATTCAGACCCGTTGTGTTCACTAACTACAACGAAGAGATTATTTATATAAACTTTAAAAGAAAGCCCTACGAATAATAAACAAGAGTCCGTATTGTACCCATGATAATCCCACGTTTGAAAAATATATTTTAGTGACATTTGGGGATATTCTAGAACAAAATCATTTATAAATTCCTTTATAATCTAGTCTAACATTCAAGCAGTTAAAGTTTTTTTCAAGTTCGGTAATTTTATTTGACATATAGAACCAATTTTAGCAAATAAATGAAGTCGGGAGACTACCGTTAAGACGCTAGCACGGTGGCCACCCTTTGCTGGTTTTGAATACTAAAGCCAAAAACTATGTATTATCTTTATACACAAGACCATGGTATAAGAGAAAAAAATGATACAGATTAATCATAACACAAATTATAATATTATACATGTAATAAAAATTATTGAAATGGAACATCTTAGTCAAAATGACATATGTAACTGCAAACATACCAATTTAATACAATACAGCTGGCTGTATATTTTTGCGTAATTATTGAAACCACTGAAACTGTGAGTGTTTATTTTATCTGTGATTAAAGTTGTAGCTACATTTATGTGACTGGGCCATTGATATATAGTACATCGTTTTGTAAATTCGTGTTTTACTCTGGTAATGTGAAGGTTATATCGTTGTCTAGTGTTATGCAAGTATATATCGTGAATGGTTTTTAAATCAAAGGAATAAAAATGTTGTGGAAATAATTTATTAGTAAGTTTGAAGTAGAATTTAGGTTGAAAAAGTTTGTATAGATCAATGACCTTCGGGAGTTTTAATTATAGAAAGATGGAATCTGTGTGGCTTAAATAGTGACATCTTGTTATTATCCTCACTGCACGTTTTTGTAACTTGAATACTCTTTTTGTATTTGTTCCCCAGGCTAGTATGCAATAATTTATATGTGGGAGTACAAAAAAATAATAAAGTAATACTAAAGCACTTTGTGGGAATACATATTTTAATTTGTTCATTATGCCTAGAGTTTTAACGATTTTATTTGATATTTTATTTACGTGATCTTTCCAGGTAACCAGTGTATCTCCCTCGCTAATATTTACTCGTTAGTGGATTTTTCAGATACTCTTTAAATAATCTATTTTTGGGTTGTTTTATAGAGTTTGAAAGGGACTGGCCAATGTTGGCAAAGTAGTTATTAACTTCATTCGAAATCACTATACTATCATTCGACATTATGTCCATCAATATTTGAAAAAATTGATAATTTATTTTTCTTCTTATTTCTTAGAATATCTACTAAAATTGTCTATGTGTTTTTCATGTCATTTTTGCAATTTTTTCAAAGCATGTATGATTATATTGATTTTTGGCTATGAAAATAAAAGATGCATTCATAAAAAATGTCCACGTTTCAGTATTATTAATATCATTGATAAATCTCCCTTTAGCATTCATGAACAAAATGTACACTCATTTTTGTATAGTTTTTGTCAGTATGTTAGAAATATTATCTTTGCACATGTGATTCCCCCTGCGATATTCTGTCATTGTTTTCAAAAAATCAATAATTTTTCACCCTCACTCACTTTATTCACACTTTAACCCTTTAACCGCCAAATTATTCAATTTGAATTTTCACTCACTTGAAGTTGTGTCTCGCTGACGCGATCCACAACTTCAAAGTGAGTGAAAATAATTCAGATTTGACAAAATGGAGGTAAACTATTTTCAAATCTTGCTGGTTGATGTCACATTTTATCTTTAACACATTTAAAATGTTGTACTTAATGTGCTGATAAAATATGAAAACCCGAATATATGCGGCACCGGCGGTTAAAGGGTTAAATGGTACTTATATAGGCTATAGTTTTTTATGCTCATAGTTTTTTGTTTGTTTTACTTCCAAACTCATCATAATTATAATAATTGTATCCGCAATGTTTTAGATGCCCTCATGATGGGTTTCCTGTGAAGAGATGAATAATAGACATAAAACATTGACTCTCTCAGGCTGAGCACTCTACCTCTCTGCCACGGGGGCTCCCCACACAATATTGAATATTTACAAGGAACAAGGAATCCATTTTGTTGCAAGAAGCCTAAATGCCGCGACAGGCGGTAGCCACCCCCTCCTGGTAGTGGATGCAGTAACAAAAGTAACTGATTACTTGCTGAGTAGGCACTTACTGTTGTTTACCTCTAGAGGTAAACAGTAATAAGTGCTTACTTTGCGAGTGAGCACTTACTGCTCCATACCTCTGCATCCTAGCTTACCTCTGAGGCCTTCCAGCAGGTACAGCAGGAGTGAATCTATATTTTCCTCCCAGAATCCCTCGAGCTCAGCCTCCTGTGGATATTTACAACAGGACAACTCCAGAGTGACCTCGGGAACACCCGCGTAGATGTAGTTGTAGTCCTGCATTCCACCTGTAGGTAAAAAATGAAATGAATCGGGCTTTAGGCCACCTTTGTGCACATATAGGCTAAACTGGGCCAGGAGAACCTCCTGAGGATGGTGAGATGATTGAGATGACACTGTCCTCCAGACACAGGATTCGAAATTCGAGCCCTGGCGGTCTGAGGCCGAGCACGCTACCTCTCGGTCACGGAGGCTCCCCACAATACTAACTTTCACACGTGGATGGGGAAGAAACAATTTTGTTTCTTTCAAACCGCCGAGACCGGGAACCGAACCCCGGACTCTGGCGTGAAAGGCAACGGTGCTAACCACTACCCTAGGGCCCCCGCCCTCCACCTGTAGGTACATTTGCCAAGGTGTAAAATCAACCCTTAGCACACTGATGTCGACTACAATAGATATTCCGTGTTTTTACTAGCACCTGTAGTCTCAGTTGTTAAAAGTAAAATATGCTTTCAATCTTGAAACACTGATATATATAGGGACTTAAATTTGACAAATAACCTAACTTTTCAGTCGCTTGAAGTTGTGTATCGCGGTAGCGAGACACAACTTCAAGTGACTGAAAATCTCAATTGAATCGCTCAGTGATCAAAGGGTTAAGCAGATTCTAACTTTTCGAATGGGAATAACAAGAGAAAATATTAGTGAGACGGCACCAGTACGCGGGTGTTGGCTTCTCCAAGCGATCTCAAACAATTTTTCTGTAGAATTATCAATTCAAAGTCAATTCAATTTAAAGGTATATTTATTGTTATTAGAAATACAATATGATAACAAATAATAAACAAAATATATCGCATCTAATGACAATGAGGACAAAATGTCCACTGGCGTAAGCGCCCTCAAAAAGTTACATTTTCGAATTGTAAAAAAAACTAGTGCATAAGTGCATGATAAAAGCATTATATGTCCTTATGGGATAAATGAAATCGGGCGAGGTAGACTCCAAGGAACAAATCAAGTACTAAATTAAATAAACTGTAAAAATTGAAAAACAATAAAGCGTAGTTTTAATTACGTGTGAATGTGAAGTAGTGTGAACAAAGTAAGCATGTTGAATAACAATGTAACAATGTATTGAATTACAAAGTAAGGATGGTGAACGCAGAAAACCATGTTTTGTAATCACAAAACATATTATGCGAGCTCTGCGAAACTATGTACAAATAAATTTAAAGTCACGTGAGTTTATCATGTTTATATAGCATAACCATGGAAGATCTCAAACTACTATGTTTGATCATATGACACTGATAGGGCCAAAATTGTACAAGATATGACTCAAATTATGATACCCCCTGCCCCCCCCCCCCTGAAAAAAACACCTTATTATTATATTGAACCAACCAAATTTTAGGTCCCTATATTATTTAGAATTGCCTCCTTCCCTCAAATGAATATACCCCCCCCCCCCAATATACCCCGGCCCCCAAAAAAGTTATAATTTGAACCTGCCAAATTATCTTGATTATAGGCCCCAATATTAATTGGAAATCCCTCCACCCCAGCAAAACACGAGCCGTTGGCTCAATGTTGGTTTAATGTTGGCCCATCGGCTTCGACGCTGGCCTCCCATTTGGGGCAACTTCTGTGTTTGCTGTGATGTGTGTGAATATACTGCAGTGCAGTGTAAAGCCAAAAGACATTATCTGCTTACTTCACAAGATACTGCCTTTTGATTTTGCATGCCAGTTTACAGGTATATATGGATGTTAACATGGTTAAAACACACCACCACATTATTTTCTTTGTCCAACCACTACATTCTAAGCCAGGAATGGAGAGTTATTGTTGATCAAGTACAGACCAATTATCATGGTATGGGTATGGTGCTATAATCAATCAGGTGTGACCGAGATGTTGGTTATGAGGTATCCTCATTATGGTCGAATTTGTTTTAAGTCAGTTAAAGGTGATCTATCACCCCTATATAGTATGAATACATTTGTGACAAATAAATCAAAGTTGCCACAAGATGGGGCACATGTGTTTCCTTATATGGGGTGATTGTGACCCTCTGAGAGGGTCACATGATAGCCAACCACCCCCATATATGGGGTGATTGGCTATCATGTGACCCTCTCAGAGGGTCACATGATAGCTAATCACTCCATATAAGGACATAATTATTCATACCATATAAGGGGTGATAGATCACTTTTAAAACCGTCGGCGTTCTCCATTCCTAGCTGTGAAAAAGGTCTCGGCCTTTGGCCTCGGACCTTTTTCACAGCTAAGAATGTAGAAATCTTTGGGCTTTAATCTATACATAATAATAATACTCATACGGTGTGTATCTCACCAATGACGTAGTACCAATCTGCTCCGTTGGTGATTCCGCCCGGGAACGAGCTATTATGGTAATAACAGAGAACGTTGGTTCGCATCCGGGCGTGATTCTCGGAGTAAACCTGGGACAGGTGGATGAACACGTCGTCATCGTCGCACTGAGCGTATCTGGACCCTTTCACGGCTAGAGTAATACAAAGAAAATAACATGAAGTACGTAAACATGGGGAACAAATTGTGTCAACCCCTTGCCTGCTGATCACGAGTATTGTCGTTTTTATTGTCAGGTTAAATCACAGATATTTCAGAACGAAATTTATGGTTGTAAATGTTTGGTCTTAAATTGAACAAATATGAGTAATTTCCACCCACTTGATGTTGAGTATCGCGGCAGCTATACACAACTTCAAGTGGGTGAAAAATTAAATAGATTACCTTAGCATGATAAGGGTTAACATATCTTTTTATCTGTGCAGTTTATTCACACTTGACGGGTTGCGCAGGTGGACTATAGCCCCCTTGGATATGAGAGGGTGCATCTGAAACTTTGTATTTTTAAAGGGGCAATACGGTTTAATTACATTACAAAGCTAAAATATTGTTTGATAAACCACGGAGAACTAAGTTATTTTTATATGAAGTCAGCATAAATGTCTGAATCTTAAGTTATTCCGCTTTATTTGAATACATATGTTATGGATCTGCGGCCATTATTAATTTGTCGGTCCCCGTGCTGAAAGGGTTTATCAGGAATCGCTTGCGGATCATAACGCTGACAACGTACCAACATAAAACATTTGTATAATATTTATACAATGTTTAAGACGTTGGGCCGACGTTGCATAAATGATATACAAATGTTTTGTGTTTACTGGGTTTTCATTTATTTGAAAGTCAAATCTGCTATATAGGTATTTAGGAGCACGGATGGTATCCAAAGCAAATCAGCACTAGTATTTGTTTACTCCAATACAAAATAATGGCCTTTTTGTGATTCATAATTTTCTATTGATGTGTAGGCCTATACGAATTACACGCGATCATCATACACCGAGATTTCTACACGCCAAATAACGCATGCTATTTATTAAAATTATAAAAAGTGACCGCTAGCGAAAATGCAAGGGGACATTATAACCTTTCAAATAAAAAAGTAGGCGAAAAAAGTTGTAAATGTGGGCAGAAAAAGAAGGTTGTTGACGGGATTGATGAAAAAAATGTTGACAGGAATAAACCAGCGATGGCTACGTACAGAATATAGAAAACATAGGCACTACGACAAAATCAGATTTTTCCGTTCTTCGACGGAGCTAAAAAATAAAATGCACCCAACGAACTCTCTAGCCTCCCCCCCCCCCCGAAATATCTAATTGTGCGTCGATTATGCATGTAGGCTATACAAACTTTACAAACCTTTTCGCTGTACAATCCTAGAGATGTTTATAGCGACAGCAATAAGAGTAAACACAAAACATTTGCATAACATTTATACAATGTTGGACCAACGTCGAAGACGTTGGGCCGACATTGCATAAATGTTATGCACATGTTTTGTGTTTACCGGGATAACAGCTAAATAATAACAGCAATAATATTTTGGGCTATTGATATAAAACTAGTCTTTATCATGCATAAATATGTGAAATGTGTGGGAGAAAATTGTCTAAATTACTCGCATGTCATTTGTAAACATATTTGGCCATTCAAAATAACCAGATAACTTGAATACGTTGACCACATTCAGCCTGTGAGAACGTTTTAAAGATCGTGGCCCCACTGGGCCCTATGCTACCATGACTGCCATCACTCACGCAGGCAGGCGACCCGAGAAAAAAAGAGTGTGTGAAAATTTGATGGAGCAACGTCGATACACTGGATTCAACCTTGACTCGACGAGGCCGCCATTAACGTGATCGCCCAGTCACGTTGAGAAGGGTAAAACAAGAATTTTCATGGGAAACCCCACGCAGAATCAGCGGGATTCGAACCCTGATGAGGCAGTCAGGCGCTCTGTCAATGCGCCGCGTTCCCTTCTCTGTGTAAATCAGGCCTATTCACATGCTATCTACTATTCCGACAAACATGATACATTGCCTCAATGCTGGTTACATGTTGAATCACTGTGACGTCTGCGATGCTGGTCCAAAATTAAGTCAATGTTTCGTGTCTGCTGGGTAAAAGTGGTGTATGGAATTACTTAGTTATAGGGTGACACCAAGGACCCCACTATGTTTAACCCTTTAACCGCCGGTGCAGCATATATTCGGGTTCTCCTTTATATTAGCACATAAAGTACCATCTTTTAAACATGTTAAAGATAAAATGTGACATCAATCAGCAATATTTGAAAACAGTTGACCTCCATTTTGTCAAATCTGAATAATTTTCACTCACTTGATGTTGTGGATCGCGTCAGCGAGACACAACTTCAAGTGGGTGAAAATTCAAATTGAATAATTTGGCGGCTAAAGGGTTAACTTATCTAACGAGGGAAGGTGGTGAAAAATAACATTGAAGAGTAGAACCTCAGACCTCTTTTAGTTAAGTTAATGAGGGTGACGAAATAAAAAAAACATCTTTAGAAAAATTGATGAGGTCGATCAACATGATGAAATACAAAAACTGCATCAATGTTTTTTCTTTCTATTAACCCTTTAACCGCCAGTACCGCATATATTCGGGTTTTTTATTTAAGCACATTAGGTACCACATTTTAAATATGTTAAAGATAAAATGTGACACCAATCAGCAATATTTGAAATCAGTTGACCTCCATTTTGTCAAATCTGAATAATTTTAAATTAAATAATTTGGCGGTTAAAAGGTTTACACGAAACGTTCAACCAATTTTGTTTTAATGTTGAGCCGGCTCAACATGAAAAAAGCGTTCGGTTAGCACTTACCCCCTGGCCTGGCGTAGTAGTTGTCATAAGGGAAGTTGACAAGCAGAGCGCCGCCGTGTAGATTGGCTGACAAAGCAAACTGCTGCTCCTTCATCCAATCAATCACTGCCTGCGTCTCCGGCTGGATCACATTTTCATACTCCTCAAAGTAGTCCGGGAAGTTACGATTCAGATTGATGTTGTTTGAGTTATTCCTGGGGAAAATATGTAGATCGAAATTAAGTCCGGGAAGTTACGATTCAGATTGATGTTGTTTGAGTTATTCCTGGGGAAAATATGTAGATCGAAATTAAGTCCGGGAAGTTACGATTCAGATTGATGTTGTTTGAGTTATTCCTGGGGAAAATATGTAGATCGAAATTAGGTCCGGGAAGTTACGATTCAGATTGATGTTGTTTGAGTTATTCCTGGGGAAAATATGTAGATCGAAATTAAGTCCGGGAAGTTACGATTCAGATTGATGTTGTTTGAGTTATTCATGGGGAAAATATATAGATCGAAATTAAGTCCGGGAAGTTACTATTCAGATTGATGTTGTTTGTGTTATTCCTGGGGAAAATATGAGATCGAAATTAAGTCCGGGAAGTTACGATTCAGATTGATGTTGTTTGTGTTATTTCTGGAGAAAATATGTAGATCGAAATTAAGTCCGGGAAGTTCCGATTCAGATTGATGTTGTTAGTGTTATTCCTGGGGAAAATATGTAGATCGAAATTAACCCCGGGAAGTTACGATTCAGATTGATGTTGTTTGTGTTATTCCTGGGGGAAATATATAGATCGAAATTAACCCCGGGAAGTTACGATTCAGATTGATGTTGTTAGTGTTATTCCTGGGGAAAATATATAGATCGAAATTAACCTCGGGAAGTTACGATTAAGATTGATGTTGTTTGTGTCATTCCCGGGGAAAATATATAGATCGAAATTAACCCCGGGAAGTTACGATTCAGATTGATGTTGTTTGTGTTATTCCTGGGGAAAATATATAGATCGAATTAACCCCGGGAAGTTACGATTCAGATTGATGTTGTTTGTGTTATTCCTGGGGAAAATATATAGATCGAAATTAACCCCGGGAAGTTACGATTCAGATTGATGTTGTTAGTGTTATTCCTGGGGAAAATATGTAGATCGAAATTAACCCCGGGAAGTTACGATTCAGATTGATGTTGTTAGTGTTATTCCTGGGGAAAATATATAGATCGAAATTAACCCTTTAATCCTTTAACCGCCGGTGCCGCATATATTCGGGTTTTCATTTTTTTATTAGCACATTAAGTACCACATTTTAAATATGATAAAGATAAAATGTGACATCAACCAGCAAGATTTGAAAAGAGTTGACCTACAATTTGTCAAATCTGAATAATTTTCACTCACTTGAAGTTGTGGATCGCGTCAGCGAGACACAACTTCAAGTGGGTGAAAATTCAGATTGAATAATTTGGCGGTTAAAGGGTTAATGCGCTGAATATTTTTTATTATCGATCATGGAGACCAAAGGGTTTTATTCAATTTGAAATCTCGGTGAATGTCGTAGTTAGCTCTTCCTGATTCATCTGAATACATAAGTTATGGGGTCTACGATCATTATAAAAAATACTCACTTTTACAGTGCGGGGATCAATTTTAAACGACTGAATCCACAGACGTCAGATTCTGACGCCTAAAGTCTATCCCCGCGCTTTAAGTGTTAAATTCAAATGAGTTGACATATCGTCCCATGGATATGAAAGGGTGTATCTGCCACTTGCCAAAGATACATCCTTTCATATCCAGATATCCAACAACGAATGCAAATAATCACAAGATATATGTACAAACATGAAAAAGGACTAGCAGATGATTAAAAAACGCACAATGTGTAATTTGCATCATTTATTATGCTGAATAAAATTCAGGTGAATTTAGTCCCATTAAGTCTTTGAATGAGCCATAGGAATGATCAGCAGCGATCATGCCAATCAACAAATGAGTCATTGAAATATTCAGCAGACGCCACGGAAATCAACAAATGAACCGTAACATACGCCATGCAAATCAACAAATGAACTGTAGCATGCGCCATGGAAATCAACAAATGAGTCATAGAAATGATCAGCAGACGCCATGCAAATCAACAAATAAACTCTAGCAGGCGCCATGGAAATCAACAAATAAGTCATGGAAATGATCAGCAGACGCCATGCAAATCAACAAATGAACTGTAGCATGCGCCATGGAAATCAACAAATGAGTCATAGAAATGATCAGCAGACGCCATGCAAATCAACAAATAAACTCTAGCAGGCGCCATGGAAATCAACAAATAAGTCATGGAAATGATCAGCAGACGCCATGCAAATCAACAAATGAACTCTAGCAGGCGCCATGGAAATCAACAAATGAGTCATGGAAATGATCAGCAGACGCCATGCAAATCAACAAATAAACTGTAGCAGGCGCCATGGAAATCAGCAAATGAGTCATGGAAATGATCAGCAGACGCCATGCAATTCAACAAACGAGTCATGAAAATGTTCAGCAGACACCATGCAAATCAACAAATGAACTGTAGCAGGCGCCATGCCAATCAACATATGAGTCAATAAAATGTTCAGCAAACGCCATGGAAATCAACAAAATGAGTCATGAAAATGTTCAACAGGCGCCATGGCAATCAACAAAATGAGTCATAAAAATGTTCAGCAGGCGCCATGCAAATGAACACATGGGTCATGAAAATGTTCAGCAGGCGCCATGTAAATCAACAAATAGGTCATAAAAATGTTCAGCAGGCGCCATGCAAATCAACAAAATGAGTCATGAAAATGTTCAGCAGGCGCCATGCAAATGAACAAATGGGTCATGAAAATGTTCAGCAGGCGCCATGTAAATCAACAAATAGGTCATAAAAATGTTCAGCAGGCGCCATGCAAATCAACAAAATGAATCATGAAAATGCTCAGCAGGCGCCATGCATATGTTCAGCAGGCGCCATGCAAATCAACAAAATGAATCATGAAAATGCTCAGCAGGCGCCATGCAAAATGTTCAGCAGGCGCCATGTGTTAGCGCAATTCATATAGTAATTCATATAGTACTCACTGGTACGTGGGTTGGAGTCCGTAGGTTATCAACTTCCACTGCAGGTCCTTGGACCCATCCGACTAAAAGTCTGAACACTTAAAGCGCCTGTACTGAGTACATTCGTTTTTTTACATTTACATATATCAGCTTTTAAACCCGTTGAAGATAAAATCAATCAGCAAGAATTTAGAAATAGTTGACCTGCATTTTGTCAAATCAGAATAATGTACACTCACTTGAAGTTGTGGATCGCGTCAGCGAGACGCAATATTAACTAAATTTTCTCATTTCTATTAGAAAAGGTACGGTGCTCCTAACTTAGCTAATGGAAGGAAGCGAAAGTGGAGATAATCTTAATTTCTAGATGTTTAGTGGGACGGGGCCCGGGTATAAAATGATGTTATACCCGGTACTGTAGTTAACTTGAAGCAACACAATCAGGCCAAAATCTTTATTTTTATTTTGGCTTTTTTACTTTATATGTCCATAATATATGAACATGTCCATAAACTAGAATTGCGTAGTTTTTTTACATTTTGTTTTTTACGTTAATCAGTTAAAGATAAATAAGGACGAGATTTAATTTCAGACATGCACGCCCAAACTAGGAAATACAGAAATAAATGAATATTTTTTTTCATTTCGGTACACTTGCTATATTGCCACAACAACTCAAAATTTAAAAGACTCCCGCAAATCTGGTCTATAGACACTTATTTATCAAGGAGCCAAAATGAAATCTTGGCCTTTATAGATGATGTTTGGCCTGATTGTGTCGCGTTAAAGTTCTGTATGCTTGATATCATTTAGTCATATTCATGAATGTATGTAGATTGCTACAATGTACGATGATTCATAAAACATATTGTACCTCAAATTCCACCCCCTAATCCATCCAAATACCCATCCATCTATACAAACATATACCCGTCCACCCATCCATCCATTATGTTGTGCAAAACCAAAAGCCAGTATCTGCTTACTTTTCAATAAAGCAGATACTGCCTTTCGTGCGCATTCATCCATCCCAGCAAACACGAGGCATTCTCCCAATGCTGTTTCAATGTTTGCCCACCGTCTTCGACAGTGGCCCACCATTTAAACATTATTTGGTGAATATGCCTCGTGATTGCTCTGATCCCTGCTTACCTGCCCAGTTTATCGAAGCAGTTGCCCATGTCAGACTGGTTGTTGAGGGACGCTTCAAACCCGTCTGGATTCATAGAAGGCATAATGTGCACCCGGGTGTTGTCCAAGAGCTTCTTCACGTTGTCATCTGACTCGTAATTGTCCATGAGGTATTTAATGAAATGTAGCATAGCTTCTCGCCCGATCACCTGAAATGGGAAGTGAAAGAGGCCATGATACCAAGCTCCGGTGTCACCAGTACTAAAATAACCTTTAAAACGCTCATTTTTTTATGTAAATCATGGAGACCAAAAGGTTTTTTCAATTTAAAATCATCATAAATGGCTCAGTCAGGTCTTTCCGATTCATTTGAATACCTATTTTATGAACCATTAAAAATAGTTTTACTTTTACAGTGCGGGGTTGGTCTTTGGACGTCAGAATCTGGCGACTAAACAGTTTCCGACGTATAAAGTCGATCCCCAGCCAACTAAGACATTACGATGATTTCAAATTGAATAAAAACCTTTGGTCTCCATGGTTTATACAAAAGTATTTCGGCGTTGAAAGGGTAAAGGGTGATTTTTGTATATTTTGTATGCCCAGTCTACCTCATTCCCGTGCATGTTAGCCACGTATTTGACTTCCGGCATCAGCAATTGATGTTCAGTGGGGTTTTTCCCAATTTGCATCACCCATAGTTCGCGATCTGAAAAGCAAGAACGGCAAGATACTAAAAACATATTCAAATGTTTTCATGAATAGCAATGTACTTAATGCACTGGTCATTTCATGGGCGCTACATGTATAATTTTATGTGAAATAAATATAGTATATATTTTTAATATTTATTCTATTTGTTAGTAGTATTTGCCCTGTCACTGTCGCTATTGTTACCCAAAAAGCGACTTGACTGATCAATACACATGAATAATACACATGATAAGCTGAGCGCACGATTATTATATTTGAGACCTAACACTTAACTTTTTAAGGGCGGGGACCGTCTTTATACGTCAGAATCTGACGTCTGTAGACGTCAGATTCTGACGTATGAAGACGTCCCCCCGCCCTGAAAAAATTAAAATAGTTTTAGTGGATGTAGACCCATAACATAGGTATTCAAATGAAGCGGAAAGTGCTGACTAAAACATTTGTGATGATTATAAATTGGAAAAACCTTTGTTCTCCATTGTTTAGACAAAAATATATAAATATATCAGCGCTGTAAGGGTTGAGGTAATATAATCACGCCTAATGCCGTTTTCAGTCTTATTTGACCCACGAATAGTGAAGGGGTAAATGAGCATTAAAGTTACATAGTATGAATAAATTTGAAACAAATAAATAAAAGTTGCCACAAGATGGGGCATAAGTGTTTCCTTATATGGGGTTCTCAGAGGGTCACATGATAGCCAATCACCCCATACATGGGGTGATTGGCTACCATGTGACCCTCTGAGAGGGTCACATGATAGCCAATCACCCCATATAAGGACATAATTATTCATACCAAATAAGGGGTGATAGATCACCTTTAAATTAGCCAGATTAGACTATGTTTTGATTAAATTCTTCAAATATGACCCGATCTGCAAAATTACTCGGAAGTCGCACCTTGGCAAACGATGCTAGGGCCCCTATAAGCTAAAATGACCTTGATTTGATGTTTTTGATGATTTTGACTTTCACATGATTACTTTCGAATCTTAAAAATATGTGGCATAAAAGTTGATGTACATGTTGAACTTTTTTTTAAGTATACCTGTTATTTTAATTTTAGTCTTAATTACACCCAAATCGGCGATATTTTTTTCTATTTATATACTACCATTGAGACAGCCGCTAATAAGTAGAAATATTGATACAATGTAAAAAATATTTAAATATGCGACTTACGACTCATTTTGTCATATAGGATCCCAAATCGTCCCCTTTGAGTAAAAGGGTGCTAAACTGCCACTTTGTCAAGTGGCAGTTTAGCACCTTCCAACTCCAAGGGAACGAAATGCGAGTTACTTTCCTTCACTTGAAGTTGTGAGTCGCGCTAGTAAGAAAAATAATCTGAAATTTAATCGGGTGGAATTTTATATCAGCAAACCAAGTGTGTTGGAATATAAATGTCATCTCACCTTGTACGGATTTTCCAATGGTGATGAGTTTCAGCATTTCGGGAAATTCCTTTTCGAGATCCTGCAACACTTTGGTCATCTCTGGATAGTGGTGATAGACATGTTGTATGTCCACGGCGGACGTCATCCCCAGGCAGAGTATAAACCCACACGAGATAAGGAACGCTCCCTTCTCCATCCTGTCGATCCCGTCTGAAAAAAACCCCAACATATTACCCAGCTAACACGAGACGTAGATTCAATGTTGACTCATAGCAGGACAAGGGTTAATTATGTTGACAACTAAACATGTATGTGTATGATTTTACGAGGGCCCATCGCAAATTAGCGCTTCAGCGCTAAATAGTATACCCTCAATAAATAAAGTGTTTTGATTTTATTTTTGACTGGCCGATTCATATCAATTTAGGCACTAAAATATGTGTAGCAAAGACATTGTTTAGTGCCACTCTGCCACGACGACATATATGACTGGGGCCACCTGGTGAGTGTGCTCGATATTACTCCAACCGTTTTTTTAAGGTTCGAAGTATTATTCTTGTAGTTTGCTATGCCTAACATGAAAATTTAAATATTGGTACATTATTGAATAAATAACATTGTTAAATGTTGGATACGACGCTGGACCAACCTCAAATTAACATTGATTCAACGTCTAGTGTCTGTAGTAGGGCCTACATGTAAGACTTGCAATGTCGGCCTATATGTAGGCTGTTGGGCAAGCATCGTAGACGGTGGACCAGCATTACTACGGCATTGGTAAAATGCGGCGTGTTTGCTGATGGACCAAAGTGTGGGACCAACGTTATAAAAATCTCTATCTATGAATGACGCCATAGTTACAAATTATTACAAATTATAGGTCGTACACCTAATATCGCGAAACACTTTGTTTGCAATTCAAAACATATTTACTTTCTAACTTATTATTTTTCACCATTCAACCCACTAAAATGTGCGGCGATATCCAGGTATAATTTTGATTTGCAAACGATCTCAACTTGCAAAGTCCTTTCTTTGTTATGTTTACCGACGTTATATCGCCTAATGAGGAATAACTTGCCCCAGGCATCATAACAAAGAAAGGATCAGGCGATGTAAAGTATTTTTTGCCGAAAAAAATGTCAGTAATAGTCGCTGCATAACTAACAAAGTTAAATTGAGGTGACAAAAATAAATTTTAATTTTAAGGTAACGGCACAGGCTTCTAGTCTGATATCAACTCTGAAGACCTATCATCGGACGTTACATTCCCCCCCCCCCCCCTGGTCGCTGTACCTGTTCATACGTGTGCCATTTCAACTCCACGGGGAGTCCTGCAGCCATTACGGCACATTGAACTTATCGTACACATTGCCATCTCTGCCCTACCAGGTACTCATTTTTGCCTGAGTCAAGTGAAGCATTTGAGGGTGTCTTTAAATAGCAAAAAAAATTTGGTTCGCAATATTGGGCGTACGATATTGGGCATTATGTCAGTATTATTATACACTTGGAAGGGACTGGGAATCGCGTGTATACTGTATGGTACATGGTACAGAATTATTGCAAATAGCATTTCAACAACATAATTGCCAGTAATCCTAATTATGCACGCAACAGCCCCTGATAATAGACTCAGACCGAGATATTTATAGCTTCAAATTAAGTCCAGATCACATGTAGCCAGTGTTCGCTTTTTAATACACTCTTTGCACGATTTTGCGCATTAAACAGTAGTCCCAACTAGTTCAGCTTTGATCACTGTGTGGCGTTTTATTATTGAAAAGAGTGTAACCGGAGTCCCAACTTAATAGTTCAGCTTGAGTCACTGTGTGGCGTGCTGTTATTGAAAAGGGTGTATAGCTGTCTCAAGTTTACTGACACTTTAACCCCAATGAAAAGCTACATTAACACAATACATTTTCACCCACTTGAAGTTGCGTCTCGCTACCGCGACCCACAACTTCAAGTGGGAGAAAATTACTCGTGCTTGTTTAATTTGAGACCAAATATTTGCAACTCGTGATCTGGGGTGCATTGTGCAAACACTCATTTCGCTCCCGATATCAGCGATTCGATCGTCTAATTAAACTAATTAACCCTTTCCGCCAAACTATTCAATTTGAATTTTCACCCACTTAAAGTTGTCTCTCGCTGACGCGATCCACAACTTCAAGTGAGTGAAAATCATTCACATTTGACAAAATGGATGTGGATTATTTTCAAATTTTGCTGATTAATGTCACATTTTATCTTCAATGTGTTTGACAGCTGATATGGAATGTGCTAATAAAAAACTGAGAAAAACGAGTATAATCGGTACCGGCGGCTAAAGGGTTAAAAACGACTGGAGTCGCGCTCAGCGTGTAAAAGGTTAACCCTTACAGCGCGGGGATAGACTTTAGTCGTCAGAATCTGACGTCTGTAGACGTCAGATTCTGACGACTAAAGTCTATCCCCGCACTGTAAAAGTAAAAATATTTCTAATGGTCCTAGACCCATAACATAGGTATTCAAATGATTCAGAAAGAGCTAACTGAGACGTTTATGATGATTTCAAATTGAAAAAAACCCTTTGGTCTCCATGGTTTTCATAAAAATTAATTCAGCACTTTAATGGGTAATAGCTCCCTCGCCGCATTTACGTAATATTGCTGATCCGCCTTATTATTATAACGGAAACCATAACCCTTACAACGCTGCATTATTTTTGTTTAAACCATGGAGACTAAAAGGTGTTTTTCTAAATTGAAATCGTCATAAATGTCTTAGTTCGCTCTTTCTGGTTTATTTGAATCCCTATGTTATGGGTATACGGCCATTATAAATATTTTAAATGTATTGGTCTGTTAACATGGTTAAATCAATGTACTCATAATAATAATAATAATAATAATAATAATAATAATAATAATAATAATAATTTTTATATAGCGCTAAAATCTACATAATGTGCTCAGTGCGCTTCACAAGTCTTTACGATTAAAATCGTTGTATCAATATTAAAAACTAATTAAAATAATTGTTCATGTACGGGACTACCGATAACTAAGTAATATAAATGTCAGTCTCTAAAACATTAGTTATAAACGTTTTGAAAAAAGATGTGTTTTGAGGTGTTTTTTAAAAGTCTCCACCATAGTGGCATTCTTTAAAGGACAAGGCAATTTCTTCCACAATCGAGGTCCACAGATGGAAAAAGCTCTGGTGTCATAGGCACCGCGAGCATGCGGCACCTCTAGATTATTACACGATTTTGATCTCAATACCCTAGAGGGAGGGCGGGGGCCC